>JAVJIF010030343.1:0-575049 GCA_038442645.1 Agave tequilana | reverse complement strand
ATTTCCATTGCATGTTTGCACATCATCCTTTCTCCTCCCATCCAACATGCATTTGTACCCCCTGTAGTTTTCCTCTATCGGGCGGGAACACAACGCCCAGCCTGTGAGCTATCTTCATTGTGGGTTCCACCCCTACTCGGAGTCCTTACTTTGCTGCAGGATTTCTCCTCTTAGAGTCCCAAGTTCACAGCTCCGCTGATGGGTCAAATCGCCATTCGGAAGTGTGCCTGAATCCAACTACGCTGCTGGGATTTCCCCCGCTCGAAGGCCAAAGTTTGCAGGTAGCGCTGATGGGACTACCCCACGTCACTCGGGAACAACACCACATGCTTATCAAATCACTCGCATGACAGACCAACCATACCGAAAATAGAGATAAGCACTCTGAAAATGCGCGATCATATCAATTTCAAAAAGCCAATTGTAAAACAAGCCAGGCAAGATCTAAACAAACATTTCTATTTCAAAAAAATTTGTACATGTTTATTCCGAACAATCCTTCCATTCCAAATATATTCCTTCAATACATATTTGATTACATCTAAAAGAGTAATACAAAGCTCCATTACACTTATGTGTTTATATTTTTTTAAAAGAAATACAGATGATCCCAATCTGATCCCTCCATCCCACTGTTACGTCTAGCCACACCTCGAAATTTTGAGAATATTTCCTCCAGAGATCATTCGTCAGAAGGCACGGTCTCATTGCTTACACAACTGCCTCGGAGACCTCGGAAGAAGCTCCGGGAGTTTCCTTCACAAAAGTAAGATCCTTCAGATGAAGGATCTCCTCTCCATCTGGAACACCCCTTCAAGGAAGCCAGATCGAAACCGCCATCCTCTGCGTACTTCAATGAGAATGACAAGAGTTCCCAAGAAGCCTTCCAAAGCAATGGCAGCACACTGGGCTCCAGACAGACTCTGGCAAGACACGCGTGGCAGCGATGTCCGACCAGAATAGAACCCCAAGACAAGTAAGAAGGTGATCGTATCACATCTCCTCCAAAGTGTTCTGAGAAAGATCCGAGCCTCACCGTGAGATGCCACTCACCAGCATACCTAGTCGATGAGCTCCTTCCTTGTACACGCTAACAGGAAAGAGGCTCTATCTCCTATCTCGATCCTCACCCCTAAAAGGACAAGCAACTCAGAGCCAGATCGTCCGATCCAGTGGGAGCAAAAGCCTTCCCTCCCTACCCCTGACGGCGGCACCGTGTCACGACACTTAACGCATCGTAACGATTCATCACGATAACTAATGCATCGCACCAGCCAGACTTTCTCATTGCAAGAGCCCGACCGCCACTCCACCTTCATCCTCTCTCTCCTTCCTCCACTTGACGAAGAAGAGGAAAAGACATGGTAACCCAACAAAACATTGAAGAGGAACTTTGAAACAAGGTTATTTCAGAGAAGATAGTAAAAGTGATTTCAATTCAAGAGTTCCACCCTATTTATATATGGAAAAGAAGTCGAACCGTCATCCCGAGATTTAGCCATCTCCAATTCAAAATTCTAATCCCCAGAAGGTCGGTCCACGTCCCGAGATTTTCTGTCAACCAAATCAGCAGAAGATCAACCGTCGCCGCCAAAGCACGAAACCCTACCTCTTAGTCATTATGATCCCTGGATTCGAAGAGATACAGGATCCGGTCGCTCAGAGATATAGCCGACCAATGCAACAACTGGTAGCCTGTTGTACCACTTGTAATTAAATTTTGAAGATCCATATTTATTATCCAGGTCCTCGTCTGTTGAAAATTAAGATGAACTTAAGGCATAGAAAAGACTCTTACCAACTTTGCTCTCTCTCTCTCTCTCTCTCTATATATATATATATATATATATCTATAGAGAGAGAGAGACTTATGTCATTCTGGCAAGATTCGAGCCCGAAGCCTTCCCACTTAAATACCAACATCCGGCATTCGAATACAAGATCCACTCTGTTGAAGTTGATCTATATTATTTAAAGTAAATAAAAATAAAAATCAAGTGGTTTGAATACTTTTTGCCCATCCATCAAGCGGCACAAAATGGACGGCCAAAAGTTTGAGTTGGTTAGATCTGTCTTTAGACATACAAATTCTCCATCCGGTCAT
Source organism: Agave tequilana (assembly GCA_038442645.1). NCBI lineage: Eukaryota > Viridiplantae > Streptophyta > Magnoliopsida > Asparagales > Asparagaceae > Agave > Agave tequilana. The sequence continues at coordinate 572,945 of JAVJIF010030343.1, read as the reverse complement.
TTGATCATGATCTAAACATTTAAAAACCCCTACAAATTAATTTTTGTTAGGTTTCAAATGTTTTACACCGTTAAACTAACCAACTCACTATTTAGGCCGTCCGTTTTCCCTACTTGATGTATGGGCAAAAAGTATTTAAAATACTTAATTTTTGGTTTATATATACTTGAAATAATATAGATAACTTCAACGGAATGGATCTTGTAATCGAATGTCGTAGGGTTGCATTTGAGTGGGAAGGATTCGGTTGAATCCTTCTGGAATGACACAAGTCTCTCTCTCTATATATATATATGACACAAGTCTCTCTCCGGAAGGATTCAAGGCTGAATCCTTCCCACTCAAATACAACCCTACGGCATTCGAATACAAGATCCATTCCGTTGAAGTTGATCTATATTATTTCAAGTATATATAATCAAAAATCAAGTATTTTAAATACTTTTTGCCCATGCATCAAGTAGGGGAAAAGCATACGGCCTAAATAGTGAGTTGGTTAGTTTAACATTATAGAACATTTGAAGCCTAACAAAAATTGGCTAGTAGGTGTTTTTAAATGTTTAGATCATGATCAAATGCCGGATTGAGAATTTGTATGTCTAAAAACATAAATCTAACCACTCACTACTTTCTGCCGTCCATTTTGCGCCGCTTGATGAATGGGTAAAAAGTATTCAAAACACTTGATTTTTAGTTACTTGAAATAATATAGATTAACTTCAATGGAGTGGAGCTTGCATTCGAATGTCGGATGTTAGTATTTGAGTGGGAAGGATTCGGGCTCGAATCCTTCTGGAATGACACAAGTCTCTCTCTCTCTCTGTGTGTGTGTGTGTGTGTGTGTGTGTGTGTGTGTGTGTGTATATATATATATATATATTAGAGAGAGACAGAGATGCCTACTTCCGAAAGGTTTTGGATTTGATACTAGGACAATTAAACTGAAGATCAGAGTTGATATATATCATCTGACGGGGCTAAAAACCAAAAATCAACTATTTCTGAGTATGTTTTCTCATGCATCAACTGGCACAAAATGGACAACGTAAAGTAGCATGTTTAAATCTAAGACTTTGGGCAATAGGAAAATGCAAGCATTTGATCATGAATAAACACTTAAAAACCCTTGTACAACAATTTTTTTTAGATTTCAAAGATTCTAGATCGTTAAACTAAGAAACTCACTAATTAGGCCGTTCATTTTGCTTTATGCATTAAAAAAAAACTTGAAAACATTTGTTTTTTGATTTTACAATCTAAATGATATAGATCAAGTTGAATCGATTTGTCGTGCGCGCAGAGAGAGAGAGAGAGAGAGAGAGAGAGAGAGAGAGAGAGAGAGAGAGAGACTTGGCTCCTTCGTCGAATTAGATATTAGGAAAACCCTTTAGACAGTGGGGTTAGAAACTTTGGCATACTGGTAGAGATAGAAATCGTAATGGGGTGGGTGCGATCATAGATAAACAATTGCTTGAGAATGTAGTGGAGGTTAGGAGGGCATGCGTGCGTGCACACATTTGTCTATGAGTGTATTTTTTCTAATGGGTTTTATGTCTCTCTTTTGATCATAACCCTTTAGACAGTGTTTCGTTTATCCTCTTCTTTTTGCCTCTTCCTCGTCAGGATGCATTTCACATAACATCCTCTAGATTCTAGACCGCAGGGTAACCATTCTGTAGCAGCAGTCATGAAGTTTCATTTTCCTTTCCTTCTAAAGCAGTTTATACTGACATGCATTTGGTCTCCCCCCCCCCCCCCCCCCTCCCCGCGTGCGCGAGTTGTATTCTTTATCTTGTATTGACCTAATCTTGTCTGGATGTCTTAAATTTGTGTTTCAGCCAGAAATGTTTCTTGGGCTATTGGTCAAAGCAATGAAGAATGATATAAATTTGAAGCGAGTTTCTGCGTTTGCAAAGCGCCTTCTGCAGGTTAATGCCAAAACTCTTTTTTTTTTTTTTTAATCTTTCTTTAGTTCCTGAATTTCCATATAGTCATTCCAAGTTCCTTTTAGCGATGTCCTAGAATAACTTGCTTTTGGTATTTGTGGACTATATATTTCATATATTTTCTATTACAGTTTTTAACATGTAATATAATGGTGCTCCGTTTAGTGGCATACTAGATATGAAACTATAGCCCTGCTGTTTACTGCAGGTTGACAGCTAATGCATTTGTCAATAATGTTATTGGACTGTTTTTTCGTGTTAATTTCTTCTGAAAATGTATGTTGTATTTCTCTCCTCATTTATGCTTACCTATTAGGTTAGCATAAATAGAACATAGGTTCTCTTACAGGTAGATTAGCAGAGTTAGTTGATGCTATGGTTAGAAGAAATGTTAGTATTTGGTGTGTGCAGGAGACTAAGTGATAGGTGAAAAAGTTAGAATTATATAGCCTTGGGGTTAGAAATTTTGGTATACTGGTAAAGATATAAATCGTAATTGGGTGGGTGTGATCATAAATAAACAATTGCTTGAGGATGTAGTGGAGGTTAGGAGGAAGGGTGATAGGATTTTACTAGTTAAACTTATTTTAGGTAAGAAGATTTTTAATATTATTAGTGTCTATGCACCGCAAGTAGGACTTGATGAGTTTAGTAAGCGTCAATTTTGGGAGAATTTAGATAAGATAGTGCAAGGGATACCCATTAAAGAAAAGCTCTTCATAGGTAGTGACCTCAATGGGCATGTAGGAACTAGTCGTTATGGGTTTGATAGTGTACATGGAGGATTTGATTTTAGGGAAAGAAATGAACCTGGTAACTCGATTCTAGATTTTGCTGCCTTATGATTTGATCTTAGCGAATACTTGATTTAGGAAGAGAGTCTCACTTGATCACTTTTAGAAGTGGATCAAGTGTGAGCCAAATAGATTTCTTTTTATCTAGGAGAGTAGATAGAGGTAGTTGCATTGATTGTAAGGTAGTACCGGGTGAGAGAGTAGTAATCCAATATAGACTCTTAGTTTTAGATGTTCGGATTAGAAGGAGATTTAAAAGATTAAATGTAAGTTAGATCCTAAGATTAAGTGGTGGCGGCTAAAAGAAGGTAACCAAAGAGTTTTTGTAGATCGAGCGGTACATAAAGCAGATTAGAAAGCCCAAGATGATCCCAATACAACATGGAACAAAATTGCTAGCTGCATTAAAAGAGTAGCTAAATATGTAATTGGTGAGTCACGGGGTGGTGCTCCACCATGTAAGGACACATCATGGTAGAATGAAGAGGTAAAAGCTGCCATTAAGATCAAACGAGACTCTTACAGAGATTTGAAAAAAATTGTGATGGAGTAAGTTTTGAGAGGTATAAGCTAGGTATGAAGGAGGCTAAAAAAGCTGTTCAGAATGCAAAAGTTAAAGTGTACAAAAAAGTGTATGAGAAGTTAAACGCCAAAGAGGTTAACAAGGATATATATAGAATTGCTTGAATAAGAGAGAGAAAGACTAGAGACTTATGTACTGTGAGGTGTGTCAAATATGAGGATCAGAAGGTTTTAGTTCAGGATGAAAAATTAAAGAAAGATGGAGAGAGTATTTTGATAGATTGTTCAATGGTAGTTCTACTCAAGATTTGGGTGACCTTACCATTCAGTGCAAGGATATGAACCGTAATTATATGCATAAAATTAGCGAATCTAAAGTTAATGAGGCCTTGAAGAGGATGAAGTCAAGGAAAACTGTTAGCCCGGATGGAATTCCTATTGAAGTATGAAGATGCTTAGGAGAGATGGGCGTGAGATGGCTGACAAACTTCTTTAACAAGATTTGGCTAACTAAAAAGATGCCAAATGAGTGGAAGAAGAGTATCCTAACATCTCTCAATAAGAACAAGGGTGATATCCAGAGTTATTCAAACTATCGTGAAATAAAACTCATGTGTCACACCATGAAGCTTTGAGAAATGATAATTGAATACATGTTAAGACAGAATGTTAAAATATCAGAGAACCAGTTTGAGTTCATGCCGGGACGATCGACTACAGAGGCTATTCATTTGCTTCGTTAACTTATAGAGCGATTTCGAGAAAGGAGGAGAAATTTGCATATGATTTTTATTGATTTAGAAAAAGCTTATGATAAGGTGCCAAGAGAGGTGTTATGATGGACATTGATGAAAAAGGAGTTCCCATCAAATATATTGACATAATCAAGGACATGTACGATGGAGTAGTGGCAAATGTCAGTACTTGTGGAGGCATAACAAATTATTTTTCTATCACAGTTGGATTGCATCAAGGATCTGCATTGAGTCAATTCTTATTTGTCATAGTGATGGATGAGCTTACTAGAGCTATTCAGGATGAGATACTATAGTGCATGATATTTGCTGATGATATTGTCTTAATCGATGAGACGAGAGCTGAGGTAAATGCCAAATTGGAGTTATGAAGACAAACTCTAAAATCTCAAGGTTTTAGATTATGTAGGGCCAAAACAGAGTATACGGAGTACAAATTCAGTAAACAGAGAATCCGAAATTATAGTATTGTGACACTAGACGGATAAAGGAATACCGATGAGCAGTCATTTTAAGTACTTGGGTTGTATTATTTAAAAGGATGGGGAGATCAATAGTGATGTCAACCATAAGATTCAAGCCGGCTGGTTAAAATGGAGTGCAACAAGAGTTTTATGCGACTGTAACATTCCGTTATGGCGAAAGGAAAGTTTTATTGGATTGCTATTGGGCCAATTTTGTTATATGGCACAGAATGTTGGGCTATAAAGAGATATCATGCCCAGAAAATGAGTGTAGCAGAGATGCGCATGCTCCGTTGGATGTGTGGTAACACGAGAAGAGATAAGGTGAGAAATGAGGATATTCGTACTAAGATAGGCGTCGCCCCTATAGAAGAGAAGATGAGAGAAAACCGTATACGATGGTTTGGTCATGTGCGACGTAGACCTATAGATGCGCCAGTCCGGCGAGTAGAGCATATCAAATTAGGCAAGTTAAAAGAGCGCAGGGGAGACTGAAGAAAACATGGATGGAGGTGATACGACAAGATATAAAGGGTAAAGGTCTTAATGAAGGCATATTGCTCGATAGGAATGAGTGGAGAAAGTTGATCCATGTGCCCGATCTGGTGTAATTCTCTTTTGGTTCATGTAGCCTACCCCAAATACTTGGGACAAATGGCTTAGTCTTAGTTGTTGTTGTTGTTGTATTTATGCTTACCTATTCTTCCTGCTCTACTACCCTCTTCTCATCTGGTTGCCTTCAACTTGGCATGATAAACCCATATAGCATGTAGATATTATATGCATTTTTGGACATTTGTCTTCTACAGTATGTTAGTTTGCAAAAAATTTGGTAGAGTTTAATGTTAATTATGATTCAATCAACCGAAACTGCTGCATGTTGGATATAGTTCACACTCTGCTCCCCCCTATATGTGCATCTAGCATTTGTTTGAACTTAGAAACTATCACAAAAACATGGTCCCTACAATTTACAGTTGATTTGTGCACTTGTGTTAAAATTTAAATTAAATTATTTAATTGCAAATTGAGCATTCATATTGCGTTCATGTTTACAAATTTCTTTTGAGAACATTTTTTTTCCTAGCATTGATTCTCATTGTTTCAGATTTTGTGCGCTGATTCTCATTGTTTCAGATTTTAATGTGAACCTTTTCAATGGCCTTAAGGATATTTGTTTGTTTCCATTCGGTAATAGTTGAAGGGTTTTAATCAATGAATTGGACTACAGAGACCAGCCTGTCTTATTAACCTGATTTTGGCATCCCTAATGTTTCTGGTATTATGTCAAAGGTGGAGCTGTTAACAACACATTCCAACTGGTATCTAGATATTTATAGGTCTTTTTGGGCCTGGGGAAAAACTACCATATTTAATGCACTGATGCTCAAAGTTGCCTAGTAAATTGTTTTGTTTACCTCATGCCACTGGACTATGGTTTACCCCGTAATGCATTTACAATATGTGTGATTCACTCCCAGAATCATTGCAGGAGTTTTTTCCAAACATAACCTGCTTAGGAATGCAGCTCAGACATGAGTGCTGGCTTTAGTTACACTGGTTCCCTTGCTCTTCACCTTCAGCAGTACTTTGGTTGCAGAAAAAATTTCCCATCTCATTCAAATGGAAATAGATGTCCCTTCTAACCTCCCACGCTACCACTAAACGAAAAAAAAAGAGGAGGGGGAGAAGGAATAAAAGAAAGTATGAAGCTAAGAAATAAAGAAATAGATGCCCTGCTTTTATTTTACCTTATTTCCCAACCATTACACCTTGTTAATCTATAGCGACTTATTGCATCAAACACTAATTTAGTTTCTAATATGAACAGGTTGCACTGCAGCGGCCCCCTCAATATGCTTGTGGATGCCTATTTTTACTATCTGAGGTTCTTAAAGGGAAGCCACCATTGTGGTATGTTATAACTGTTGCAACTTTACAATTGTTCACCTGCTTGCCTTTTTAAGTTTCTGTAATAGAAGGTTGTATTAATTTGCAGGACTATGGTACTGCAAAAGGAGTCTATAGATGATGAGCTTGAGCACTTTGAGGACATCCCGGAAGAACCAGAAGATTTAGGCAATCTTCCATCAAGCAACTCACCAAGCTCAGGTGGCACTGTAGCTTTGCAAGATGGTGGAAATTCAAACCACAAAGAGAATTACAACTATGACAATGAAGATTGTTTGAACTATGCGCTAAGAGCGAAAAGTGTTAATAATGGAAACAAAGAGAAGGCTCAAACACCACAAGAAGGTTCTGCACTACCTGTTGCTTATAATCCAAGACATAGGGAACCTTCTTACTGGTAACCATCTCTCTATGCATTTTTGCATCTTTTGTTACTTCTATTTATGACAAATGGCCACTAAATTACACTAATATACCCTAAATTTTGATTAACTTTTACACCTACACTTTATACCTAATTACTCATTTGCTTTATTACCTGCGAGTGCGCGCACACACAAACACACAGCCGCACACACCCCTAAAGTTTTAATGACCAGGTATTTTGATACCTGTTACCCTTTGGTTAGAATATGATGCAGGAATATTCCCATATGACCAAAGCATGATCTACAATGGACGCTTTTACTCCTAAATTCTAAAAATATAATCACAGCTATGAAAACATAGCATGTCATATACTGTAAAGGTTGTTAAAGTTTAGAGTAGTTTAGTGCAATTTAGCAAATGCGTTAGATTACTCTCAATCTACTGCCCTTCTTAATTCCAACCTAGAGTTAATTTCAGCCAGTCTATTTTGGGGCTGTGCTGTGGACAAATTAAATTCTATTGTCCTACTGGCAGTGTTCAAACAATTTTCTTTCGCTTGATAATGTCTATTCTCCTAGTAAAGCATTCAAGCAATTCTCCTGGTAAAACTGATATCCATATATGCCCTGCAAAAAAAACCTCATGCTTATTCATTTAAATAAGTGCAATACAATGCTCCAGTGAAGCCATTGTTTGGTAGCACAATATTATTCTTCTGTTCGTTATGGCAGAGCTTCCATGATATTTGATACACTTGTTTTTTATTTATATTTTTTGAACAATGTTTTGATCTATATTAAAAACACACACACCCATTATCTTATTATATTAAAAAAATGTACACCCATTATCTTATTTCACAGATTACTTAACAATGCCATTATTTGGTAGCACAATATTATTTTTCGGTTGGTTATGGCAGAGCTTCCATGAGCCTACTTGATTCACTTGTTGTGATTTATATTAAAAAAATGTACACCCATTAATATTATCTTATTTATCCAATTACTTAACAATGCTTTCTGTTTGATAAATTTGCCTATGTTTTAACAGCAATGCAGACCGCGCAAGTTGGTGGGAGCTAACAGTTTTGGCTTCACACGTGCACCCATCTGTGGCAACAATGGCCCAGACCCTACTCTCTGGGGCCAATATAGTTTACAATGGTGATCCTTTGAATGATCTATCACTTAATGCCTTCCTTGACAAGTTCATGGAGAAGAAAGCAAAGCCAAATAAGAAAGCAGAGGGTAGATGGCATGGTGGATCACAAATTGCACCTGCAAGAAAGGTTTAGCTCTTAACTCAACAGTTTCCAATTCATTTCTAACTAGAAAAACTGCATGTTTTCATTGTGTTTAAATTTTATTAACAATTTGTTTAAGAATGCATAACTTCACTTTAATTTTCATGCATGAATGTTTTTTTCCAGTTAATGCGAATATATTGTAGTTTTTCCATTAATCATTTTCTTTGTCATTTGACAAAACTCTATATGCTTTGAAAACAGAAAAGAAAAAGATAAGTATCTGAATGCGCCTATTGTGACATGACAGGTTGCAAATGAATCCTATCAATTAAAATACATATCATGTTTCCTGGGAGTTATTATAAGATATAAAAGCTGATCTTTATTAGAAAATATATTAATTATCTGAACATATGATTAGGCAGTGCTATAAGAGAGACCACTTTGCCCAGTTTACCATATTAATCATTTGATGTTTTTTTTTTTCTATTTGAGTTTTCTGGTTCATTTCAATGTTTGGCCTGCTTGCTGATGGAACTATTCATTTGATTGTCCTTTTCTGTTTTGGAAGTTGCACATCAGTTTTCTTAATTATTCATAAATCTAACCCCTTTTATGTTCCGGAATTTCCAGCTCGACATGAACCATCATCTGATAGGGGATGAGATACTAAAGCTTGCTGAGGAGGATGTGCCCCCAGAAGACATCGTCTTCCACAGATTCTACATGAACAAAATAGTGTCATCAAAGAAGCCAAAGGCAAAGAAGAAAAAGGCCTCAGATGATGATGATGATGATGATGATGCAGAACTGCTATTAGATGCAAGCGATGAGAGCGATGAAGAGATTGATAATATGTTAGGGGCTGGGCGGCTTCCCACGGGAGGAGAGGGTGAAGGAGATTACGATTACGATGAGTTCGACAGAGTTGCGGATGAGGATGATGATGACTTGCTTGGAAATGGAAGTGATGAAGAAACCAACGAGCCTCCTTCCGGTGTTAATAAAAGCGGCAGTGGAAGTGATGATGGTGATAACGATGATGATGGCAGTCTTGATATGATACTGAACAGTGATGATGGTGAGGATACTGAGGGTGATTTTGTGGACAGTGATGGGAGTGAAGGTGATGAATCCAATCGGACCCAGAGTAAGAAGAAGAGGAGGTTGGAAGGGAAGAGCCGACCATCACCATTTGCTAGTCTAGAAGAGTATGAACATCTGATGACTGACAACAATGAAAGCAGTAGGAAGAAGTCTAAATTGCCAAAAATGAAGAAGAGGAAGGCATCCAAAATGTAGGGTATGAGCATCTAATGAGCTATTGTTAAGGCAGCAGTTTGAATGTTTCTATTCACACTGAAGAAGAGATTAACAGAGTACCCTGTGTGACAAATGACTGAACTGCAGAACAAATGACAAGGAATTCAAGGTGCGAGTATAGACTAGTATAGACTAGTATGAACATCCAGGAGAGCCCAGTTTTATTTATTATTAGAAGAATTTTTTTCTCCTCCTGCCAACAACTTAAATTAGAAGGTCAAGATCACATCCGATTGAGATTGTTCGCCTGCATACAATTGACGTGCTTGTGAAAGAGCGTCAGCTTGTGAGATTGAATTGATATGGTTCGCCTTATTATTAGTCAGCGAGTCGAGGATGATGCACACTCTGGAACGTGGGCACCGTGGCATTTTTCCTTTGCAAAAGCTGTTTTGTTTTGCTGGAAAGCAGAGGGGATGGAATTGGGTGCCACACTCAGCAAAATTGTACGTTAGATTTCCTCTTCAAACAAAAGAAAATTGGGTTTTTGACATATTAGTCCTCACATTCTGTCAGACTTGAAAGAGTCTCCCAAATCATGACTTGCGTGCAAGTCTCCCAAATTGTTTAAATTACATAAAATTTTTATTGGTCTCTTCTATTATTTATTGTTACTAATTGACTCATGTATAGTTAAATCTTAACCATACTTGCGTGTTCCCCCACCCCCCCCCCCCCCCCCCCCCCCCACCCCCCCACCCCGTCAAATACTCTCTTTCTCGCTTATACTATCGTTGGATTCATTTTAAATGGGTTTGGGTTTAGAAGAGACCATTAAAAAAGAAGAAAGAATGGAGGAAAGAGAATATTTCGTTAGTTTAAACACAATATTCTCTTCTCTTGAGGTCTCCGTTCAAGCAATGGAGGAAAGTATAGAAGCGATTCTTTCCTACAGTTATGCCGCGATGAGAACATAAAAAGGCACTTCACAGTAAGAGAAACACTTATGTCATGCATTTTCCTCAATGTATGAATGAATGCATAAATGCATGAAAAAGAAGAAAGGGAAGGAAAATGTTATGTCATGCATTTTCCTCAATGTATGAATGAATGCATAAATGCATGAAAAAGAAGAAAGGGAAGGAAAATGTTACCTCAAGGTGGTGGTTCCGGTGGTGGTCGTATTGGGTCAATCGTTTCTACTCAATGTAAATGACATAGATTATCTTGGAACCCACCTTTGACGACCTCTTTTTTATTTACATTTTTATTATCCCCAATATGAATATGATCATGTAAGATCAAAAAATGAAATTTATTCCAGTTATATGACCAATTTTTGAATATTATGACTAAGTCATAGTTGTCTTTACCTTGATCCAATAATGGAATGTGACTTTGTGGAATAGATGATTTAGGCTCTTGAATGATAGAAATGGACACCGACACTGACTCGGGTATATGATTTAAATCAAGTTTAGGTTCAAGTGTCAGTTTTGATTTAAAAGTTGAGTCCAAATCAAAGAATTGAGAGTCACTTTCTTTTCCCATCAATAGAATGTAATTATCAAAAATAGGTGATTCAATTTCAAGGTTTGTGGGTATGGGAATCTATGTTGGCTCGGGAATGTGGTCCATTTGGGCAAAGATACCGAAGCAACATAGACTCGAATTTTGGAATTGAATCACGAAATAAAAGTTCGAATTCACATTTTTGTTCAAGTTCAATTTCATTGAAATGACAACTTGCGAATTTGTCAATGGTTTGGTGTTGGTCAAGTTCAAGATGATGTGATGAAATTGAATCTTGGTTGAAGTCTCCAAGATGTCATGATTCTTGGTTCCTATCAATATGGCTAAGGCAATCGGGAATGGTTGAAAATATAATAGGTAAAGTTTTCTCATTCCTATCATTTACTCTGTTAATTAAGCAACTCATTTGAGCTTCTAACCTATTGAAGGAATCATTTTACTAAATATAATTTTTTTGTAATTGAATTATGGATTTCATACTCTTTTCTAAGTCAGTAAGTTCTTCTTCTTGTTGTGGGACTTGGAAAATGGGGAAGGATCTTGAATTTGGTAGTCTTGTGGAAATTGTGAGTCTATTATTTTCAGTTTTTATTCTTGGAACTCAATCATGGCTTCTATACTCTTAGTCACATCAGATTTTTCTTCTATGAGTTGATCATGACTAGAAAAATTTGAAGCTGAATGTTGGAATGGTGGTTGACAATATGACTCATGAGAGTTGTATCCACATTGACTCGGTGAAGAGTGGTGATAATTATTCCAATCTTATTCATAATACTGGGATTGAGGATAATATTGATTCGGATAAGACCAATCTGGCATACTTGGTTGGTTAAAGTTAAGATATGCCAAGTTGGTAATATCCAAGTCGAAAGAGATCGGTGTGAAGTATGAATCACTATATGCATTAGAATAATTATAATTGTAATCCATATCACACAGATGTCAAAAAAAACAAGCAAATAAACAAACAAATAAAAAAATCTAGCCTAAATTAGGGTAGACCTTAGACCTAGATGACTCCTAACTGGTTAGACTGTCCACGGGAGATATATTACAGAATCTGACCACAAGTTAATTGGCCAGATCAGGGCAAGATTGGTGGGAGGTATATGCGCTAAAAGCGACGAGCCTAATTAAACCAAACCACCAGCCTTTGAGGTTTCTCCTCTCAATCACCGACCTTTGAGACCGATTTGGTAAGAGTCAAATTCTAATCAGCTTTCCCCTTAGGTCAGTCTCTTATGTTGGCCCAAAGGCCATTAGCCCTATATCTTGTTGGATATTTTGATGATAACAAACCATATTTAGTTATGTATTTAACAATTTTGTTTAAAAGAATATCAGGTTCAAAACAAGTTGATTTGACGGCTCCACTATCAAGACTCACAAGTTTGGACGCCGCTAAAGATGTGCATTCCCAAGCTAAGCACATTAGGAAGCTTCGGGATCAAGACATGAAGAAAAGACCAAGATTTGTATTTTTTACTTTTCTTTTTAGACTTTTTGTCAAAACCTAGATGTTAGAAGTAGATTTATGGGATTGTCACTCACACACTTTTTAGTTTGCTTCATGGCTTCAAAAGAATTTCTATTTCAGATTATTTCCTACTTAGGTTATAGAGTTAACATATTTTGGAAATATCAAGTTTTGGAAAAACGATTTTTGAAAAAACAAGTTTTTATCAAAGAGGATCTTTATCAAAATGTTTTAACATGTTAGAGTAGTGACTTATGATCATACTCCTATTTTTATAAAGTCCAAAACCTCAACCTTAAGACCAAACCCAAAACCCAAGTTTCTGGTTTCTGCAGAGTCTGATTTTTCAGATCTGACAGAAGCCGGTCGACCGTCCGTGTCGACCGACGTGCACAAGTGTGTATGTGTGCACGTCGGCCGACCGCTCGGGTCGACCGGGCTCTGGTCAGTTCTCTCTGTTTGTTCCGGTCGACCCCGGGGTCGACCGACTTCCCTCAACGGTCAAAAATATGACCGTTGACGGTCGACCGCCCGGGTCGACCGGCAGCTGTCAGAAAAGTCTGACAGACTCCAACAGCTATATTTTTCTGACTCTTTTTGTTGGGATCTCCACCCAACGAGTTTCTCCACCAGTTTTACCCTGTTTCTCAACCCCTATAAATAGGTGGTCACTTCAACTTGATTAGACAACAATTTTTACAACATTTGACAAGTGATTTTTCAAGCTTTCATTTTTAGCAAAAGATTTCCAAAGCCAAAATTTCCAAACACCCTCTTGAAGCTATACCTCTACTTCACTCTAGATATTTGCACTACACAATCCCAAATTCTACATCTACATATTGGTTATAGGATTGTGTTAAGTGAGCTATTTGTGATCAAGTGTGATCAACTTTCTTCTTGAGCGAAGTTGTAGAGGCATCGGCCTCAAGCGAGCGAGTGTGCTCCGGGTGGTGTTGCGGCATCACGAGAGATAGGACAAGTGTGTCCTTGTATTGGCGATCCAGTGGGATCAACAATAGTGGAAATCCTTCAAGTGTGAAGGCGGGGACGTAGAGCGTGGCTCGAACCTCGGAAACATATACTCGTGTTTGCGTTTGCTCGAATTTTCTCTAAACTCAAACTCCTTTATTTCTTGCACTATTTATTGTGTTTATTATTGCTAGTCTTTTAATTTGAGCAATTTGTTAAGAAGAATTTTTAATTCCGCATTATTGTCATATTTCATATAGCCATCACCTATTCACCCCCCCTCTAGGTGATTTCAATTGGTATCAGAGCCTAACCTACTATTTGGTTTAACCACCTTAGGGAGATCCATTCATTTGGCTATATATTTTTGTTGCATCTATATTTGTTTGTGCATTCATTTGTATCCATGGCATCCCTTGACTTTTCTAGCATTAAATCCCCACCTAAGTTTGATGGCTTGAACTTCCCTATTTGGAAGGTCAAGATGAACCTCTTTCTAAAATCCCTAGGTGTTAGGGTAGCTAGGGCCATCACTAGAGAATTTGTTGAACCCCTCACCGATGAGAGTTCATGGTCCGAGGACACCACCACGGACTATGAGGCAAATGCTAGAGCCCAATATGCCTTGACCCAAGCTCTAAATGAGGATGACCTAGCACGCATCATTAATTGCAAATCCGCATTTGAAGTTTGGAATATTTTAATTGTGACTTATGAAGGAACGTCACAAGTCAAAAGATCTAAGGTTGACTTGTTGCGTTCTCAATATGAGAATTTCTATATGTTTGATAATGAGGGCATTGATGACATGCTCACGCGATTCACCAAGATTACTAATGCCTTATCTTCTTCTCTAGGTGACGCAATCGATAATGATCAAAAGATTCGGAAGGTCATTCGGGCTCTTCCCAAATCTTGGGAAGTAAAGGCTACCACCCTCAAGGAGCTCAACGATAGGGAGGAGATGGACTTCTCCGGTTTCATCGGAAATCTCAAGACCCATGAGATGGAGATGAAAGTACGAGAAGAAAGGGAGGCGTCAAAGAAGAAAGCAATCGCCTTCAAAGCCACTCCGACCATCCATGACGAGGATGACTCATCAGAAGATTGCGATGAGGATTTTGCCATGCTCATCCGGAAGGTGGGCAAGATGTTCTATAAGAAGGGACGGCAAAGCAACTTCCGGAGAGGGAAACCTCAAGGAAGATACGAAAGGAAAAGAGAAGAACCCGGTCCTTGCTTCCATTGCAAGAAGATCGGACATCTTATTGCGGATTGCCCCGCTCTTCAAGCAACCACCTCCAAGAATGCCCCAAAGAAGAAAAAGGCTATGGTAGCAACATGGGACGACACGGAGTCAGAATCCGAAGAGGAAAACGACGCCGCACACATGTGCTTCATGGCACATGGGGAGGATGCAACCAAGGTAACACTCGATAACTCCATAGATGATGATGATTTAACTATGGATGAATTAACACATTTCTTTGAAGAATTACAACATAGATATGAGATTTCACAATCTCATAATAAGAAACTAAAAAGGGAAAATGAGTTTTTAAAAGATAAAATTAATGTTGTTGTTAAAGAAAAAGATGACTTAGCTAAGGGTTTGAAAAACTAAAAGTTGATTTTGAAAATTATAAAATAGCTTGTAAAGGAAAAACTTCTATCTCTTCATGTAATAAAATGATTTTGTTGAAATGCAAAAACGAGTTGAAGTTTTATATTCAACACTTAAAAAATGTGCCTTTGATTTAAATAAAATTGCATCTAGGTTTCCCAAAGGAGTAACCCAAGGGAAACACACTCACCATGCACATGCACGGAAACATGCACACCCACACAAGCATGCATTCATGTATGGTAGTGGTAGAATTTATATTTGCACGCATTGTGGCCGCAAAGGCCATTTAGAAAAATTTTGTTTTGCTAAACATAATATGAACAATAAATATGTTTGGGTTCGCCCCGGTACTAATCCAAAAGGACCCAAAAAGATATGGGTACCAAGAGACCCACCAAACTTAAATGATACAGGTGGATCTTCTTCCTCCAAGACTTAGGGGGAGACGGTGCCCGGGTGGTAGATGCAACAAGGCTCAAAGAACACATCGCGCTTGCATCACTATCATGGAGGCACCTATTTTGGAGATTGCCCACGTTTGGTAACCTCTCCATTTAAAAGTTTTTAATTTTGGTATATATGTAAATGCATAGGATTGTTAGTTTAACTTTGTGCTTCATTGCCATATGTTTATGTAAACCAACATCTCTATCATGTTTGTGTATATGCCATGTTTTAATTTTGATATCTTGTCTTTTATACCATATTTATTGAATGTCCACATGTCTAGCCTAGATTATATATATCTATATATACACATTGTATTTTCAAAACTAGAAATAAATTTTGTAAAAATTTCATATTCAAAGCAAATACATTAGAGATGGCAATTGCGCACCTCAACTCATTCATGAGGAATCAAGAGGATGAAGTTCAGAACTCTTCACCGGGTATTCGGCTTCAACATCTCTAAAAACTTTGTTTTTGTATGAAAAATTAAATAAAATGTCTTGTGTGAATTTTTGGTTGATATGATAACTTAATGAAGATTTAAAAACATATTGCTGTAATCTTGTATGTTGAATATATCCTACTTATTTGTTAAAACTTCCTTTTTAAAATTTTTTTTGGGCTTGACAGATTTTTGGGCAAAGCCGGCCGACCGGTCTTGAGTTACGGTCGACCGACTTCGCTTGAAGGATTGATTTTCTTTCTTTCCTATTTGCCGGCCGACCCGTACGGTCGACCGCGATATCTGTCAGTGGTCTCGGGTTTTCTGGGTCGACCGACCGGGTCGACCGCTCTGTGTTACAGAGCTCTCGGGTTTTGTGGGTCGACCGACCGGTCGACCGTGCGTCGATTTCTGCCCTAAATCTGTCCATTTATAACACACTTCTCTCTCTCTTCTCTCACTTTTCCACCGGCGACTCCTTCTTTCCTTTTTCTTCAAAAATTTCCATCTCTCAAATCCACTCAAATTACTTCATAATCCTAGTTTAAATCCTTCTTTGTGTGTTAGATCTTCACTCCCAGGGCCTTCACTCCATCAGATTTTGAAGAATTTCAGTTCTAGGGTTTGGAATCCTCTTTTTCAGGTAAAAATCTCTTTTTTAGTATAAATCTTGATCTCTAGCTTTAAGATTCTCAATCCTTTGTCTAGATTATTAGGTTTACTTGTTGATTAGATCAAGCCCTAACCTTTTAACCTAAAATCTTCCTTTCTCATCAAAATGTCTAAGAGATCTAGGAGTGAGAAAGGAAAAACTATAGTTCCTTCCTCATCCTTCACCCCTAGACCTAAGCGTCCTTTTGTAAATGACCTAGCTGAAACCGGTTCATCATACTTTCTAAGAAAGCCGTCATTTCTGGGAGATGTGTGATTCTCAAAGATTTTGAACACCTCCAAATCCCTCATATTTTGAGAAGAAACTCTTTAGATCAATTCATGGCCATTAGGGAACCTGTGTACCCCTCCTTAGTGCATTACTTCTATGCAAATTTTACTTTTGAGGGAAATCAAGTGAGATCTCGTGTTCTTGGGAAGGATATTGACATTCCCCTATCCCAATTTGCTGATATTCTGCATCTCTCCTCTGGAGGAGTTGATGTTTACACCTTTGATCTCCAAGATTTTGAGTATCCGGACGGTGAGTCTGCGCTCACCGCGTCTTCTTTGATTCACGGGAATGACAATCCCGGTTTGGTTAAGAACGAGGAAGTGAACAAATTCACGTTCACCGCCCAAATTCTAGCCAAATTTGTATTCTACAACATTTTACCTAAATCAGGAGAATACAGCCATGCTAGGGGGCTAGTTCCTTTGATAGTCTACTGCCTTCTCAAAGGCATTAAGATTAATTTTCCCCACTTTATAGCCTCTCACATGGCATCCGATCAGATCCGCATGCCTGGTAGGCACTTGCCTTATGGTATGCTCATTTCATATCTCCTTAAACATTTAGGATTTGATCTCTCTTCGGAGACTCCCTCCGAACCCTCTGTGAACTTGGACTGCACCCTTTTGAAGAGGATGCAGGCTCTGATTCGTCGAGCCCCTCCTGAGCAGCCCCCTCCAGTTCCAGTACCAGGATCTTCATCAGCCCCAGGGTCTTCTTCGGCCCCAGGGATTTCCTCTGCTCCTGGTCCATCTATGTCTCCACATTTCCAGGCCTTCATCTCTTCTGAGATTCGCTCTCAGATCCAAGAGCACCAGTCTTGGATCGAGCAGCAAATTACAGGTTTTCGTGCGGACATGGACTCGCGTTTCCAGGTGATTCGCAATGACATGTCTTACTTTGCTGATTCTATGAGATTCATGGACTCGCAATTTGAGACACTATTTGCGAAGTACAACATGCTCGGTCCTGATCCCACCTCCTTTGCTCGACCTCTTCCCTCATCCGGCCCTCCATTTCCTGTCCGGGCTCCTCCTACCTCTCCACCTCCACAGCCAGGTGTTGTAGGGATTGATCCAGAGGAGGCGGCTTCTTCTTCTTCAGATGAGGATGATGATGGTGACGAGCAGATGGCTGAAGCTGAGGCCAAGGAGAGCTCGTCTGAGGAGGACGATGATGAGGAAGATGATGCTGAGGAGAGCGATACTGAGGAGAGTTCGTCTGAGGACGAAGGTGGTGCCAAGTGATTTCCCCTTCTTTGATGATGTCAAAAAGGGGGAGAGATATTGAGAGAGATTATATTTTGTGTACTTGTATTATCTTTTGTACTTGTATTAACCTTTGTTTGGACATCTTTTATATTTTGGTATTGTGGACATGTATTTGATATATTTGTGTTGTGGACATGATTTGTGTTGTGTTGTGGACATGTGTTTTTATTTATATATATTTGTGTTTTTCATTTAGTCTACAAACTGTGTTATTTTTTGAGTTATGGCATGGACATGTGTAAAATTATCTTTCATTTACGCCATTTATCTATGCCTGAGTATGTTTTTATGATATGCATGTGTTGAGGGGGAGCTTCACTTGAAGTCTCTACCCAAAATATTTGTTATAACTATATATGTTTTGTCATCATCAAAAAGGGGGAGATTGTTGGCCCAAAGGCCATTAGCCCTATATCTTGTTGGATATTTTGATGATAACAAACCATATTTAGTTATGTATTTAACAATTTTGTTTAAAAGAATTTCAGGTTCAAAACAAGTTAATTTGACGGCTCCACTATCAAGACTCACAAGTTTGGACGCCGCTAAAGATGTGCATTCCCAAGCTAAGCACATTAGGAAGCTTCGGGATCAAGACATGAAGAAAAGACTAAGATTTGTATTTTTTTACTTTTCTTTTTAGACTTTTTGTCAAAACCTAGATGTTAGAAGTAGATTTATGGGATTGTCACTCACACACTTTTTAGTTTGCTTCATGGCTTCAAAAAGAATTTCTATTTCAGATTATTTCCTACTTAGGTTATAGAGTTAACATATTTTGGAAATATCAAGTTTTGGAAAAACGATTTTTGGAAAAACAAGTTTTTATCAAAGAGGATCTTTATCAAAATGTTTTAACATGTTAGAGTAGTGACTTATGATCATACTCCTAATTTTATAAAGTCCAAAACCTCAACCTTAAGACCAAACCCAAAACCCAAGTTTCTGGTTTCTGCAGAGTCTGAATTTTCAGATCTGACAGAAGCCGGTCGACCGTCCGGGTCGACCGACGTGCACAAGTGTGTATGTGTGCACGTCGGCCGACCGCTCGGGTCGACCGGGCTCTGGTCAGTTCTCTCTGTTTGTTCCGGTCGACCCCGGGGTCGACCAACTTCCCTCAACGGTCAAAAATATGACCGTTGACGGTCGACCGCCCGGGTCGACCGGCAGTTGTCAGAAAAGTCTGACAGACTCCAACAGCTATATTTTTCTGACTCTTTTTGTTGGGATCTCCACCCAATGAGTTTCTCCACCAGTTTTACCCTGTTTCTCAACCCCTATAAATAGGTGGTCACTTCAACTTGATTAGACAACAATTTTTACAACATTTGACAAGTGATTTTTCAAACTTTCATTTTTAGCAAAAGATTTCCAAAGCCAAAATTTCCAAACACCCTCTTGAAGCTATACCTCTACTTCACTCTAGATATTTGCACTACTCAATCCCAAATTCTACATCTATATATTGGTTATAGGATTGTGCTAAGTGAGCTATTTGTGATCAAGTGTGATCAACTTTCTTCTTGAGCGAAGTTATAGAGGCATCGGCCTCAAGCGAGCGAGTGTGCTCCGGGTGGTGTTGCGGCATCACGAGAGATAGGACAAGTGTGTCCTTGTATTGGCGATCCAGTGGGATCAACAATAGTGGAAATCCTTCAAGTGTGAAGGCGGGGACGTAGAGCGTGGCTCGAACCTCGGAAACATATACTCGTGTTTGCGTTTGCTCGAATTTTCTCTAAACTCAAACTCCTTTATTTCTTGCACTACTTATTGTGTTTATTATTGCTAGTCTTTTAATTTGAGCAATTTGTTAAGTAGAAGTTTTAATTCCGCATTATTGTCATATTTCATATAGCCATCACCTATTCACCCCCCCTCTAGGTGATTTCATCTATTGAGTCCGAGATGTTCCTAGGGCCAACTTCTACTCAGTTTTAAGTTAAGCTTGGGTTAGTGAGTGAGGAGATTGTTTGTGGGCTAAGAGAGGGTAATGACTTTCCCACCTTATCTTGTTTATAGGACAAGCGTTTAATTCAGTTTAGTGCAGTGTACAAGTATATAGCAAAAATATAGCACTCAAGCAATATTTCATACAAGAATGAACATTATACTAAATGTTATGCACACATACCTTGGGTCTAGCACTCTTCAACAGTAAATAAAAAATGTAACGAAATAGATACGTACCTAAATGTAAAGTCTAAACCGTTTTTAGTATTTACAATTAACCTTTTACTGTTGAGTTAGACAGTATGTACAGAGTATATTAAATGAGAAACTAAAGTATGCAAAAGCTAAATCATTGAAGTTCAATCACCCTGCAAAAAAAGCTAGGTGAGTAGTCCTCTCAGATTGCCGCGTTTTGCGCATCAATACTGAGCTCTTCTGGGCTCTGCATTCTAGAGCAGAGTCTAGAGGCATTTATATGTCCACTGCAGCTCTTATTTTCTTGTTATCATTCACTGCACACTATAAACAAAGAAGAAAGTTAATCAAAAATAGTAAACAAAAAGAGAGTTACTTACTGTCCCTTCCCGACAACGACGCCAAAATTTTGATCGAGGTTTTACCTCCTTTGGCCAAATGCTTAGCTTGAATCTTTGGCGACAGTGTTATCTTGAAGTGGAGGCAATCAGCGTATAGCCCATAAGAGTTGATTCACGTCTTTTTCACGTTACATCATCAAGACGACACAAGTATGAAATGATACAGACTGAGACTAAAATCCATCGTCATGAGCTATCGGTGGCACTTGCAAAGGCAAGGCTCCTTCGATGCTATAAGACTCACTTGGATTGCAATTGGTACCAAAAAAGAGAAAGTAAAAAGAAGAAAAAGAACACGAAAACAAAGAAGAATATAAAAACATAGCTGTAGATTCAATGGAGTAACGATAAAAGAAGAGAAGAATAACTTACACCGATATCACCCTCAGTACAAGCTTCACTCTCATTCCTCCATGAAACTCTCCTCTCCTCTCAGTTACATAAATAAAAATGAAAATTATATAAAAGAAAAGTAAAAACTTAAGTTACAAACTAAAATACAGCCTAGCCTATGTTGGCCCAGAGGCCCATCACTCTAGTTTTGATGATGATTAACTCATGTAGTTATAGTTTACTAATAATCTTGTGTTTAAATAGTTTCAGTGATTGACCAAGATATTAGTAGGTGATTAGCTTCAACAAAGGAGTTTTGGAGCTTTCATGTGTTGATTCAAGAGCCCGAGCGTCAAGATCGCATCTAGTACTCGGTTGGAGTCAAGCTCGTTGGATCGCGTTTGGATCGAGCTGGCTTGGAGACAAGAAGACTTCGGTTTGTTTTTAGTTTATGTTTATATCATTGTAAAGTTTAGATAGTATTGATATGCTCAAGACTCACATACACACACAAGTTATAAAGTTTGCTGGTTTTGGTTTTCGGTTTAACCGGTTTTGAATTTCATGTCAAAAACATAGATATATATCTTATATGTATATTGGATTCTATCAATATACAATATGCTTCAAATTTGTTTCAATATCTTGTTTTTGTATTTACATGAGTTTTTGGAGAAAACGTTTTCCATTTCAAAAATCTAAGTTTTGAAAAATACCGATTTTTGTTTAAAGCCTAATTTCAATATCACAAAAATAGTTCAAATTGTTTATAATATGTGTTGAATTTTGGTCACACATATTTGTTATTCAAAGATCTTAAAAGAACTTATTTTTGTGGAATTTATGCGTATTTTATAGGATTTTTTAGAGGGTAAATAGACAAGTTTTCAATCCCTATAATTGTTTGTCCTAGCCTTCTGCCGGTCGACCGAGGTAGAAGTCGGTCGACCGGTCCGGTCAACCGATGTGCACAAATATGCTCGGCCATATAGGCTGGAGGGCCGGTCGACCGCCAAAGAGCTCTGCTCTCTAGATCTGGCCCCGGCAGAGAGCATCTGCTCTCTGTATCCAGGCCTCGATCGATCGGGCGGTCGACCGGTGGCTCAACAGTCATAAAAATGACCATTGGCTGGTCGACTGGGCGGTCGACCAGAAGGGCATTTCTGCCCTTTCCTGGCTACCAACGGGCAGATTTTTGAGGGGCTATAAATTGTCCCCCTCTTGAGTTGTTTTCATTAAGTTTTTAGAAGAGAAAAATTTTCATCTTTACAAGTGTTTTACAGCAAAGTTTTTACCAAAAAGATTTATTTTTATTTGTTTTTAAAGTGTTGAAAAATTCAAAGAAAAGAGAGTCTTTTTGGATTTGGTTTTTGATCTTGATTTTAATATCTATTTGGAGATTTTTCAAGTATTTTTCTTTATTCCAAACACTTTATTTTCTCACACTTGAGCTATCTATATATCCTATCTATTAGGATCTTATTTTGGTAAGAAAATTGGTTTGTGGTTGTTGAGACCACAAAGAGTTGTAACCTTCCTTGTATTTGTTGGTATCCCTCTTGTGTAGAAGTGATTGTAGAGGTTGTGTTTGGTTGTGTTGGTATCCCTCTAAGTGTAGAGGTGATTGTTGGAGTGTTAGCTTTGAGCCTTATCTCTCTAGTGTGAGGTGATTATTGTTTGGCTAAGTGCCCATCCTTCTAAGTGTAGAGGTGATAGTTGTTGTGCCTTATCTCTTGTGTAGAGGTTGGGTTTGTTGGAAAGAGGAGTTGTGTACTCCTAGTTTGTATTACCCAAATCCTCACTGGAGGTTCCCTGTGTGGGAAGTCCTCTGTGGACGATATAGTGGAAATCCTTCTGTATGAAGGCGGGGACGTAGAGCAGTGGCTCGAACCTCGAAACATATCTCGGTGTTTGCGATTGATCCACTATCTTTAAACTCTCTCTCTTATATCTTGCATTGATTCATATTGTTCATATCATATATGCTTGTTATTGTTTGTGTGCCTCACTTGTGTTGAACCAAGAGAGCTTTACATAGCACCTCAACTCTTATTTAGAGGAATTTAGAGGAGATAGTCCAGAACCCTTCACCGGGATTTCAGTTACACTCTTTGGTTACACTAAGTTGTTGCAATTTATTTTTAATTCCGCATTATTTGTCATTAGATTAGCCTTACACCTATTCACCCCCCCTCTATGTGTACTTTCAATTAGTATCAGAGCCTACGCTCCTGATATTAGGTTTAACCACCTAGGAGTGAGATCTTGGTTAGCTAATCTATTTTTGCATTTGCACACTTATTTGTTTACACACACTCATTGATTTCATGACCCCTCCTATGTTTGATGTTTCTAGCATCAATGTATGGAAGCTTAAGATGAGTATGTACCTATAAACCCTAGGAATGCATGTGTACCTTACTATCAAGAAATCCTATCTTGGTAATAACAAGCATATAGAGGCCAATGCACAGGCCCTAGAGGCACTTAGACGTATTCTAAGTAAAGAATATTTATGTATGGTTACTCATTGTGATTCCGCTTTTGCAGTGTGGAACACTTTGACTTCTCCCAAGTTCCAAACGACGAAATATATGGAGAAGGAATTTAGTGGAGAATCCGAACAAGCTTGCTACATGGTCTAAGGGAATGACTCCCTTGAGGTAAACTCGGATACTCAATTAGATGATAGTACTAGTTCTTCTTGTAGTGATGATTATATTGATGCCGATGCATTAAATGAAGAACTTTCCATTGTTTGTGAAAACCTATTAGAAAAATACCAACTTTTGAAAAAGAAAAGCTTTAAATTGAAAGAAGAAAATAAAAATTTGTCTTCTAGACTTGACTTGGTTTTGCAAGAGAAGGATGAGATTTCAAATGAGAGGGACTCATTGAAATCCCAACTCGATCTTGTTTTAAATGAAAACAAAATTTTAAAGAATAAAAATGATTGTGACATTATTTTGAAGAAAAATGAGACTTTGACTTCAAAACTTGAAATTATTTTAAAAGAGAACCAATCTTTGAAAAATAAAATTGCTTCAATTTCAAAAGAAGTAGATTTGGTTTCTAATAAAAATAAATTTTTGAAAAATGATTTAAACTCACATGTTTGCCATACTTCACCGTCTAGTATATCTATTGCATGCTCCACTTCTTCTTCTATTACTGAAAATGATATAACTATGCTAAAGAAGAGTGTTGATTGTTTGGGCTCCACTTTGAGCCAATGTGCCATGAACGACACACGGTTGGAATTCATGTTTCGCAAGAGACATGCTCCTCCTATGCATGCACACAAATCACATCATACACATGCTTCTCACGTTCATACACATAACACCATGTACGCTCATGTGTACACATGTACACATTATGGACGTAAGGGCCACCTTGCAAAATTTTGTTATGATAGATTAAATGATTCAAATTTTGCAAATAGATTTGTTTGGGTTAGGAAAGGTGCTAACTCCCATGGACCCAATAGAGTATGGGTACTGATTGAGCTTGGAACCTGCACACAAATACAATATTTAGATTTTAAGATTAAAGAGTGCAAGTTACTCAATTCTACCGCAATAGCAAGTGGCTATACAGGTCGTGATCCACAAGGAGGGACTAGCGATGGAAGCTTTTTAGTAAGTCTTCTTTTAAGATACAAAGTCTGGTTAAAGTTCTTCTTTAGTTCTTTAATAGAAAAAGGAAAAATTGAGTTAAAGTTGAGTTAGAAAGGAAGCGATAGAATAAGAAGATGGAAAAATGAAAAATAGATTATATACAAAGAAATGGAAAAGAGTGATAAAAATGGTTGGAGATTGTGATATTGAAACTAAAGAATAAAAGAAAAGAAAGATAACCTAAAAATTACTTACCTCTTCAATGCTCATATACCTTAGATCCGTTGCGACGACTTACCTTGTCTTTGAAGGCAATCAAGCATGACGTATATGATCTTCCCCATTCTCGATCTACACTACGAATAAAAGGGCGAGCTAAACTAACAAAGAATGGTTATTCATCACCATAGGCCATCAAGGGCACTTGCAATGGCAAAGCAGTCTCGAGGCTATCGGATTCACTTGGATTACAAACACATCAGATGAGAGTAAACTAAAACAAGAGTAAAGAAGAAAAAGAAACTTCGATTCGATTCTAATAACAATGAAAGAAAGGACTTACTTACACCGGTGTCACCCTCAGTACAAACTTGATCTCCTTCCTCCATGAAACTCGTTTCTCCTCTCAGTTACATAAATTAAAATTGAAAAATACATAAAAGAAAAACAAAAACCTACACTAAAAAATGAAAAAGTGAACTAAATCCTATCTCTGCATGGTCGTCCTCTTGCCTTTGAGATTGCAGGTATTTATAGAAGAAATACAGAGGTTAGAGGAGTATGAAGATAGGGAAAGCTGGCTTTTCTGAATTTGAATCCTCCCCTTATCTCCAAACTTGATTTGAGGTGGATATTCAGTTCTGATCTGCAGTTTGTTGGCGTGTTGATTGCTGAATATCACTTATCAAATGACAGAATTAGAAATAATGATCAACATAAGAGTTGTAGCCCGGTAAGTTTTCTTTCTGGATCATCTTGAATCATTAGATTTGAGATTCTGTAGCCAAAGTTATGATTCAAATACTAAAATGTATCCAGTCAGAATCTGGGTCAAACTTGCTTCATCTCGTCCGTTGATCTTCTCTCTATCCATTTATCTCTCTGTATTTGATATTATCCTCAATTGATTTTTAGCTAACCAAATGGATTTATAGAAATCTGAATTTTATTGGTTTCCATTTGGTGTTATCTTTTTGATTTGCTCTGATTTTCAGCTGAACATTTGCCCCAATCCTTGATTTGTTCTAACTAGATCTGGGATCATCCTCAGCTAACCAAATAGATCCAGTTAAATCTGATTTTAACTTGTATTTATTTGGTTTAATCCTCTTTCTCTTCATTATTATCTTCTGTAAAATAAATATTTAAGATAAGGAAATTAGCAGATTTATTACACGATAAATGTAGGAGTGTAATGAAAAGAATGCAAAATATGTGTACGATCACACCCCCCACACCTATCTTTTGCTCGTCCTCGAGCAAAACAATAAAACTAAATCAAAGGTTATTAGACCACTTTCGCAGGTCACGCGATTGCACTGAGCTTGTGCAACAAGCCGTTAAACCTCTAGATTTCCCCTAGAGGACGAGTTTTGTCTCGTGAGGGTTTTCAGTGGATTACACACACAAAATCCATAAAGAAAGAGAAACAAAGAGTTAGTATTTTCGAAAAGCATTTTGAAAGAGAAAAATATTTGAAATATAATTGTAAGATTTAAGTAATCTATAAGTTATAGGAAAACTGAATTTTTCATTCCTAAACTTAATCTCTATTCAAAAATTTGTTATCAATCAAAGTAAGGAGTCAAATTGTACTTCTCATCTAGTCTATTACTTTACCCTGAGAGTCATATGCACCATCGTGACTGTGAAGTTTGACTAAGGGTTCTTTAACATTAACTCCTATGCCTTATTTATATTTATTTTTGGTGGTATTTATTCCTCAATTCCATTAGGCTTTCTAATCTGCCCATATAATGAGCCTTTAGTCAGTGACACCCAAACCGGACAATTTTAGGGCACCAGGTGAGAAAACACCCCTAAGGACTTAAAAACTCGAGCAGATAAGGCCACAAAACTAAGATTTTTATTTATAAAATGTACCCCTTTTAGGCGTGAATATTTATGCTTCATGAGGCATAGATACCCAGCTTAATCAGAGGATATATATATATATATATATATATATATATATATATATATATATATATATATATAAACTTATCTAATTATCTTTTGCATAAATACCAAGGCTTGCTTAGGCCAAAGCACCTAGCTAATCAATAATTAGATTTGTTCATCTTTCATAGATATATTTTTTCTTTTTTTCTTTTTTTTATAAGGCATAAGAATCTTTGTTTTTGAACCCTAAGTGTGTAAGTGTATGAAGTGTGCATATTTCATTAAGGTAAAGATCAAGACTAAATTACTTTGACAAATTATCTTCCTAACCCTAAAAATCAAACAAATAATCTTATTTTGACCAAGTTTAAGAAATCCTAATTTTGATTTTTCTATTCCTTAAACTTGACTTAATTTCTTACAAAAAATATGTCAAAATATTGTTTCTATTTTCAAAAAGTTTTTTAAAAGTCAAGAAAATGTTAATTTTTTTTTTAATAAAAAGAAAAACCTAAGTTATGTTAGAACCCTCCCCCACACCTGTCTCATGCATTGTCCTCAATGTATGAATTAATGCATAGATGCATGAAAAAGAAGACAGGGAAGGAAAATACTACCTTAAGGTGGTGGTTCCGGTGGTGGTCTGATTGGATCAAGCGTTGCTACCCAATTAAGATAATGTTGTAGTTCACGAAATCTACCTTTATTGACCTCTTTTCTATTTACATATTTACAGTCCCCAGTATGAATAGGATCATGAAAGATCCTATCGTGAAACTTACTTCCTTTACATGACCAGTCCTGAAAAATCATCACAGAGTCATCATGGTCTATACCTATGTCCAACAAAAGTGTGACTCGGTGGAATGGTTGACTTGGACTCAAAAATGATAGGTTCAGGAGCCAATACAAACTCGGGAAAATCGACTTGGGGTTCGAGAGTTAGTTTTGGTTCAAGCGTTGAGTCCAAGTCCAAGAATTGATATTTACATTCTTTTCGCATCAATGGAATATGACTATCCAAAATTGGTGATTCAATTTCAAAATCTATGGGTACGAGAATAAATGTTAGCTCAGAAAATTAGTCCAAATTGGGTAAGAATACCAGAGTCAACAAAGATTCGAAGATGGAAACTGAATCACAAAGTTGGGGATCAGGTTCACATTCATGATCAAGTTCAATCTCATTAAAATGAAAACTTGGCAATTCGTTAATGGGTTGATATTGGTCAAGTTCAAGGCTTTGTGGTGAAACTGAATCTTGGTCAAAGTCTTCAAGGTACCATGATTCTTGATTTTCATCAATATGGTTAGAAGTGTTAGGAATATCCAAAGATTGAATAGGGAGAGTTTCCTTATTCCTACGCATGTTCTCCAATCTACTAATTCTTGCTTCTATCATATCGAGTGGATCATTTTGACATTGAATCATGGTTTCCATACTCTTTTCTAAGTTGGCATATTCCCCTTGAAAAATAGAGTAAGGATCTGTGACTTGAAAATTTTTACGGGATTTTGAGTCTTCTAAAATTTGAATTCGTCGCTCAAGCTCATCTAAGGCTTCCATCCTCTTTTTCCAGTCAATTGATTCTTCTAATGGTTGTTCGGGAGAAGGAGTATATGAAGCTGGATGTTGGTAGGGTATTTGACAATATGACTCGGGGGAGTTGTATCCCCATTGACTCGGTGAAGAGTAGTGATGATTATTCCAGTCTTGTTTATAGTATTGGGACTGGGGCATGTAATGATTCGGATAAGACCAATCTGGCACACTAGGTTGGTTAAAGTTATGATATGCCGGGTTGGTAATATCCGAAAAAGAGGTTGATGTGTAATATGGATTACCATTAAAATTGGAAAAATTGTTGTTATAAGCCATATCACACAATAAAACACAAACAAAGAAAAAAAAACAAATAAGCAAACAAAAAAAAAAGAAAAAAATTCTAACCTAAGTTAGGGTAGACCTTTGACCTAGACGACTCCTAATTGGTTAGACTGTCCATAGGAGGTATAATGCAGACTTTGACCACAAGCTAATCAGCCAGGTCCGGGCAAGATTGGTGGGAGGTTATCCGTCAAAGACGTTCCTTAATTAAGTAACCACTAACCTTCGGGTTTTCGACCCTTAATCCCCTTCCTAGACACTGATTTGGCAGGAGTCAAATTCCAACACCTTTCCCCCTTAGGATAATCTCCTAATTGAGTCCGAGATATCCCTAGGGCCAACGTCTACTCATTTTTAGTTAGGCTTGGGTTAGTGAGTGAGGAGATTGTTTGTGGGCTAAGGGAGGGTAATGACTTCCCCACCTTATCTTGTTTATAGGACAAGCCCTTAAGTTAATTTAGTGCAGTGTGCAAATATATAGAAAAAAAGTAACATTCAAGCAATATTTTATACAAGAATGAACCTTATACTAAATGCTATGCACACATACCTTGGCTCCAGCACTCTTCAACAGTAAATAGAAAATGAAATGAAATAGACACGTGCTTAAATGCAAAGTCTAAATCATTTTTAGCATTTACAATCAACTTTTTACTGTTGTGTTAAAAATGTATATATAGTGAGTCAAACAAGGAGATAAATGCTACAGAAATTCAGATTTTCAATTCAGCCAACCTGCAAAAATATAGGTTAGTAGTTCACTCAGTTTTGCCACTGGAATTAGCAAATCTGAGGGCTTCTTGGCTCTGCTTTCTTGAGCAGAGTCTAAGGCCACTTATGTGTTCACTGCAGTAAGAATTCCTTGTTGTTAAATCTGTACAAAAAATAAAGAAGAAAGTTAACCAAAAATGTAAACTTTTAAAGAGAGTAACTTACCATCCCTCCCCGGCAACGGCGCCAAAATTTGATTGAGCTTGGAACCTGCACACAAATACAGTATTTCAGATTTTAAGATTAAAGAGTGCAAGTTACTCAATTCTACCGCAATAGCAAGTGGCTATGCGGGTTGTGATCCACAAGGAGGGACTAGCGATGGAAGTTTTTTTAGTAAGTCTTCTTTTAAGGTACACAGTTTGGTTAAAGTTCTTCTTTAGTTCTTTAATAGAAAAAGGAAAAATTGAGTTAAAGTTGAGTTAGAAAGGAAGCGATAGAATAAGAAGATGAAAAAATGAAAAATAGATTATATACAAAGAAATGGAAAAGAGTGATAAAAATGGTTGGAGATTGTGATATTGAAACTAAAGAATAAAAGAAAAGAAAGATAACCTAAAAATTACTTACCTCTTCAATGCTCATATACCTTAGATCCGTTGCGACGACTTACTTTGTCTTTGAAGGCAATCAAGCATGGCGTATATGATCTTCCCCATTCTCGATCTACACTACGAATAAAAGGGTGAGCTAAACTAACAAAGAATGGTTATTCATCACCATAGGCCATCAAGGGCACTTGCAATGGCGAAGCAGTCTCGAGACTATCGGATTCACTTGGATTACAAACACATCAGAGGAGAGTAAACTAAAACAAGAGTAAAGAAGAAAAAGAAACTTCGATTCGATTCTAATAACAATGAAAGAAAGGACTTACTTACACCAGTGTCACCCTCAGTACAAGCTTGATCTCCTTCCTCCATGAAACTCGTTTCTCCTCTCAGTTACATAAATTAAAACTGAAAAATACATAAAAAGAAAAACAAAAACCTACACTAAAAAAATGAAAAAGTGGACTAAATCCTATCTCTGCATGGTCGTCCTCTTGCCTTTGAGATTGCAGGTATTTATAGAAGAAATACAGAGGTTAGAGGAGCATGAAGATAGGGAAAGCTGGCTTTTCTGAATTTGAATCCTCCCCTTATCTCCAAACTTGAATTGAGGTGGATATTCAGTTCTGATCTGCAGTTTGTTGGCGTGTTGATTGCTGAATATCACTTATCAAATGACAGAATTAGAAATAATGATCAACATAAGAGTTGTATCCCTGTAAGTCTTCTTTCTGGATCATCTTGAATCATTAGATTTGAGATTCTGTAGCCAAAGTTATGATTCAAATACTAAAATGTATCCAGTCAGAATCTGAGTCAAACTTGCTTCATCTCATACGTTGATCTTCTCTCTATCTATTTATCTCTCTGTATTTGATATTATCCTCAATTGATCTTTAGCTAACCAAAATGGATTTATAGAAATCTGAATTTTATTGGTTTTCATTTGGTGTTATCTTTTTGATTTGCTCTGATCTTTAGCTAAACATTTGCCCCAATTCTTTGATTTGTTCTAACTAGATCTGGGATCATCCTCAGCTAACCAAATAGATCTAGTGAAATCTGATTTTAACTGATATTTATTTGGTTTAATCCTCTTTCTCTTCATTATTATCTTCTGCAAAATAAATATTTAAGACAAGAAAATTAGCAGATTTATTACACGATAAATGTAGGAGTGTAATGAAAAGAATGCAAAATATGTGTACGATCAGGTACCAAAATATACTCCTATTTTATTTGATGTAGGTGTGGGCTCTCACTTGACGTGAGAGTAATGGTGCCTTGATGGTGGATGCGTTCCGAGTTAAAATGGAAACACTTTTGGATGCATCACTTTCAAGGGGAGTTTGGTGAGAAGACCACCATGGTTTGGAGATCTAGAGATGTGTTCTAATGATTTTGATAACTATCTCTAACTCCTTATTTGTTTACATGCTTTTAGATTATTAATTTTTAGCATGTCATGTTTTAATGCTTATTATGTTAAACGCCATGATAATTAGATTTATGACATACATGTATAGTAATTGAGATACACCCATGTTCATATGGATCCATATTTTGTGTTCTCACTTTAGTTTAACTATTGTGTATATCATAACTCTAAGATATGTGCATTTACTTAATGATCATATTGGTTTATGTTCTCGTTTTATGTTTCATATTTTGAGTACATGTTTAGATGTAGTTTTTATTAAAACTTGTGTATATAGTTGTACAACTAATGAGCCACATTTGATGCTTGTATGTTTATGATTAATTGCTCATTTATACTCATTAGATGTATTAGTAAAACCTAATTTTGATGATTCTTGTATTTCAACTTGTATTCCCTATTTTGTACATATTTTCATGATAATATGTATTTAGCTTCATGTATATGATGATTTGTTAAAACTGATTACATGTATACTCTTGAGTCACTTACTTTTTATGCAAAATTTTTATGGACTCATTTGTGTTTGGGATATGTTTGTATACTTCTAGTTTAGACAAAATATACATATATCTTGAAGCCTATTTAGCTTTAATGATTTTCATGTTTTTGGTAAGGAACTTCATTTGAGCTTAAATGCCTTATTTTTATGATTTTGTTGATTACATGACTTTTTACACTTTATGTTTAATGTTTACTCATGATTTATTTCCATGAGCTTATATGAGCTTTAATGTTAATTGAGTGTTGATGATTGTGTGATTTTCATGTTTTAATGTATTCATTCATGTTTTTATTCCTTACTTGAAGAACTTCATACTAGTTTTCAAGATTATCATAAAACTAGTTGCGATTTTCTCATTTTTGAAAGAGTTTTCATTTATGTTAAAACTATTTTTAAATCTTATTTTTGAAAACTCCTTCCTTCCAAGGGCGGTTGGATGGGCGACCATGTCTTGTATGCCTAAATTGAAAACCTTTTTAAACATGTGCATGAAAAGGGAGATAGTATGAGTTATACACTTAATTCTCATTATATTTTCAATTGGTATCACAATTGATATTGATATGTTTGTATACTCATATTTGTGTTTTCTATATATGTATGCTTCAAACTTCTAATAATATCAATTTCGATTGGTATTTATACTTTCATACATATATATGTGATTTGATTGTGCTTACTATATCTTTACATCTTACAATACAAATTATGTTTATGCTAAGCTTGATTTATTTCTTATTGTCAATTATTTTTCAATTGGTATCTTATACAAGCTTATGCATCATTTTTATTAGTATTTCATAAAGGGGGAGAAAATTCGTGTTTTGTCTTTCAATCGATTTTATTTTCAATTGGTACCTTACTCCCATTCTTATGATGAAAAATACTTTGCTTTGGTATATGCTAACATTTTCAATATTGGTATCATGTTTCATTTTAAATTAGTATCTGTATTGATATAAATTATGTTTACAGAAAACAATTTGGTTTTTACTTTCAATTGGTATAAAGATTTTCAATATATATATATTTCAATTGGTATCAAAAACATACAATGTTTCATTTTCTATTGATATTAAAAATTTACAAGACATTTTAAATTGGTATCAAGATATTTTCAATTGGTATCTTTTAGCATCTTAAAAATTTTGTTTACTTTCAATTGGTATTTTAAAAATATTTTGTTTATTTTCAATTGGTATCATAAATTGGTATCATAACGTTTCGGTGTATACTATTATCATAAATTGTTAATTTTTCAATTGGTATCATAGTGTTTTGATATGTATTGCTTATATGCAAGGGAAGTTTAACATCTTCTCTATGTATAGATTCATGTTGAGTGTATCTCATATTGGGGAGCTTGACCTCTCTTCTCTATGTCTTACTCGTGTGTAGAGGGAGCTCCACATCTCCTTTTATATATTGTATATTATGTGTTATGCGATTAGGGTTTAATCATCTCTTTTTCATGTAATGGATATGTGCAGGGGGAGTTAACTTTGTAAGTTCACCTAGAGGGGGGGGGTGAATAGGTGATGGCTAATCTAATGGTCACTAATGAACAAATAATGTGGAATTAAAACTAATATGACCAAATAAAACTTCTTTTAATTGAACACTTATGTATAACACAAGAGTGTTGCCGAATTCCCCTTGCGAGGCTCTGGACAAACTCCTCTAGATTCCCCTTGAATGGGTTGAGGTACCGCGTTGGCTCTCTTGGTTGAATACTAGTGTTAATAACAATCCCAAGCAAGTATAGCAATTATGAGCACAAAGTATATCATGCATATAAGAGATAAAGACTATAAAGTAATGCAAGATATAAGTGAGACAAAAAGAGTAAGAGAGCAAGAGTGAGCAATCGCAAACACAAAGGGTTTGTTTCGAGGTTCGAGCACACTTGCTCTACATCCCCGCCTTCGACACACGAAGGATTTCCACTATGCACGATCCAACCGGATCTCTCCTTGGTGCCGCAACACCTACAAGCCATCGGACTCCCAAAGTCCCTTACACACCACAAGCCCACCGGCTCGTCGAGGCCGCACCTCAAGCTACAAGAGTTCGCACCCGAACCCTAAACAACCACGAGCACACTTGCCCGTCTCCTCAAAGTACAAGATGAAATCTTGGTGATCTAAACACTTGATCACCTACAAAAACTCACTACAACACTCTCCTATAGGATAGATACAACTATGGATGCTCAAGTGTAGTGTGAGAAATCAAGGAAAGAACTTTGATGGAAAACTCAAGAAATCACAATAAACACTCTCTTGATAAAATCCCTTTTGATAGGAAATATTGGCACTCTATTTTGTGGAGAAAACTCTGCTAAAAGTATGAAAATAACTGGACAAAAGCTCTCCTAAAATCTTGGCTCAAAGAAATGACAAAACCCCCTTTTATAGAGGTCAGAAAAATCTGACCGTTGGGGTCTGTCAGAGCTGCCGGTCGACCGCCCGGTCGACCGGTAACGGTCAAAAATCTGACCGTTACAGCCTCCGGTCGACTGGCCCGGTCGACCGAGGAGAACAGAGAGCACTGCTCTCAGTTCCGGTCGACCGGCCCGGTCGACCGCACAAAACTGCCAGACGTGCACAGTTTTGTGCACGTCGGTCGACCGGCCCGGTCGACCGACCTCTGTGCAATGGGTTAACTTGGAGCACAGTTTTGAGGTCTAAAACGTTCGAATTTGGGAATAAGTATATAGGATGAATTTGTAGATATTGAAGTCTTCTTTCTAATGCAACTTAAATCAAATCAATATCAATTCGGAATTGAAAGTTATCAATAAAATACTAAAAGGTATCAAATCAGAAACTGAAAACTGTTTTTCAGACTTCAACCCAATATTTGACATTCTTAACATTTAAATCAGAAAATGATTATTGAATATTAAATGTAGCTCTGAAAGACATCTTTAAAATGCAATATAAATCATGTTAATTGAATATAGGAATCAAAAGTTATGACTAGAAAACTAAAAGTGTGTCGAGCAGATCAGCAGGACGGACGAGAGTTCTAAAAAGGTTTTGGTTAAAAACACATGTATATTTGAAACACCAAAAATCAAAACGGTATTTTTCTAGAACTAAAAATCTTTTATGAAAAAACATAAATCAAGAGTGTGTGTGTGATATGAACTTGAGCAATCCACCAACTATCTATCCTTTACATTTTAACTAAAACAAAAACAAAATCTTATACCTAGACACAAGTCTTCATCTTCTTGAAGTCTTCACTTGAAGGCTTCTCATCTTCTTGACTTGGTCCAAGCTTGATCCAAAGCTCCTTGGATCACCCCGTGCTAGCTCCAAATCTTGACATTTAATCCTTTGTTGAGCTATGCACCTACTAAGATCTTGATAATGAATCTGTCACTAATTAAACACAAGATCATTAGTAATCATAACTTCATGAGTTGATCATCATCAAAACTAGGGTGATAGGCCTTTGGGCCAACAATCTCCCCCTTTTTGATGATGATAAAACTCATGAAGTTATATATGCATGGATTAAAGTAAAGCTTCAAAGAAGCTCCCCCTTAACTCATGCATAACACAAAATAATAAATATGGCAATGAGGCACATAACTATGTATGCAAGTATGGAAATAAAACATGCAACAAGCATAAATCAAAATCTTTTTCTCCTATTGCAATAAAAAAAAAAAAACATATATGCATAACTAACAGGAAGACAAATACTTCTCCCCTTAAGTAAAGAAAACATGCATATATACTCAAATACTTCTCCCCCTTTTTGTCAATCATCAACAAAGGGTTCAAAGTAAAATCAAATCAAAAAAAAATTTTCTCCCCCTTTTTTGTCAAAAACAAAGAAATAAGGAGGGGTATACAAATCAACCAATAAAGATTTATATGCGATATACATTCATGAAGAGGAAGACGTTAAGTTAGCTTCCCTACAATGTGCATTGCATGAAAGAGGGATGTGAAGCCCTAATTCACACAACACAACTATGTAATGCATAGAAGGAGATGTGAAGCTCCCCCTACACACGTATATCATATAAAGAAGAGATGTTAAGCTCCTCAATTTATAATATACTCAACATGAATCTATATGTAAGAGAGATGTTAAGCTCTCCTTGCATATAGGAAATACAAAACAAAACATTTTTAATTTTTCTTTATCAAAACAAAATTTTGAACTTTTCCCAATAAAACAAATTTTGAACCAATCATAATTTGTAATTTTGATACCAATAGAAAATAGCACTTGAAGATGTGTGATATCAAGTTATCATTGCAAAAAAAAAATTTTGTTTCAAACATATTGATATCAATTGTAATCATATAACAAATTTGAAGTTGAGGCCTATTGATACCAAATGAAAGATCTAAAATAAAATCCTTTTATTTTTCATAAGCTTATGCATAGCTAATATAAGGTGTGAACTTAGCATAAACTTTTTGTGCTTTTAAGAATGTAAATCAATTGTAAAGCAAGCACAAGAAAATCATATATATGTATGTGAATAGATAAGACCAATTTGAAAATTAGGGCATACATATATAGGAACCAAAATGTGAGTAATATACCAATTATAAAATTAACACTGTAAATCATGTATATACTCATAACCAAAAATTGGTAGGTTTAAAAGATAGTTATATTTAAGCACTACCAAAATTTGAAGAATAAATAACTAGTTATAAATAATTTTTGAAAAACTAGTTAAAGATCCTTCAAAAACATGAAATCATATGTTATTCATGAATTATACTAAATACATACAAGTTTAAGCACTCATAGTCCATAAAGCTCAAAAATTATTATTTTTTATTATAAAAGATGAGTGTTCAAAGGTTATGTAAATGGTATTTTCATGAAAATAGAAAGTGAAGCATGAATCTCATGAAAATCTTATTTTTCATCTTAAAACAAATCATATATTTTTCATAAAGCATTGCTAAATACATAAAGATTTAATCACTCATGGTCTATAAGGCTCAAAATATTTTGTATCATAAAGATGAGTGTTCAAAAGATCATGTAAATAGCATTTTTATGAAAATAGTCATTCAAGCTCAAAAAGATCATAAATCACATTTTGTTGTACAAATCAAAAACATGAAAAATCATTTTTTTTATTATTATTTATTTAAAATACTAATCTTCATGGTATATGTATGATTTATCCAATTCTAACAATATGCATACATATCCCAAATATGAAAAGAGTCCAATATATATTACATAAAGGCAAGTGACTCAAGGGTATACATGTATATTTATTAGATTTGAATTAAACACACATATACATGAAGTAAGATCAAAGATAGGCATAACAAGTATAAATGACCGAATCATCAAAACTAGCCTATACACATGCATATAGTGGATACAAATGAGCATGAAGTTCAAATATATATGAGTCAATTGTAGTTCACTATTCATATATGTATAAATGCAAGTTTTGACACATTCTACATTTAAGCATGTAAATGCCACATGAAGCACCAAAAAAAATATGAACATGCTACATGAAATTAAAAGCATGTGCATAAATGAAATAGAAGTTTAGAAATTGTTACCAACTCCAAAGCTCCTAGCATGGTGGTTGACCCACCAAAATTCCTTAATAGCGGTGCTTCAAGTATGTGTCATTTTAGTTCAAATGCACTCACCATCAAGGCACCAAATCTCTCACGTTTTGAGAGATTCCTCACCTACATCAAATACACAAGGTGGGGATTTTGGTACCCATATTTTCTTGGGTCCTATGGGGTTAGTCTTGTAAGGAACCCAAGCATTTTTATTTTTATCAAAAATAAGAACATTTAACCTTTCATAACAAAATTTTGCTAAATGGCCTTTGCGGCCACAATGTGTACATATGTACACCTTAGCATACTTATGAGTGGGAGTGTGAGCATGATGTGCATCATAAGCATGTGCATGATGTGAATGTGCATGAGTATGAGGAACTTGTTTCTTTTGAAACAAGGATTCCAATCTAGTATGATTGAATGCACATGAGCTCAAATTAGAGCTCAAATTATCAATTTTGTTTTTCAACTTTTTAATCTCATTTTGATCAATGTGTGCATGAGAAGTATGATGAGATATATGATCAATTTTCTTTTTCTTTTGAGAAACAAAATCTTTTTTCTTTTTCACATAGTTTTCTTTTTAAAGATTTATTCTCTTGAAAAACAACTTCTTTTTGTTTTTCCACCATATCAATTTTATTTTTCAAATCAATGTTTCCTTTACATAAATTATTTAATTTAGACATAAGGGAAACATTCTCATTTTTCAAAAACTCATTTTCTTTTTCTAAGCATGCCATTTTATTTTCTAATAAATCTTTATCATTAAGCATGGCATCAAAATTCTTTTTCAAAATTTTATTATCTTTTTCTAAACAT
This sequence comes from Agave tequilana, assembly GCA_038442645.1. Taxonomy (NCBI): domain Eukaryota; kingdom Viridiplantae; phylum Streptophyta; class Magnoliopsida; order Asparagales; family Asparagaceae; genus Agave; species Agave tequilana. Next base: position 534,774 of record JAVJIF010030343.1, on the reverse strand, counting down.
GCAATGTTACTTCTAAAAGAGTCATGTTCTACATGCATGCAATCAAGTTCCTTTTTTAAATTTTTATTTTTCTTTTTAATCATGTCATATTTTTCAAGCACAAGATGACAAAAGGTAGCAAGCTCATCATATGACATGTCTACATCCTCATCATCGGATTCGGTGTTTACCCCAAGGGGGTTATCCCCTTGGACCATGTAGCATACGTTGGAGGTGTCGCTCCCAACGTCCGAATCGCTCCCCGCATAGTATAGATCCTTTTCGCCAAGGGAGGTGAGGGTATTCCACACTACAAAAGCCGAGTCAAGATTAGTTAACTTAGACAAATAATCATCATCTAAGCTAGATACTAAAGCATGTAGGGCCTTTGCATTAGCCTCAATGTTCTTACCATTTAAGCAATATTCTTTATTAGTTGTGGCAAGATATACACTAAGGCCAAGTCCTTTGAGGAACAAAGACATCTTAACCTTCCAAATTTGGATGTTAAGGATGTCAAAGGTGGGTGGTGACATGAAGTCCATTGTGTGTACAAATCTTGTGATTAGCCTAAAAGAGGATCTTAACTCTTAGGTTGTTAGACCCAATATCAAGAGCACTAGCTCTGATACCAATTGTAAGTTCACCTAGAGGGGGGGGGGTGAATAGGTGATGGCTAATCTAATGGTCACTAATGAACAAATAATGCGGAATTAAAACTAATATGACCAAATAAAACTTCTTTTAATTGAACACTTATGTATAACACAAGAGTGTTGCCGAATTCCCCTTGCGAGGCTCTGGACAAACTCCTCTAGATTCCCCTTGAATGGGTTGAGGTGCCGCGTTGGCTCTCTTGGTTGAATACTAGTGTTAATAACAATCCCAAGCAAGTATAGCAATTATGAGCACAAAGGTATATCATGCATATAAGAGATAAAGACTATAAAGTAATGCAAGATATAAGTGAGACAAAAAGAGTAAGAGAGCAAGAGTGAGCAATCGCAAACACAAAGGGTTTGTTTCGAGGTTCGAGCACACTTGCTCTACATCCCCGCCTTCGACACACGAAGGATTTCCACTATGCACGATCCAACCGGATCTCTCCTTGGTGCCGCAACACCTACAAGCCCTCGGACTCCCAAAGTCCCTTACACACCACAAGCCCACCGGCTCGTCGAGGCCGCACCTCAAGCTACAAGAGTTCGCACCCGAACCCTAAACAACCACGAGCACACTTGCCCGTCTCCTCAAAGTACAAGATGAAATCTTGGTGATCTAAACACTTGATCACCTACAAAAACTCACTACAACACTCTCCTATAGGATAGATACAACTATGAATGCTCAAGTGTAGTGTGAGAAATCAAGGAAAGAACTTTGATGGAAAACTCAAGAAATCACAATAAACACTCTCTTGATAAAATCCCTTTTGATAGGAAATATTGGCACTCTATTTTGTGGAGAAAACTCTGCTAAAAGTATGAAAATAACTGGACAAAAGCTCTCCTAAAATCTTGGCTCAAAGCAATGACAAAACTCCCTTTTATAGAGGTCAGAAAAATCTGACCGTTGGGGTCTGTCAGAGCTGCCGGTCGACCGCCCGGTCGACCGGTAACGGTCAAAAATCTGACCGTTACAGCCTCCGGTCGACTGGCCCGGTCAACCGAGAAGAACAGAGAGCACTGCTCTCAGTTCCGGTCGACCGGCCCGGTCGACCGCACAAAACTGCCAGACGTGCACAGTTTTGTGCACGTCGGTCGACCGGACCGGTCGACCGACCTCTGTGCAATGGGTTAACTTGGAGCACAGTTTTGAGGTCTAAAACGTTCGAATTTGGGAATAAGTATATAGGATGAATTTGTAGATATTGAAGTCTTCTTTCTAATTCAACTTAAATCAAATCAATATCAATTCGGAATTGAAAGTTATCAATAAAATACTAAAAGGTATCAAATCAGAAACTGAAAACTGTTTTTCAGACTTCAACCCAATATTTGACATTCTTAACATTTAAATCAGAAAATGATTATTGAATATTAAATGTATCTCTGAAAGTCATCTTTAAAATGCAATATAAATCATGTTAATTGAATATAGGAATCAAAAGTTATGACTAGAAAACTAAAAGTGTGTCGAGCAGATCAGCAGGACGGACGAGAGTTCTAAAAAGGTTTTGGTTAAAAACACATGTATATTTGAAACACCAAAAATCAAAACGGTATTTTTCTAGAACTAAAAATCTTTTATGAAAACACATAAATCAAGAGTGTGTGTGTGATATGAACTTGAGCAATCCACCAACTATCTATCCTTTACATTTTAACTAAAACAAAAACAAAATCTTATACCTAGACACAAGTCTTCATCTTCTTGAAGTCTTCACTTGAAGGCTTCTCATCTTCTTGACTTGGTCCAAGCTTGATCCAAAGCTCCTTGGATCACCCCGTGCTAGCTCCAAATCTTGACATTTAATCCTTTGTTGAGCTATGCACCTACTAAGATCTTGATAATGAATCTGTCACTAATTAAACACAAGATCATTAGTAATCATAACTTCATGAGTTGATCATCATCAAAACTAGGGTGATAGGCCTTTGGGCCAACAAACTTTACGTCTCTCATCTTCATGAATGTATATCGCATATACTTCCTTTATGTTTGATTTGACAAAAAAAGGGGGGGAGAAATTTTTTTTTTGAGTTTATTTATGCCCCTTTGTTGATGATTTGACAAAAAGAGGGAGAGAAATTTGGAGTTTTATATATGCATGTTTATGTCATTTATATGCATGTTTATTTTTCAATTGGTATCAGAGCATATATATTTTGTTTATGCAAAAAAGGGAGAAGTATTCTTCATTTATGCATATATGAGTTATTTGGTTTATGCATTCATTGAATATCTTTATTGTTTATTGCTATGCATAAGTTAAGAGAGAGCTTCTATGAAGCTTAACTTTAATCCATGCATATATAACTCCATGAGTTTTGTCATCATCAAAAAGGGGGAGATTGTTGGCCCAGCGGCCCGTCACTCTAGTTTTGATGATGATTAACTCATGTAGTTATAGTATACTGATAATCTTGTGTTTAAATAGTTTCAGTAATTGACCAAGATATTAGTAAGTGATTAACTTCAACAAAGGAGTTTTGGAGCTTTCACGTGTTGATTCAAGAGTTCGAGCGTCAAGATCGCATCTAGTACTCGGTTGGAGTCAAGCTCGTTGGATCGCGTTTGGATCGAGTCGGCTTGGAGACAAGAAGACTTCAGTTTGTATTTAGTTTATGTTTAGATCATTGTAAAGATTATATAGATATGCTCAAGACTCACATACACACACAAGTTTTAAAGTTTGTTGGTTTTGGTTTTCAGTTTAACTGGTTTGAATTTCATGTCAAAAACATAGATATATATCTTATATGTATATTGGATTCTAACCATATACAATATGATTCAAATTTGTTTCAATATCATGTTTTTGTATTTACATGAGTTTTGGAGAAAACGGTTTTCCGTTTCAAAAATCCAAGTTTTTAAAAATATCGATTTTTATTTAAAGCCTAATTTCAATATCACAAAAATAGTTCAAATTGTTTATAATATGCGTTTAATTTTGGTCACACATATTTGTTATTCAAAGATCTTAAAAAACTTATTTTTGTAGAATTTATGTGTATTTTATGGGATTTTTTAGAAGGTAAAAAGACAAGTTTTCAATCCCTATAATTGTTTGTCCTGGCCTTCTGCCGGTCGACCGAGGCAGAAGTCGGTCGACCGGTCCGGTCGACCGGGTCCGTCGACCACCAGAGAGCTCTGCTCTCTGGATCTGGCCCCGGTCGACGGGCGATCGACCGGCAGAGAGCATTTGCTCTCTGTACCAGGCCTCGGTCGACTGGGAGGTCGACCGGAAGGGCATTTCTGCCCTTTTCTGGCTGCAAACGGGCAGATTTTTGAGGGATTATAAATTATCCCCCTCTTGAGTTGTTTTCACTAAGTTTTTAGAAGAGAAAATTTCTCATCTTTACAAGTGTTTTACATCAAAGTTTTTAAAGATTTTTTGTGCCAAAAAGATTTATTATTATTTTTTTTAAAGTGTTGGAAAATTCAAAGAAAAGAGAGTCTTTTGGGAATTGGTTTTTAATCTTGATTTCAATATCTATTTGGAGATTTTTCTAAGTGTTTTTCTTTATTCCAAACACTTTATTTTCTCACACTTGTGCTATTTATCTATCCTATTTATTAGGATGTTGTTTTGGTGAGAAAATTGGTTTGTGGTTGTTGAGACCACCAAGATTTGTAACCTTCATTGTATTTGTTGGTATCCCTCTTGTGTAGAGGTGATGTGGAGGTTGTGTTTAGTTGTGTTGGTATCCCTCTAAGTGTAGAGGTGATTGTTGGAGTGTTGGCTTTGAGCCTTATCCCTCTAGTGTGAGGTGCTTGTTGTTTGGCTAAGTGCCCATTCCTTTAAGTGTAGAGGTGATAGTTGTTGTGCCTTGCCTCTTGTGTAGAGGTTGGGTTTGTTAGAGAGAGGAGTTGTGTACTCCTAGTTTGTATTACCCAAATCCTCACTGGAGGTTCCCTGTGTGGGAAGTCCTGTGTGGACGATATAGTGAAAATCCTTCTGTGTGAAGGCGGGGACGTAAAGCAGTGGTTCGAACCTCGAAACATATCTCGGTGTTTGCGATTGATCCACTATCTCTAAACTCTTTCTCTTATATCTTGCATTGATTCATATTGTTCATATCATATATGCTTAGTATTGTTTGTGTGCCTCACTTGTGTTGAACCAAGAGAGCTTTACATAGCACCTCAACTCTTATTTAGAGGAATTTAGAGGAGATAGTCCAGAGCCCTTCATCGGGAATTCGGCTACACTCTTTGGTTACACTAAGTGTGTTGCAATTTGTTTTTAATTCCACATTATTTGTCATTAGATTATCCTTACACCTATTCACCCCCCCTCTAGGTGTACTTTCACTCTATGCTCTCTGCATAATCGTCCCATTTTTGCCTCTGAGAAATGCAATATTTATAGGGAAAAAATCAGAGGGGGAGGCGTAAGCAGATATGGGGAGCGTTTGCTCCCTCTTATCTCCTACATGGCCACGGATCCGCAACCTTGGCCACATCCAGGGGGAGGAGATCATAGATTTTGTCATTATTCCTTTTATATGACGGGATTTTTCCTTTGAGTTCTGAATTTGATGAAACCCCCTTTGATCTTTAGTTTTCTTTATTTGTAAAGATTCAATTTAACTGATTTTCAACTAGTTTTATCTTCTTTAATTTGTTCTGATTTACCCTGATTTGCCCTGATCCTTGATTTGAATTAATTTTGAATAAATCAGAATTTAGATAGGCTTTGGGCTTGTTTTCTCTTCCTTCTCCATTGGTAAAGGCCTGCATTAATTTAGTCAAAAATTCTATTAAAAGGCAATGTTTATTATACCATAAATATAGGATGATAAATATGCAGTAACAGATCAGGGTGTTGTGCAGACTGGCTCAGTCTGTTGATAAACCATTGGCCTGTCGATAGCGTTTTGTCTCGGGCGATTTTCAAGTTGGATTCAGAATTTGTTTCTGATCCGATTTCAAGTGAAAGGGATTCCTTGAAAACTCAACTTGATCTTGTTTTAAATGAAAATGAGATTTTAAAGAACAAAAATGATTTTGATGCTGTTTTGAAGAAGAATGATCTTTTGTCTTCAAAACTTGATTTTGTTTTAAAAGAGAACGATTCCTTGGAAAACAAAATTGTTTTGATTTCAAAAGAATTGGATTTTGTTCAAAAGAAAAAGTTTCTTTGAAAAATAATTTTGATTCTCATGTTTGTCATGATTCTATTGCTTCATCTTCTTGTGATAAATATTTTATTTCTATTACTTGCTCCACGTCTTCTTCCACTATTAATGATGACATTTATGTCTTGAAGAAGAATGTTAATTGTTTAGGCTCCATTTTGAGCCAATGTGCCATGAATCACAAGAGATTGGAATCCATATTTCGCAAGAAACATGCTCCACTTATGCATGCACACCATTCATAGCATACACATTCTTCTCATGTTCACATACATGATACCATGTATGCTAGAGTGTATACTTGTACACATTGTGATCGTAAGGGCCACGACTAAGTGCTTTATGACTAAGTACTTTAGATTTTGCAAGTAAAAATGTTCAGATTAGGAGAGGTACTAACCCACATGGACCAAAAGGTTTGGGTACCAAAAATCATTCCTATTGAAATACACCTAGAGGGGGGGTGAATAGGTGTAATTGCTAATCTAATGATCTTTTTAAACTTATGAAATGAGTGATGCAACAATCTCTCAAAAACACGACTAAGAGCCGAATACCCCTTGCGAGGTTCTGAACTCCTTCCTCCCAATTCCCCTTAAATGGGTTAGAGGTGCGCAATGCAACCGTGTTGTATTGAGGTGTGATTGATCAATGCCAAGTATGATGATGAAAATGAAAGGCTCACAATGTAACACAACAAGTATAGCAACACAAGATTCCACAAGTAGAGGGTTAGTTACTCAAGCAAATAATTCAAGGCAATATAAAACAAGAGAAATTGAAAGCAAGAAGAACGCAAAGGCAATCGCAAACAAGGATGATTTGTTTCGAGGTTCGAGCCTGTTGCTCTAGTCCCCGCCTTCACCTCCGTGAAGGGTTTCCACTATCCCCTTAGGATCCCGTACAAGTTAGGCCTCCAAAGACCTCAAGCCCGTAGCTTCACCTTACAAAGAAACTCCACCGAGGAGCTTGTCTCCACAAGAACAAAGATTACAAATAGTGGTCTTTAACTAGACCACAACACTCTTTTACAAACACTCTCACTCTTTTACAACTTCACTTATAGAAAGAATATGAAATTTTTGGCTCTATGAAGTGTGGTGAGAAAAGCTTCAGTTGTAGAGTGATATTAGAGATCAAACAACAACTGAAAAACCAATTTTGAAAGAATGGAAATGAAAGCTTTAAACTATTTTTCTCTTTCTCTTGAAAACTATGAAAACTTGTATTTTCTTGGTAAATAACTAAGGCCTATTCCCCACTATTTATAGGGAGAGAATAGGTTAAAAACTCTGATTTTTCCAGCTAATTTGATCAGAAAAAGAGTCCCAACAACTCCTAAAAACTCTGTAAAAGAGAGAACCAAAAACAGATTTTCAGAAACTCTAAAAGAGGAAAGAGCCGTTATGGCCTGTTGCAGGCCTACCGGTCGACTGCCGGTCGACCGGGTCCCTGCTGGCAAAAGAGCCGTTGTGGCTCCGGTCGACTGCCAGTCGACCGATCTCAATTAGGAAACACAGTTTCCTTCTATCGGTCGACCGACCCAGTCGACCGAAAAGATACAGAGAGCAAACATCTATTTTCGGTCGACCGGTCTGTTGGTCCGGTCGACCGACAGACATGCACAACCTGTGCATGTCCGGACATAGCAGCCGGTCGACTGCCGGTCGACCGGTCTGCCTGAAATAGTCTTTTTCTGGGCAGATTTTTGAGTTAGAAAAATTTGTAAAAAATCTTTTAAAAACTCTGGAACTAAGTGTTATGCTGAACTTTGTTTATATACATGTTTTAAATACGTTTTTGAAGATATAAAGCTTTGAGTACATGTATGTATAAACCAAGGCATAAACTTAGAAATAAACATTTTCAAAAACATAGAAACATTCAAAACAAATGTGTGTGCAAATCCTAGAGCCAAATTTCACATATTCAATCTTTAACAAAACTACACTTACAAACTTCTAGGTCTTCAAGACTTCAACATGGGCAATCTTCACTTGATCTTCAATATTGTACTTTGAGCCCAATTTGACTTGTCTTGAGTCCAATGTACCTTCCTTTAGGGAAGAATTCATCTCTTTAATATATAAACCTGAAACACACTTAAACAACAATTTATATTAGTACAAATAACTAATATGTTTTGTAATCATCAAAATACACTAAACATGGGTTGATTGTAACCTTGGGCCAACAATCTCCCCCTTTTGATGATGACAAAACATATGAGTTATTAAACAAATAAAGGAGGAAAGAGCTTGGAAAGCTCCCCCTTAAACAATGCTATGTATTTAACATGAATATGAACAACTATGTAAGCATACATAAAGCATTGAAAAATATCATCACCAAAAATAAACTATCATAAGGAATAACAAAATTTAAAACAAACAACATATATTTTCTCCATATATTTTCTCCCCCTTTTTGTCATACATCAAAAAAGGGTTAAAAAAAATTTTAAGACAAAACAAAACAAACATATTAGAAACCAAAACAAAACAAACTAAGATATTTTAAGTATCAATCTTACATACATTCAATTCACCACAAATAAATGAAAATCTTGCATAATCTAAAGGTTTTGTGAAAATATCTGCAAGTTGAAAATCTGTGGAAACAAAATCGATATCAATGTCACCTTTTTCAAAGTGATCTCTAAGAAAATGATATCTAATGTCTATATGTTTGGTTTTACTATGTTGATTAGCATTTTTGGTCATGTGAATAGCACTAGTATTATCACAATAAATCTTAACATGATCAAAATGTAAATCAAAATCGAGAAGAGTATGTTTCATCCAGAGTACTTGTGCACAACAAGCTCCGGCTGCTACATACTCCGCCTCGGCGGTTGAAAGGGCTACACTATTTTGCTTCTTGGAAGACCAAGACACAAGACAATTGCCCAAGAATTGGCAAGTGCCACTTGTGCTCTTCCTATCTACCCTACAACCGGCATAGTCGGCATCCGAATAACTAGTCATGGTAAATTGGTTAGTTTTCGGATACCACAAACCTAAATCAATTGTGCCCCTAAGATACCTAATTATGCGTTTTACCGCTATTAAGTGTGATTCCTTAGGACATGATTGAAAACGTGCACATAAACATACGGAAAACATTATATCCGGCCTACTAGCCGTGAGATAGAGTAAACTACCAATCATGCTACGAAATAATTTGATGTCTACTTCCTTACCTTGTTCGTCCTTGTCAAGTTTCGTAGTGGTTGCCATGGGAGTCTTTGCTACTTTGGATCCTTCAAGCCCGAACCTCTTGATGAGTTCTTTGGTGTACTTGGCTTGGTTGATGAATGTCCCATCACTACGTTGCTTGATTTGAAGTCCAAGGAAGAAGTTGAGCTCCCCCATCATAGACATCTCAAATTCCTTTTTCATGCATGACTCAAAATTCTTGCAAAGTGAAACATTAGTAGATCCAAAAATAATGTCATCAACATAAATTTGAACTATGAGGATATCTTGATCTATATGTTTGGTAAATAATGTTTTATCAACTTTTCCTTTCTTAAAATCATTTGAAAGCAAAAATAAAGACAATCTTTCATACCAAGCCCTAGGGGCTTGTTTCAAACCATATAGTGCTTTATCTAATTTATAAACATAATTAGGGTGTGTAGGATCAACAAACCCGGGGGGTTGTTCAACATACACCTCCTCATCAATATAACCATTAAGAAAAGCACTCTTTACATCCATTTGAAATAACTTAAAATCTTTAAATGAGGCATATGCTAAGGTCATCCGTATGGCTTCGAGCCGTGCTACGGGTGCAAAGGTTTCTTCAAAATCGATTCCCTCGATTTGAGTGTAACCTTGGGCAACTAACCTAGCCTTGTTTCTAACTACATTACCCGATTCATCCAACTTGTTCTTAAAGATCCATTTAGTACCAATAGTTGGTCTATCTTGGGGCCTAGGAACAAGATGCCATACTTGGTTGCGCTCAAATTGATTGAGCTCCTCTTGCATAGCAAGCAACCAATATGAATCGGCCTCGGCCTCGAGGACATTTTTAGGTTCTATGTGTGAAATAAAAGCAAAATTACCACAAAAATCTTGAATCTTAGAGCGAGTGGTTACCCCTTTTGATACTTCACCTATGACGAGGTCCTTGGGATGATGAGGATTGAATCTCCAATCCTTTGGTAGTGGTTGAGAGGGCTCCTCTTCATTTGCTTGATGTTCATTTCCTTGAGCCTCTTCCACTTTGGCTTCACTTCCATCACCATCCTTTGGCTTGTCTCCCATGGTAGAAGCATCCTCCAAGGTCACTTTCTCCAACCCTTCATCTAAAGCATCAATTTCTACACAATTCTTAACAAACTTGTTAGATTCCTCAAATTTAACATGAATAGATTCCTCAATAGTCAAAGTTGACCTATTGAAGACTCTATAAGCCTTACTAGTATTTGAGTAACCTACAAAAATAGCCTCATATGATCTAGCATCAAATTTTCCCAAATTAATATTTGTATTTAAAACAAAACATTTGCAACCAAACACTTTGAAATAAGAAACATTAGGTTTTCTAGAAAAATACATCTCATAAGAAGTCTTAGTAGTATTTTTACATAGGAAAACACGATTTGCAATGTAACATGAAGTATGAACGGCCTCGGCCCACAAATAATGTGGTAGACCATATTCATTTAACATTGTCCTAGCCATCTCTTGTAAAGTACGATTTTTCCGCTCAACTACTCCATTTTATTGTGGAGTTCTAGGACAAGAAAGTTCATGTTTTATTCCATGTTCCTCACAAAAAGTGGTAAAGGGAAGGTTAATGAACTCACCTCCTCTATCACTTCTTATTTTAATTATTGAGGAGTCATTTTCCTTTTCAACTCTTTTCTTAAAGGCTTGAAAATGTGAAAAGGTTTGACTTTTGTGTTCAAGAAAATAAACCCAAGTAAAACGCGAAAAATCATCTACTAAAACATAAGCAAATCTACTCCCACTTAAACTTTTGGTTTGTGTAGGGCCAAATAAATCCATGTGGATTAGCTCCAATGGACGTGATGACATGATATCCTTAATTGATTTGAATGAGGACTTAGTTTGTTTCCCAAATTGACATGCGTCACAAACTCGGTCCTTTTCAAAGTTCAATGAAGGAATACCCTTCACCATTTCCTTAGAGTTAAGCCTAGAAATATGGTCAAATGAAACGTGGCCTAATCTCCTATGCCATAACCAAGAGTCGTCATCGAGGGCTTTTAAACATGTTATATTACAAGACATATTTAGCATATCTATCATATATACATTACTTTCACGAAAACCGGAAAATACACAAACATTAGAATTTTTGTCAACTATTTTACAAGCAATATCATCAAAAATAACATTAAATCCTTTATCACATAATTGACTAATGCTCAAGAGATTATGCTTGAGCCCGTCTACTAAAACTACATTTTCAATTAAAGGAGAAGTGCCAAGCTTTACATTACCAATACCAATGATTTTACCCTTGGCGTCATCTCCGAAGGTGACGGTGCCACCTTCATGATATCTTGATAGGGTTGCGAAATTGTTGATGTCCCAAGTCATGTGCCTTGAGCAACCGCTATCAAGATACCATAAACCTTTACGTCTTTGAGCTTTGGAAAGTACCTTGCTTGTGCTCTCATTTGCCATGAAGCACATATTGGCGGTGTCAATCTCCTCCTCGGATTCACTTTCGTCATCCCATGTTGCTTTCATAGCCTTCTTCTTATATGGCTTCTTGGATGAAGATGGCTTTACTTGGTCCGGACACTCCGCTACTATGTGTCCCGGCTTTTGGCAATTGAAGCATATGATCTTTCTCTCTTCTTTGCCTCCTTGCCATCTCCTCCGTCCTTGGAACTTTGCCTTGTTGTACATCCTCCAGACGTTTTTGACTAGAAGTGAGAGCTCCTCGTCATCTTCTTCTTCATCATCTTCGTCGGAGTAAGTAGCATGACTTTTGAAGGCAATGGTCTTCTTCTTGGAGGGTGCCATGTCCTCCCTTGCCTTCCTCTCCATCTCATGGGTTTTTAAATTTCCAATGAGTCCGATGAGCTCAATCTCATCTTTATCATTGAGTTCCTTTATTGTTGTAGCTTTCACTTCCCATGATGGAGGAAGAGCCCGGATGATCTTTCTCACCCTTTGGTCGTTGTTGATGTATTCACTTAGAGAAGAAAGCCCATTAGTAATCTTAGTAATTTAGTAACCATATCATCTATGGTTTCATGTTCTTGCATGCTAAAATTTTCATATTGGGACCGAAGAAGATCTATCTTGGCCCTCTTCACTTGTGATGTCCCCTCATGTGTTACTAGCAAATGGGTCCAAATCTCATAGGCGGATTTGCAATGGATGACTCTAGCTATGTCATCATCATTGAGGGCTTGTAGGAGTGCATAATGAGCCCTAGCATTGGCATCAAACTCCTTGGTCTCAATTTCGGACCAAGTAGATTCATCACCATCGGGGGTACTAAATTGTTTAGTCACGGCCTTTGCAACTCGGCTACCTAGAGATTGCAAGAAAACGGTCATCTTAACCTTCCATATGGGAAAGTTAAGTCCATCAAACTTAGGGGGTGTCTTAATACCATCGGCCATGTTTACTATGTGGAAATGAATGAAATGATTAGCAATATGAGGATCTCTCTAAGGTTGTTAAGCCAAATCCTAGAGTCCAAGCTCTGATACCAATTGAAATACACCTAGAGGGGGGGTGAATAGGTGTAATTGCTAATCTAATGATCTTTTTAAACTTATAAAATGAGTGATGCAACAATCTCTCAAAAACACGACTAAGAGCCGAATACCCCTTGCGAGGTTCTGAACTCCTTCCTCCCAATTCCCCTTAAATGGGTTAGAGGTGCGCAATGCAACCGTGTTGTATTGAGGTGTGATTGATCAATGCCAAGTATGATGATGAAAATGAAAGGCTCACAATGTAACACAACAAGTATAGCAACACAAGATTCCACAAGTAGAGGGTTAGTTACTCAAGCAAATAATTCAAGGCAATTAAAACAAGAGAAATTGAAAGCAAGAAGAACGCAAAGGCAATCGCAAACAAGGATGATTTGTTTCGAGGTTCGAGCCCGTTGCTCTAGTCCCCGCCTTCACCTCCGTGAAGGGTTTCCACTATCCCCTTAGGATCCCGTACAAGTTAGGCCTCCAAAGACCTCAAGCCCGTAGCTTCACCTTACAAAGAAACTCCACCGAGGAGCTTGTCTCCACAAGAACAAAGATTACAAATAGTGATCTTTAACTAGACCACAACACTCTTTTACAAACACTCTCACTCTTTTACAACTTCACTTATAGAAAGAATATGAAATTTTTGGCTCTATGAAGTGTGGTGAGAAAAGCTTCAGTTGTAGAGTGATATTAGAGATCAAACAACAACTGAAAAACCAATTTTGAAAGAATGGAAATGAAAGCTTTAAACTATTTTTCTCTTTCTCTTGAAAACTATGAAAACTTGTATTTTTCTTGGTAAATAACTAAGGCCTATTCCCCACTATTTATAGGGAGAGAATAGGTTAAAAACTCTGATTTTTCCAGCTAATTTGATCAGAAAAAGAGTCCCAACAACTCCTAAAAACTCTGTAAAAGAGAAAACCAAAAACAGATTTTCAGAAACTCTAAAAGAGGAAAGAGCCGTTATGGCCTGTTGCAGGCCTACCGGTCGACTGCCGGTCGACCGTGTCCCTGCTGGCAAAAGAGCCGTTGTGGCTCCGGTCGACTGCCAGTCGACCGATCTCAATTAGGAAACACAGTTTCCTTCTATCGGTCGACCGACCCAGTCGACCGAAAAGATACAGAGAGCAAACATCTATTTTCGGTCGACCGGTCTGTTGGTCCGGTCGACCGACAGACATGCACAACCTGTGCATGTCCGGACATAGCAGCCGGTCGACTGCCGGTCGACCGGTCTGCCTGAAATAGTCTTTTTCTGGGCAGATTTTTGAGTTAGAAAAATTTGTAAAAAATCTTTTAAAAACTCTGGAACTAAGTGTTATGCTGAACTTTATTTATATACATGTTTTAAATACGTTTTTGAAGATATAAAGCTTTGAGTACATGTATGTATAAACCAAGGCATAAACTTAGAAATAAACATTTTCAAAAACATAGAAACATTCAAAACAAATGTGTGTGCAAATCCTAGAGCCAAATTTCACATATTCAATCTTTAACAAAACTACACTTACAAACTTCTAGGTCTTCAAGACTTCAACATGGGCAATCTTCACTTGATCTTCAATATTGTACTTTGAGCCCAATTTGACTTGTCTTGAGTCCAATGTACCTTCCTTTAGGGAAGAATTCATCTCTTTAATATATAAACCTGAAACACACTTAAACAACAATTTATATTAGTACAAATAACTAATATGTTTTGTAATCATCAAAATACACTAAACATGGGTTGATTGTAACCTTGGGCCAACACCTATTTCATTTGATGTAGGCATGGGCTCTCACAAGACGTGAGAGTATTTGTGCCTTGGTGGTGAATACGTTTGAGCTTGATGGACGCTACATTGGATGCATCGCTATCAAAAAGTTTTGGTGAGAGGACCACCATTGTTTGGAGATATAGAGACTAGTTCATTCGGTTTGGTAACTATCTCTATCCTCCTTACTTTGTTTATGTTAATTTGCTTTCATGTTTTTAGATTGATGATTTTTAGCATATCTTGGTTTTCATGTTCATTATGTTTAAGTGCAATGTCTATTAGACTTATGATATATATATATATATATATATATATATATATATATATATATATATATATATATATATATATATATATATATATATATATATATATATATATATAGTTTTGAGATACACACATATTTATATGGATTCATATCTTTTGTGTTCTCACTATAGTTTAGCTATGTATGCATATCATTGTTGTTATGGTACTTGGATTTACATTTATGATCATATTAGTTATCTTCCATGTTTTGATGTTTTGTGCGTATCATGTTTGGATTACATATTTAGATGTAATTTTTTATTTAAATTTGTGTTTATACTTGTACAATTAGTGAGTTACACTTGATTCTTATGTTTTACATGCTTTATTGCTCTTGTTTTCTCATTTGATTGTACTTGTATGACCTAGTTTTGATAATTCTTGCATCATACTTGTACTCCTTCACTTGTTTTTATATCACTCATGTATATGTCTTTATAAGAATGTGTTTAGCTTCACGTATATGTAAATTTTGTCAAAACTACTTGATATACATGCTCTATCCTTGAGTCACTTACATTATATGCCATATATTTTCTTGTGGACTCACTTCATGTTTGGGATAAATATGTATACTTTAGTTTTGATGTTACATACATATTCCTTGAAGTCTATATTTACATCCTCTATAAGTTTCTTGATAAGTTTTGATGTAAATGAGATTTCTCATGATTTATGTTTTCATGTTTATGAAAAAGGAAACTCATTTGTTTCGATTGAGCTTCATTGCCTTATCTCCATGCATATATTAATTACATGATTTTTATGCACTCTACATCATTTGTTTACTCATGATTTTTGATTCATGAGTATGTATGTGCTTCATTGATCTTTGAGTGTCAATCATTGTGTATTTAGCATGTTTTCATGGGATATATATATGTTTTGTTTACTTGAAGGTTTTCGTACTAGCTTTTTAAATCTTTAAACTAGTTCTTTATTCTTTAATTAGTAGTGTTTTCAACCTTTGCTAAAATTATCTTTAAAAATTATTTTTAAAAAGGGCGATCGGTTGGGCAACCATGCCTTATATGCTCATATTGCATATCTTTTTAAACATGTTCATGATAGGATAGATATTATGAGTTACACATGATTCTTATGATATCTCATTTTTGTATACTCATGTTTTCTTATATATGCATGCATCATATTTCAATTGGTAGTTAAATTGATCATATATACATATATATGATTTCTTGTACTAGATTAACAATGTTTATACATATATGTTTTATAGCACAAATTGTTTTATGCTAAGCTTGATTTAGTTCTAAATGTTAATTGGTATTTTTTACAAGCTTATGCATTAGTTTTGTTGGTATTTCTAAAAGGGGGAGAAAAATTCTTGATTTTATTTTCAATCGGTATCTTACTCCCACTCTTTTTGAGAAATATATTTTATTTTAGAAAATGCTTATATTTTTCATATTGGTAGCAATTGTTTACAATTGGTATCTATATTGCTAAATGGTTTAGAATTTAAAAAGATTGATATCATGGATTATTTACTCTCAGTTGGTATAGTTTTTATATGATATCCATGTTATTTTTCAATTGGTATATTTTTTGGTATCAAAATATTTTTCATTTTTCACTTTAAATTAGTATATATTTTATTGTCTATTGGTATAAATTTTAAATTGGTCTTTTGCCCCTTTATTGATGATTGATAAAAAGAGGGAGAGAAATTTAGAGTTATATATGCATGCTATGTTTTTTTTTTGTGTGTGTGTGTGTGTGTTTAAATGCTTCACTGAATATCTATATGTTTATATTATGCATGAGTTAAGGGGGAGATTCTATGAAGCTTATCTTCAACCCATGCATATATAACCTCATAAATTTTGTTATCATCAAAAGGGGGAGATTGTTGGCCGAAGGCCTTTCACCCTAGTTTTAATGATGACTAACTTATGAAGCTGTATACTAATGATCTTGTGTTTATTTAGTTTCAGATATTCAATCAAAATCTTAGTCGTGTTTAGTTTCAAGAAAAGGTTCGAAGTCAAGTTTTGAAGCTATCAAGTGCTGATTCAAAAGCTCGCGCTTCTAAATCGCTTCAAGTACTCAAAGAGGAGTCTAGCTCATGAATTAAGTTTGGATCAAGTCGAGATGGAGAAGAAAATTTTCAAGAGGAGATTTTCAAGAAGACTTGAGTCTAAGTTTGTAAGTTTAAGATAGTTTATAAGTTTAAGATTTTTGTTTTAGGATAAAATGTAAAGGATAGATTAATTGTGGATTACTCAAGCTCATACACACACCAAAAAAATATTTATATTATCTTTCAAGTTAAATAGTTTTAGTTTTTGGTTTAACCATTTTGGTTATGAGTTTCAAGAATACACCTTTTCGTTCACACACACAAATTTATAGTTTAGTTTTCGGTTTAACCATTTTACTTTCAAGATTATATCTATTTGGTTTATATCTCAATAAAATAAGTTTTATGGTTTCTATATGTGTTGGATTCTATCCACATATATTATTGCTTCAATTGTTGATAGAAACTTATTTCTATAAGTTTTGTATTTTGGATTATTGATTGGTCGCTAATGTTGCATATTTAGTATCATATTTCCATACTTATTATAGAATAAAAGCCTGCATTGTCCTAATTAATTGTCTAATTTATTTGCAGATCCAATCTTTAAGGAGATGAAGAGAAATGAGCCTAAAGCCCACCGAAATTCTAAATTAAATCAGAATTAATTCGCACTCAGTAAATCAGGGCAAAATCAAGAGGTTGAAAATCGGTTGAGAAGAATCCTCTCAGAATCGATTGGTTAAAGCCAAGAATCCAAGGCCATTTCGTCAGAATCTGGGACTCAAACGAAGAAATCAACTCAAGATAAAAGCAGAAGGGAATACCTAGGCGACCCACCAACAGGGTATGGCCACCTGGCCACACCCTGGCCGCGGAAACGCGGCCAAAGCCGCGTTTCCGCAGCAAAGTTGGGGAGTTAGGGGGAGCGTTTGCTCCCCCGATCTCCCCGGGATCCTGCATATTGGGTTTTTGCCTATAAAAGGCCAGTATTTGCACTGAAAAGGGAGGACCATGCAGAGTTAGGATTTAGACTAGTTTTTCATTTCTTAGTTTAGGTTTTTGTTTTTCTTGTTCATGTAATTTTAGTTTTTATTTATGTAATTCAGAGGAGATCGACTTTCATCGAAGAACAAGAATGAAGCTTGAGCTAAAAGTGACAATGGTGTAAGGTTTATTTCTTTTCTTTGATCGTTATGAAATCGAATCGATGTTCTTTCTTCGTATGTACTTCTTTTTAGTTTTCTTCTTCTTCTTTTCTACTTCACTTTTCTTTTGGTACAACTGTCTTCCAAGTGAGTCTAAAGCATCGAAAGAGCCTTGCTTTTGCGAGTGCCACCGATAGCTCATGACGATGGAATTGTGAGTCTCTCTGTATCATTTCATGCTTGAGTATCTTGATGATGTAATGTGGAAGAGACCAAAAATCAACTCTTATGGGCTATGCGCTGATTGCCTCCAATTCAAGGTAACATCGTCGCAAAGACTCAAGGTAAGCTTTTGGTGGAAGAAAGGTGAGTAATTATTTGTATTTCTTTTCTTTTATTTCTATAAATTAAATCTCAAACACCATATCTTCCAAATCACTTCCTTGTAAATAATCATTTGTACATAGTCGCTTTCGCCGTTTTCTGATTTTTTCCACCTTCTTCATCTCTCATTTTCTTCGAACTTTAACATAATTCTTTTTCCTTTTTATTACTTTAAAAACAAAGAAGAATCTTCGTTTTGTTTTCATAACGATTTCAATAAAGAACGTAAACGCTTCTATCGCAAAATCCTCCTTGTGGATCACGACCCGCATAGCCACTTGCTATAGCGGTAAGAATTGAGCACTTGCACATCTTCATTCTAAGTTCTGTAATTCTTTATTTTGTGTGCAGGTTGTGCTTCAACTAAATTTTGGCGCCGTTACCGGGGAGGGTAATGTTTTTATTGAAATCTGATTTTTTTTAAAATTTTTTTTTGAACTAAAACGAATTTTCTTCTCTGTTGTAGGTTGCAGGTTGCAGGTTGCTGGGCAATCAAAGCAGGAAATTAAGATTGCAGTAACACATAAGTGGTCTTGGGCCTCTGCTGTAGAAAGCAGGGACCAAGGGCCCTCTGATTTGCCGCGTTTTCGCGGCCAAAGCCGCGGATCCGCGGCAAAGAAGAGTTGACTACTAATAGGTTTTGTGCAGGGTTGCTTGCTTTGCAAGAACATAGCTTGCTGCAACTTTATTTCTTATATGTCATCACCATCAACCTGCTAATAAACCAACAATAAAATACTTGTTGAAAAAGATAAAAAATTGATTAGACGTTTGCATTTTAGGCACGTGTCTTTTCAATTAATTTATTTTTACTGTTGAAGAGTATTGGAGCAAGGTACGTTCGCATTGCATGTAGAATAGGACTCATCTCTTGGTTGATTTCATTGCTTTGAGTGAATCTTATTTTACATATCTTGTACACTTGCACAAACTTATCTTAAGGGCACTAACCCATAACAAGATAAGGTGGGGATTTAATCACCCTTCCTTCGCCCAAAAATCAGATTCCAAGCACTCACTAACCCAAGCCTAACTAAAAATGAGTAGACGTTGGCCCTAGGGACATCTCGGACTCAATTAGGAGATTATCCTAAGGGAGAAAAGTGTCGGAATTTGACTCCTGCAAAATCAGTGTCTAGGAAAGGGATTAAGGGCCGAAAGCCCGAAGGCTGGTGGTTATTTAATTAAGGAACGTCTTTGACGGAAAACCTCCCACCAACCTTGCCCTGACCTGGCTGATTAGCTTGTGGTCAAAGTCTGCATTAGACCTCCTGTGGACAGTCTAATCAGTTAGGAGTCGTCTAGGTCATAGGTCTACCCTAACTTAGGTTAGAATTTTTTCTTTCTTGTTTGTTTATTTGTTTGTTTTTCTTTCTTTTTGTTTGTATTCCATTCTGTGATATGGCTTATAACAACAATTTTTCCAACTTCAATAATAATCCATATTACACATCAAACTCTTTTTCGGATATTACTAACCCGGCATATCATGACTTTAACCAACCTAGTGTGCCGGATTGGTCTTATCCGAATCAATATAACCCATGTCCCCCATCGTATGACTATAATTTCCATAACGATTTGAACTCTTCACAGAGTCAGTGGGGATTCACCTACCCCGAGTCCAATTTTCAACCAAATTGTCCTCCTTCTCCACCTAGTCCACAATATTTTCAAAATTCATACTCAGATCCACCAGTCCAAAATAAAAGACCATCAATTTTGGAAATGAGTATGCGTGAGTCCCAACAAAAATCACAAAATCTGATGGACTCACAATTTCACTACCAATTCCAAGACAACACCTCTTCATCTTTTCAACAAAACAATGAACCCATCAACTATGAAAAGATGCTTGAAGCCATGACTCAGGCTCAAAATGCTCGTAATCGTGACATAGATATGATGGTCGAATCTCTACGTTCTCACCATTTGACCAGTTCTGATGTCACTAACCATTCTCTTAAAGCCGAAGAGTCATGTAGTTTTGGACATCAAGATTCCATTTCAGAACAACCCTTTGAACTTGCCCAAACTACAAATTTTGAAAAAGATATTGACAGTTTAGCAAGTTATTCCTTTCCTGAAATAGAACTTGAGAATGACTATGATCTTGAACCCCAACTTAGTGATTCAATTCTACTTCCTGATTCGATTATGACTCCGGTATCTTCACCTGATTTCAATCTTTTTCCCTAGTCAACATTGGATCCTGTGCCTATTCATCATGAAATTGAATCCCCCATCTTTGAGGATCATATTGAACTTGACCAATTATACAATTTTGAAAATCCTATTGACAAATTGGCAAGTTCTCAATTTTTTGATATTGAACTCAATGAGATATGTGACCTAGATTCTCAAATCTGTGATCCAGTTCAACTTTCTGAATCAATATTGACTCCTGTTTTGTTACCAAACTTGAGTAATATTTTAGAGTCAGTTTTGATTCCCCCACCTATCATTTTTGAACTTGAATCACCAACATTAAGTCACATTCCATTGTTGGAAAATAAAAGTGGACTTGAGTTTCAACTACTTGACTTGGACCCAATTCCTGAACCTATTTCGACTCCTGAACCTTTACTTGACTTAAGTCACCTTCCCGAGTCGATATTAGTTCCTATACTTCCTGAGTCCAAGTCAATCATTCTATCATTTCATACTTCATTCTGGGACAAGGTGGTTGACAAATTTGACTCCGAAATTTGTTATGGAATTTGGAAATTAGATGGGGTCAAATACTTAATAAAAATCCTTTATGGACACATCTTTTTAGTGGGTTATATTAAAGTAACTTATGGTGGGTTCCTCCGAACCCAACGAAAAGTCGATTGGGCCGCGTTTCGTAGACCAATCAGACCACCACCGGAACCACCACCTTAAGGTAACATTTTCCTTCCCTTTCTTCTTTTTCATGCATCTATGCATTAATTCATACATTGAGGACAATGCATGAGATAGGTGTGGGGGAGGGTTCTAACATAACTTTTGTTTTTCTTTTATAAAAAAAACATTTTCTTTGCTTTTAAAAACTTTTTGAAAATAGAAATAATATTTTGACATATTTTTTGTAAGAAATTAAGTTAATTTTAAGGAATAGGAAAATCTAAATTAGGATTTCTTATACTTGGTCAAAACAAGATTATTTGTTTGATTTTTAGGGTTAGGAAGATAATTTGTCAAAGTAATTTAGTCTTGATCTTTACCTTAATGAAATATGCACACTTCATACACTTACACACTTAGGGTTCAAAAACAAAGATTCTTATGCCTTATAAAAAAAAAGAGAAAAAAAAGAGGAAAAAAAAAAGATAAACAAATCTAATTATTGACTAGCTAGGTGCTTTGGCCTAAGCAAGCCTTAGTATTTATGCGAAAGATGATTAGATAAGTTTGAAAAGAAAAATCCTCTGATTAAGCTGGGTATTTGTGCCTAATAAAACATAAGTATTCACGCCTAAAAGAGGTTCATATAATAAAAAAGAAAAATCCTCTGATTAAGCTTGGTATTTGTACCTAATAAAGCATAAGTGTTCACGCCTAAAAGAGGTTCATATAATAAAATCCTTAGTTTTGTGGCCTTGTTTGCTCGAGTCCTTAAGTCCTAGGGGTGTCTTCTCACCTGGTGCCCTAAGACCGTTTGGTTTGGGAGTCATCGATTAGAGGCTCGTTACATGGGCAGATTAGAAAGCCTAAACTAAGGAATAATACCACAAAATATATATATATATATATATATATATATATATATATATATATATATATATATATATATATAAGGCATAAGAGTTAGAGTTAATGAACCCTTAGTCAAAAATTTTCACAGTCACAAGTGCATATGACTTAGGGTAAAGTAATAGACTAGATGAGAAGTACAATTTGACTCCTTACTTTGATTGATAACAAATTTTTGAATAGAGACTAAGTTTAGGAATGAAAAATTCAGTCTTCCTATAACTTATAAATTGCTTAAATCTTACAATTATATTTCCAATATTTTTCTCTTTCAAAATACTTTTCGAAAATACTAACTCTTTATTTCTCTTTCTTTATGGATTTTGTGGGTGCAATCCGCTGAAAACCCTCACGAGACAAAACTCGTCCTCTAGGGGAAACCTAGAGGTTTAACGGCTTGTTGCACATGCTCAGTGCAATCGCGCGACCTGCGAAAGTGGTCTAATAATCCTTAGTATAGTTTAGTTGTTTTGCTCGAGGACGAGCAAAAGATAGGTATGGGGGTGTGATTGGTCGCTAATGTTGCATATTTAGTATCATATTTCCATACTTATTATAGAATAAAAGCCTGCATTGTCCTAATTAATTGTCTAATTTATTTGCAGGCCCAATCTTTAATGAGATGAAGAGAAATGAGCCCAAAGCCCACCAAAATTCTGAATTAAATCAGAATTAATTCGCACTCAGTAAATCAGGGCAAAATCAAGAGGTTGAAAATCGGTTGAGAAGAATCCTCTCAGAATCGATCGGTTAAAGCCAAGAATCCAAGGCCATTTCGTCAGAATCCGGGACTCAAACGAAGAAATCAACTCAAGATAAAAGCAGAAGGGAATACCTGGGCGACCCACCAACAGGGTGTGGCCACCTGGCCACACCCTGGCCGCGGAAACGCGGCCAAAGTCGCGTTTCCGTGACAAAGTTGGGGAGTTAGGGGGAGCGTTTGCTCCCCCGATATTTCCGGGATCCTGCATATTGGGTTTTTGCCTATAAAAGGCCAGTATTTGCACTGAAAAGGGAGGACCATGCAGAGTTAGGATTTAGACTAGTTTTTCATTTCTTAGTTTAGGTTTTTATTTTTCTTGTTCATGTAATTTTAGTTTTTATTTATGTAATTCAGAGGAGATCGACTTTCATCGAAGAACAAGAATGAAGCTTGAGCTAAAAGTGACAATGGTGTAAGGTTTATTTCTTTTCTTTGATCGTTATGAAATCGAATCGATGTTCTTTCTTCGTATGTACTTCTTTTTAGTTTTCTTCTTCTTCTTCTTCTTTTCTACTTCACTTTTCTTTTTGGTACAACTATCTTCCAAGTGAGTCTAAAGCATCGAAAGAGCCTTGCTTTTGCGAGTGCCACCGATAGCTCATGACGATGGAATTGTGAGTCTCTCTGTATCATTTCATGCTTGAGTATCTTGATGATGTAATGTGGAAGAGACCAAAAATCGACTCTTATGGGCTATGCGCTGATTGCCTCCAATTCAAGGTAACATCGTCGCAAAGACTCAAGGTAAGCTTTTGGTGGAAGAAAGGTGAGTAATTATTTGTATTTCTTTTCTTTTATTTCTGTAAATTAAATCTCAAACACCATATCTTCCAAATCACTTCCTTGTAAATAATCATTTGTACATAGTCGCTTTCGCCGTTTTCTGATTTTTTCACCTTCTTCATCTCTCATTTTCTTCTAACTTTAACATAATTCTTTTTCCTTTTTATTACTTTAAAAACAAAGGAGAATCTTCATTTTGTTTTCATAACGATTTCAATAAAGAACGTAAACGCTTCTATCGCAAAACCCTACTTGTGGATCACGACCCGCATAGCCACTTGCTATAGCGGTAAGAATTGAGCACTTGCACATCTTCATTCTAAGTTCTGTAATTCTTTATTTTGTGTGCAGGTTGTGCTTCAACCAATTATCATGTATATGATTTTGAGTTTTGGATTATCATGTATACATCTTTCCGTTTTATGAATAGATTTCATCAAAACAAGTTTACATGATTTATATGTATATTGGATTTCATCCATATGCATTTATACTTCATATGCTTAGATAACTTACTTTGATATATCTACTTCATGTATTTAAGTTTTATTTTTATCAAAACAATTTGGTATTTATTGTCAAAAATAAGTATATATCATTTACTATGTGTATTGGTTTCTATCCATACACACTATGCTTCAAATGTGTTTCAATATCTTGTTTTTATATTTATACAAGTTTTAGAAAATCAGATTTCCATTTCAAGTTTGGTTTTTGGAAAATACCAGTTTTGGTTTATGCTTTAATTTCTTTATCTCAAAAATAGTTCACATGTTTGTAATATGTGTTGATTTTTGATCACACATATTTGTTCTTCAATTTATTTATATGAACTTATTTTTGTCAAATTTATGAGATTTTATTGAAATTTATATGAGTTTCATAGTCTAAGTTTTAAACCCTGAAATTCTGATTTTGGGCTGCTTGCACACATGCACAAGCCCATTGGGCGGTCGGCCGACCGGTCGACCGACTGGCTCGACCCAAGTTTCTATTGGGGGTTGGTCCATCGGCGGTCGACCGACCATAGAGACAACTTTCTGTTTTAGGGGCGGTCGACCGGTAACCCCAACGGTCATAAAATTGACCGTTGGTCGGTTGACCGGGCGGTCGACCGACAGTTCAAATCTTGCCTTTAACGACAGCCATTTATTTGGGTTTTGGGGCCAATTTATGACAAGTTTTTCAAATACAATATTTCCTATCTTCAACTGAGTTTTGTAGCAAGTTTTAGAATAAGTTTTTGAGCTTCAAATCAAAATTTTTATTTTGTTTCGAAGTTTTGAAAAATTAAAAAAAAATAAGTTTTGGGAAACCTACTTTCTAGTTTTCATTTCTATATCCTTCAAGAGTTTTTCTCAAGTGTTTTCCTTTATGTTTCTTTTTCAAAATCTTTGTTCACTCACATACTTGAGCTCTTCATTGCAAATCTATCCTCTAAGATCATTGTATTGATATTACCAAGTTCTTATTTGTGACCTAAGTGATCACCAAGTTGTAATTTTCTCTTTACTTTGTGCTTGACTTTGTGCCTAACTCTCTTGTGTAGAGGTGTGAGAGTTGGAGTTGTGTACTCCTTATTTGTAAACAATGTAATTTCTCGGTGGAGGTCCTTTTGTGGAAGAGATCAATTGTGCATAGTGAAATCCTTCACGGTGGTGAAAGCAGGAACGTAGAGCGGTGGCTCGAACCTCAAAACATATCTTGGTATTTGCATTTGGATCTTTCTCTCTCAACTCTCAACTCGTTATATCTTGCATTGCTATTTTGCTTATATATATTCATGCTTGATATTTTTTATGTGTTCACACTAATATTCAACCAAGAGAGCTATTGAAGCACCTCAACTCTTAATTTAGAGGAATCGTGAGAAGAAGTTTTAGAGTCTTTCATGGGGAATTCGGCTTCATTCTTGGTTATACAATGTTTGTTAGTGTAAAAGTTTTTAATTCTACATTATTTATCACTAGATTAGCACTATACCTATTCACCCTCCCCTAGGTGTACTTTCAATTCAAACACTAGCAAGGCCTATAGAGTCTTCAATAGGTCAACTTTGATTATTGAAAGAGTCTATGCATGTAAAGTTTGAGGAATCTAACTCTCTTGTGAAGAATGTTGTAAAGATTGATTTATTAGGTGAAGACATTGAAAAGAATTCATTGAAGGACTCGCCAGCTCAAGAAGATGAAGACAACTTAAAGGATAATACTAATAGTGAAGTCCAAGATGTTAAAGTGAAGCAAACTCTACCACTTCTAAAGGATTAGAGATATGCTACAAGTCATCCCAAGGACCTTATCATAGGTCATGTATCCAAAGGGGCAACTACTCGCTCTAAACTGCATGATATTTATGGTCATTTTGCATTTATTTCTCATATTGAGCCTAAGAACATCCTCGAAGCCGAAAGCGACTCATATTGGTTGCTTGTAATGCAAGAAGAGTTTAATCAATTTGAGCGCAACCAAGTTTGGCACCTTGTTCCTAGGCCCCATGATAGACCAACTATTGGTACTAAATGGATCTTTAGGAATAAGTTGGATGAGTCAGAAAATATTATTAGAAATAAAGTTAGGTTAGTAGCCCAAGGTTACACTCAAATCGAAGACATCAATTTTGAGGAAATTTTTGCATCCGTAGCACGGCTAGAAGCCATACAGATGACACTTGCATTTGCTTCTTTCAAAGATTTTAAGCTTTCTCAAATGGATGTTAAAAACGCATTTTTGAATGGTTTTATTGAAGAGGAGGTGTATATTAAACAACCCCGGGTTTGTTGATCCTACACATCAGGATTTTGTTTTCAAACTTGATAAGGTTTTATATGGTTTAAACAAGCTCCAAGTGCTTGACGTGAAAGATTAAGCTATTTTCTTGTTGAAAATGGTTTTATTAAAGGTAAAGTTGACACTACATTATTTACAAAGCATGTAGACAATAATATCTTGATAGTGCAAATATATATCGATGATATCATTTTTGAATCTACTAATGAAAAACTTTGTAAGGATTTTGAATCATGCATTAAGAAAGAGTTTGAAATAAGTATGATGGGAAAGTTCAACTACTTCTTTGGACTTTAAATCAAGCAAAGGAGTGATATGATCTTCGTCAATCAAATCAAGTATACAATAGAACTTATCAAGAAATTTGGGCTAGAAGATGCGAAAATTAGCAAGACTCCTATGGCTACCGCAATCAAGCTTGACAAGGATGAATAAGGTAAAACGTTGACATTAAATTCTATCGTAGCATGTTGGTAGCTTGCTTTACTTGACGGTTAGTAGGTCGCATATTATGTTTAGTGTTTGTTTGTGTGCCAGATTTCAATTTTATCCTAAAGAGTCTCATTAATTCGATAAAACACATTATTAGATATCTTAAGAGTATTATTGGAATGGCCTTATAGTACCCGAAGATCGAGTAATTCTCAATGACGAGTTATTAGGATGCCGACTATACTGGTTGTAGAGTGGATAGGAAGAGCACTAGTGGAATTGGTCAATTTCTTGAAAATTATCTCATTTCGTGGTCTTTCAAGAAATAAAATTCCGTAGCCCTCTTAACCGCTGAGGCGGAGTATATTGATGTCAGGGCTTGTTATGTACAAGTCCATTGGATGAAACATACTCTCCTTAATTATGATTTGCGTTATGATCATATTAAATTTTTTTGTGATAATACTAGTACCATTCATATAACCAAAAATGCAAATCAACATAGTAAGACTAAGCACATAGAGATTCGAATCATTTTCTTAGAGATCATTATGAGAAAGAAGATATTTAAATTGATTATGTTTCTACTGATTTTCAATTAGCGGACATTTTTACTAAACCACTTGATTATAATAAATTTTCTTTCATTTGTGGTGAGTTGAATGTTTGCATTATGGATTCATGAAATTTTTATTTAATTAATATTCATATTTATATTTAAATTGATATACTACTTCTAATTGTTTATTGGTATCATAATTTCAAGTTGTATTAAAATTGGTATCTTTTACTTTCAATTGGATTCAATTAATTTCAATTGGTTTCAAATTTACTACTATAAATTGGTATACTACTTCAAATTTTGTTTTACATTTTAATTTGATTAATTGGTGTCCCTTTTTATTGTATGACAAAAAGGGGGAAGAAGATTTATGAGTTAATTTATGATTTAGCAGTTACCTCTATTCTCCATTGTCATGTTTGTATGCAATGTTTTTTTTGTTTTGTTTATTGGTATCTTGTTCTCTATTGCATATTATTCATTTGGTGATTAGAGGCATGGAAGGAGGTTGATCCGTTTATGCATAATGTTTTATATTGCACATCTATACCTATATGCATATGACGTATGTTGTTATTGCTACATTTTTAGTCACGAATGATTGAAGTTGATAGATAAGTATAATTTTAAGGGGAGCTTTCCATAGCTCCTCATTTTGTTTGACGTTAATAACTCATGTGTTTTGTCATCATCAAAAAGAGAGATTTTTGGCCCAAGGGTACACTCTCCAGTTTTATTTTAATGATTACAAAACACATGAAGTTGAATGTACTAATGAAGTTCAAGTGTTTAAGTTTATTAGGTTCGAAGGATAGATAGCTTGTTTTACTCTTCCTCATATGGAAGGTGTTCAAGTCTCAAGATCACTCAAGGATAGGATTCAAGTTTGGACAATCAAGATTGACTTTTGAAGAAGCCTACGTGAAGATTGCTTGAAGACCTAGAAAACTGATGTAAGAAAATAGATTGTTTAAGTGTAGAACATAGATTGATGCTCAAGAAGTCACACACAAAATACAAGTTTTCATATCTAGTTTTTCAGTTTTGGTATTTTATAAGGATTGGTTTTTGATACGTATCCTATATTTTTCAAATTTTTATATCTTATTTCAAACATGTATCTCATAAACTATGTGTTGCCAAATCACATTTCAAATTATTTTAAAATATTTAGAAATGAACTTAATATCAAAAACTTTCTTTATAATATTTTTTGGGTTGGGCCAGTCCCGGACCAGTGTAACAAAATACACCACTGGCAACATGTGCACTTGTGCATGTGTACGTTTATTAGGCGACGAACCAATCGACCGTCAAACCTAGTGGTTGACCGGGCAGTCGACCGACTGTCAGAATTTTGGAGCACCCAAGTCTCGGCTGAGATCGGATGACCGGGTGGTCGGCCGACAAGTAACAGCTACTTTTTTATTTTAGGCAGCCGATTGACCGGCCGGTCAACCGAAATTCTGCAACTGCTACAGTAACGACTAGTTTTTAAATTCTGAAGTTTTTAACTGTTCTCCAACAGGTATATTTACTCTTTTTGGGTTTAATCACCCTTCTAATACCCTGATAGACCCCTCTAATGACATTTATCACTTGCCTATATATATAATTCATTTGGAGAGGATTAAGAACATTTAGAAAATCTTTTGATTTTGGGAAATATTTTGAAAAATCATGTTTATTCAAAAGAAAAATTTTTCTAGTTTTCATGTTTGAAGTGCTCTAATTTTCAAACCAATTGCTACAAGTTTTCAGCTCTTAAATTCATTTATTTTAACTGAATTTTCTCTCTTACAAAACTTTTTGAGCTTCACTTCTCATTCTATACTATAAAAAGTTGTAAAAGAGAGAATTTGTGATCTATGTGGTCATCAAGAGCTTGTAAACCTCATTGACTTTGTGTTACCTCTTATGTAGAGGATTGAGAGTTGGAATTGTATACTCCGGTCTTGTGTAGACATTATAATTCCTTTGTGGAGGTTCCTTTGTGGAAGATCCTTAGCGGACAGTGAAATCCTTCACGTAGAAGGCGGGGACGTAGAGCTCTATTTGCTTGAATCTCGAAACAAATCTCTTGTATTTGTGATTATTTTCTCTTTTGCTCTACTCTATTTGCTCTTACTTACTTGAGTTTTTACTTTCATTGCACTTGCTATTCATTTCTTGCATCAACTCTATTTATCGGTTTTCACCCTCTCAATCAAGAAGGCATTTGAGCACCTCAACTCATTGTCTAGAGGAATACAGAGGAAAAGTTCTAGAGCACTTCATAGAGAATCCGGTTTCACTTCTTGATTTGAGTTAACCGTTTGCACCGTTCATTTTATTTATTGTATTTTCCCATTTGATTAGCATTATACCTATTCACCCTCCCTGTAGTTGACTTTCATTTCCTTTATTTTTTTTCCTGTAAACTAGATTATATTGGTTGTTGTTGCCTTTATGTTTTGGTGTTAAACTGGATGATGTTGGTTGTTACTGCCTCTGTATTTTGGTTGGAAACTGGCTATTGTTGGCTATTGTTGCCTCTATTTTTTGGTGTTAAACTGGGTTGAGTTTGGTCTTCTTTTGCTTATTCAATTTTGGGTATGTGACACTTCTCATATGTTTTGAAAAACATGGTTTTTTGATTGTTGGATTGTGGGTTGTGGCCCTTCAGATGGTCTCATTTTCATTGTTAAAACTTATTGCGGGTTATATATGCTTCTTGAACTAGAGTTGGAGTATAAGTAGCCGTTGGGGGCTTGTCACCATGGCCTACTACTGTTCATTTCATAGGTTCAGCTCATAAAAGTTGGTTAGATTTTGTTTTGTCTCATGGGTGGTAATTATACGACAACATGTAGGCTGGTGATCATATCTTGGCATGAAATCTTAATATTTTATAAAGTATGGGGGCCATGTGCCTTTTCTTATTTTGCTTTCTTAGGCAACTAAACAACTAGCGATGATGAAAGTAAGTTGAACCCCCCAATTTTGGCCCATTTTCTCTTCTAACAAAACAAAAAGGCCCAAATTTCTGACAAGCCTTTTTTTGGACTGAAACCTAACATGTTCATTTTCTCATGTGAAAATTACCTAGAGAGGGATGAATAGGTGATGCTAATCAAAAGATGCGAAATTATAAATCTATTTGTAAAAAACACACTAAAGGTCAATAGTAAACAATTAATAAGCAAACTTAATCACAATTAGTATGCAATTCTAGCAAATATTAAGCAGAGTTAAGAGTAAAGAGAATAAGTCAGAAAAAGCAAACTCCGCAAACACAAGGATTTGTTTCTGAGGTTCGATCCACTTGAACTATGTCCTGGTCTTCAGCTCTTGTGGATCTGTAAGCATTATAACCAGTTCGTGAAATCGAAACACGCTTACAACATGATCCCACAAGATCACCACTTAGAGTCTCAGCTCCTACAACACGATCCCTCTGGATCACCTCAGAGCCTTAACTCCTACTACACTACCCCTCTGGCTCACGTCTGTCATGCCCCGCTAAACAAAAAACACGATTGCATGTACGCGACGAGAGCCGGCAACATATTATTATTAATACGCTAAGCCTCAATACAAAAAAGTTTAATAACTAAAGTTATTACATATTCCAGCTTTACTACACAAGCACAAAATGTCACAAAAGTCTACATTATTACATTAAGAAAAATAAAGTACATAAAATATAAGATCCTCATAATTAAAACTGGATGAGAAACTAGCCCTGAAGTTCTGCCACGTGCTCGAAGTACTCCTGATCCTGAGGTGCTTCTGAACCTAGATCTGAGCAAGCAAACTCAGGGTCGTCAATAATCGACCTAGTGAGTGGTAAAAAAAGGGGGAAGGATGCAATAACATGTACATATATAGAACTCAAGATATCACTAATATCATAACAAGCATTACATCGGAAAATATAAGATAAATATGCATGAGTATGATATATGTTAACAGTTTAACATTTACATGCCTGCTATATTTTTTATACTATAATTTATCATCAGAAGTATATTATTGAATGTTGTTATTTGAAATTGATAGATAGAGACGGGTTTTGTGCTTTAGGTGGGTCCCGTACATACCCGAGACCACGGCTCCAGATGCCTGGCGCTGAACCAGGCCCGTAGCGCTAGGTACTTAGTTACAGTAACAGTAGTAATATCAGATGGATGTCAGTCATCTCTGTGAACCCTGCAGTGTAACCCTCATTTCGGTTGCGCCACCTATATCCTAGGTCCACCCAAAATACCGATATCGTCTCCTCTATCAATTTCTCCACCCAGTGAAAGTATTTTTATATCAGTGTTACCTAAATAACTGGACTCAATCAATATCAGTGTGTATATCAAAGTATACATAGCAACAGTATTTTTTCAGTAATTTCAGTAACATAAATTCTTTAATTTCATGTGTTATACATGCATAATCATTCAAATATCATAAGTTAATCTAATATAATATTCAAGATGATTTATCTAATTTTCAGGATTTTTTGTATTAATAATTATTTTTAATCCATTTTCTCAAAAAACAACCATTTAATAATTCCACAATATTATTTTCAAAATTTATAATTATTCCTCTACCATATAAAATGGTTACATGCAGGAAATAAATAAACATTACAGAGCAAAAATATATCACTAAAATTATTTCATGAACATTACAATTTTCTAACTATTTTACATGCTTGAAATTCTAAATTAACAATTAAACGACTGCTTTTAAATAAATAAATGCATAAATTAAAAAAAATTGGAGTGATAAAATATACTTATGCAGAAATAATTAAAAACACTCACCCGAGATCGTCACGGATCCGAATATAGAATTTGCAAATTAACTCGGTAATCTACATTCAATTTAAATAATAATTATAACAAAATATTTAATTTTGAGCTATTCTATGTGATATGACTGCAAAAAATAATTTTACAGAGTCTCATTTCAGTTTCTGGTTTTACAAGAATTTTCCTGGAATTTTTCTAATTTTTCTAGATTTTTCTAAATTAATTTAAGCGTAAAATCAATTAATAATTCATAACGGGTCTGTTGCTACAATAACGGGTCTTCTACAGTATCGAGTCTGGGTCTGGTCTGCTACAGTAATTTGCTACAGTAATTATACTATAGTAAAATTTCTGAATTTTATTTTATTTTATTTATTCTTTTTTCTTATTCTTTCTTTTTTTTCTTTTATTAAACAATTGTTAACCACTTTAATTATTATAATAAAAAATTATTACATAGTATTTACTATGTTATTAGTGAATATGGATATTACATCATACCCACCTAACAAGAAAATTTCATCCTCGAAATTAAATTCAGGAAGTAGAAAAATACCTATCAAGGAAAAAGATGAGGATAATGGTCGCGGATGGCGTCCTCTCGTTCCTATGTCGCTTCTCCTGGAGAACGCCTGCCCCAAGACACTAGAACCAGAGGAATGGTTTGATTCTTTAAGACTTTGGTGGTCCTATCTAGAATAGCCATATGTCTCTTAGTGTAGGTCTTATCCGGCCTGAGCTCTAACTCGGAATGGTCTAAAACATGACTGTCATCTCGGACGTACTGTCTCAACAGAGATATATGAAAGACCTTATGCACGCCATTCAAAAATTGGGGTAATACTAGACAGTATACCACTTCTCCTACTCGCTCCAGAATCTCAAAAGGACCGATGAACCTTGGACTCAGCTTCCCTTGGCTACCAAATCTGATTACTCCCTTCGTTGGAGATATCTTCAAGAATACAAAATCTCCAACTTCAAACTCTAGTTGTCTTCTATCCAAATCTGCCCATCGCTTTTGTCTGTCTTGAGCTGCTTTGAGATGCTCTCGGATGATTTTAACCTTCTCCACTGTCTGCAGGATCACCTCCGGTCCCAATAACCTCCTTTCATTAATGTCGTCCCAGCACAAAGGAGACCTGCGTTTTCTACCATACAATGCTTCAAATGGTGCCATCTTCATACTGGACTGGTAGCTGTTGTTGTAGGCAAACTCTCCTAAATGCATATGGTCTTCCCATGACCTCTTGAAGTCTAGCATGCAAGCTCTCAATATGTCCTCAAGAATCTGGATCGTCCACTCTGATTGCCCATTAGTCTGCGGATGATATGCAGTGCTAAACTTCAGTCGTGTCCCCAGGCTCTCTTAAAGACTTCTCCAAAAGTGAGATAGAAATCTGGTATCTCTGTCGGACACGATGCTGACTGGCACGATGCAGTCGAACCACCTCCTACAGATATTTCTCTGCTAATAACTTCGTTGATTGCCCCAGTCTGAATGGGATGAAGTGAGATGACTTCGTGAGGAGGTCGACTATAACCCATACTGCATTGTTCTCTTTTGGACTTCGGGGCAGTGCAGTGATGAAATCCATAGTGATGTGCTCCCACTTCCACTCTGGAATCGATAAAGGTTGAAGGAGTCCAGCCATCCTCTGATGTTCTGCCTTCACCTGCTGACACACCAGATACTTCGCTACATAACGAGCAATCTTTCTTCATTCCGTGCCACCAGAATCATTGATTCAGGTCTTGGTACATCTTCCTCCCTCCTGGATGCATGGAATATGCTGAGTTATGAGCTTCAGACAAAACTTCATGTCGAACATCTCCTTTCGGCACACAAATTCTGTCACCAAAACGGAGTGTCCTATCTCCATGGATTTGCATATCCGTCCTCAGTTCAGCCTCCACTTAATTCTGAATTCTTGTATCTTTGGGTCCCTACTTTGAGCCTCCTTGATCTTCTCTAACAAGGTTGACTGAAATTACAAAGTCACCAACTGTCCGGAAGCATTAGCCCTCCGTGTCACCATCAGTTCCATCCGTCTCATCTCCTCAAGCAATTCTTTTTGCTGAGTAATCTGCATCACCATACAAGCTCCAGGCTTCCTGCTCAAAGCATCCGGTACTACATTGACCTTGCCAATGTGATAATATAGAGCAATATCGTAATCGGCCATCAACTCTAGCCACCGCTGTTTGGACACATATATTGCATAAATATTATTACATTCCTACATATATTCTGTAATGAATATTATAAATAACTTATCTTAATGTCCTAATTCATGCAGGGTATGATAGGGAGAAGATAATCATGAAATTTATTCAAAAGTTCAAAAGAAAGGGATCGATTCAAATCCAATGGTTCTAAAAGCTATCTTATTTGAAAACTAGATATGTCAGATAAGATAATATCATCTAAATTCAAGAGAAAAAT
Organism: Agave tequilana; assembly: GCA_038442645.1. Classification (NCBI taxonomy): domain Eukaryota; kingdom Viridiplantae; phylum Streptophyta; class Magnoliopsida; order Asparagales; family Asparagaceae; genus Agave; species Agave tequilana. Next base: position 500,325 of record JAVJIF010030343.1, on the reverse strand, counting down.
GGATTGTTTAAAAACTCTATCAGTTTTGCTAAAGTTAAATAGATATCTTAGAAGACAAACTGAAAATCTAAGAGGATAAATGGATAGAGAGAAGATCAACGGATGAGATGAAGCAATTTAGATTCGGATTCAGGCTGGATACAGTTTAGCATATTAATCATAACTTTCGCTACCGAAACTCAAATCTGATGATTCAAAATGCTACAAAAAGAAGACTTAAAGGGATAAAATTTCTGTTGATCATTCTTTCCAATTATATCATTTGATAAGTGATATTCAGAAATCAACAAGCCAACAAGCTGGAGATCAGAATTGAATTTCTGGATAAATCAAATCAAGTTTGGAGACAAGGTAAGAATTCAAATTCAGAAATATTCAGCTCTTCTTATCTTCATACGCATTCTATCCCTCTGGTTTTCTCCTATATATACCCTCATACCTTGAAGGCAGAAAGGACTGTTGGTCCCGAGATGATGCCAATTGTTGGATCTAAAATATTACATCAACACTCAAACAAAGATATTAGCGTTATAAAAATAAAGTACTTGCAATAAAAGGAAATTAAATCACAAAAAAGATAACAATCGCAAACACAAGTGATTTATCCTGGTTCGGTCCTCGTGACCTACATTTAGTCCCTAAGCCACCCGCTTGAGATTTTCCTTTATCCTTTGACTTTGTACACCCAAAATCAATACTTTGCACACCACTTGACAAATTCTCTTTGCCAAATGTGTACAACTCTTCTTACAACCAAGAAGACCATAACACCTTGTATAAACTCTCTTCAACCCGAAGACGCTCTTGTACAATACTCCTCTTTGAGTGATTACAAACTTTCCTATAAGCCTTGAATCTGTATGTGATCGTGGACAAGGGCTATTATAGGTGGACTCTCAGAAATCTTCACTATGGAGTAGGAATTTGAGTGAAGAAATGAAAGTGTAAACAGTTTTCTAAAAATCAGAATTTTGACAGAGTTTTTGGTCAGAAAACTTTTGATTTTAATTGGTGTTTTTAGCCTAGGATAACATACCTATTTATAGCTGAAATCCATAGTCAGTTAGGGTAGTTATCAGGTCAATTTTGAATATTGAAATGTTGGATAACGTTGGATAAAACACCAGAAAACAAAAACTGTCCAACAGTCAGAAACTGCCATTAGTCGACTAAGGGTAGGGGGTTAGTCGACTAGGATAGGCAATTCATACTGGGTTAGTCGACTACTAAAGATGTCAAGTCGACTATGTCAAGATTAAAACAAAGGACAAGTTTCTGAAAACTGAAACTAGTCGACCAGAACAATATGATTAGTCGACTAGGTCATGTATTAGTCGACTATAAAGTCTGTTAAGTCGACTAATAATACATATATATCAAAAAATAGAGAGTTGGTATCTTTGCAAGACAAACGTTAGTCGACTATAGAGATTGTCAAGTCGACTATACTATGTATAAGTCGACTAATAGAAGATATAAGTCGACTAAGTGGGTTATGATGTGTGTGTGTGTTTCAAGACTTTTAACAAACTATTATACATTACAATACACATCCATAGCCACTCTCTTTGGAAGTCTTGATCATGTAGAACTCTTGAATAAGCTTTGTAAGAAAGAGCTCCAATGATATGTCTTCACAAATGTATCATCAAAAGCAAGTTTCAAAATTCTCCCCTTTTTTGATGATAACACTTTGTGTGCATGAATACTCCCCTTGCATAGAATATGTTATATGTTCTCCCCCTGTATAGAAAATATGGTCTCCCCCTGTAGAAAACAGGTTATAACAGATATAGAAAAATATGTGTTTTCTCCCCTGCAAAAAATATATTATAACAAATATATATAATAAATGTTCTGAAAATATTTTTCTTATCAAACTTCTTATATGGTAGCTGAAAGATAGACATTAGAATGGTACCAATAATAAGATCAAAGCATTAACCTTTAGGAATCCAAACCCAATTTGAATTTGGTTTCCATCTGTTAGTATACACATAATTGCATGAATTACATATATCATGTATGTATGATGCAATACAAGTATTTTTATCAACAATGCTTAAGTTTTTAAGAATCCATATGAACTTGTTCTTAATTCTTTTTGAAATAATATCAGTATTTCTTTTCACAAAAGAATTATATGGATTACTAACATATGTAGATTTTCCAAAAAATCCAAGACCATAATGATTATATGACATCTTTTGATATGATAACAAATCATTTAGTTTTTCTTTTTCTTGATTAAATTTAGTCACATTTTTCAAAATCTCTTCATACTTCATTTTGAAAATTGACATGTCTTTATCTAAAATAGAAATTCTTTCATTTAAAGACATAGTTTCTCTTTTCAATAAAACATTATTTTGTAATAAATTCTCATTATCTTTTTTTAATGATGATATCACTTTTTCAAAATCATCTTTTTGAGAATTTATAGAAGAAATTTGAGAAGCATAACAAGAATTTTCTTTGAAAAGTTTTTCATGTTCCTTTGTCAAAACTTTATTCTTTATCTTTTCATTCTTAAGATCATTGTATAATTCTTGAAATGCATCTAAGAGTTCAGAAAATTATACCTCATCTTCTTCTAGGGTCATGTAACAGATGTTGGCATGTTCAGTGGCTTCTTCTTCTTCAGAGGAAGAGGAATCACTATTTTCCCATGAAGCTTGATAGCCTTTCTTCTTTTTGAACTTTTTGCTCTTGAATTTATCATTGTTTTTGAGCAATGGGCAATCCTACCTCATATGACCTGTTTTATTACAATTAAAATATTTAAACTTAGCTTGCTTTAAGAACTTTCTGAATTTCTGGAAAGCATTGCCATCTCCTCTTCATCGTTATCTGAATTGTCCGTGTCTGAGGATGCATGGAAGGCAAGTTCTTTCTTCTTTGAGAGAGATTGTTGTTCATCCTTCTTTCTGTCTTCGAGTTGCACTTCATATGCCATTAGATTACCAATAAGGTTTTCTAATGACATTGTTGAGAGATCATTTGCTTCTTCGATTGCAGTTGTCTTCTTCTCCCAATCTGGTATGAGTGCACGAAGGATCTTGCGAACTTTTTCGACTTGGGTGTATTCCTTTCCAAGGGATGCTAAGAAATTTGTTATGTCGGTGACCTTGTAATCATTTCTGAGATGGTTTCATTCTCCTTCATTTTGAAAAGTTCAAACCTGTGAAAAAGAATAGAAATTTTAGATTCCTTAACCTTATTTGTGCCTTAATGTATTACCTGTAGTATGTGCCATATTTGATTTGCAGAAGTGACTGTTGACACATGGTTGAATTCTTCTTTAGTTAAGGCACAGAATAAAGCATTCATCGCTTTGGCATCAAGGTTCACATTCTTCTTTTGATCATCACTCCAAGCGGTGTAGTTGGTACTCGGTTTGGTGTACGCTGCTTCTACTATATTTCATAGTTCGTAGTTGATCGATTGCAAGTAGATCTTCATTCTACACTTCTAGTAGTTGTAGTTCAATTCATCGAATAGCGGTGGACGTTGTGTAGAATGTCCTTCTTTGAATTGTGATGAAGGGAACTCCGTTGCCATCCTTATATGTTGTTGACTGGGTATGCAGGGCTCTGATACCAATTGTTGGTCCCGAGATGATGCCAATTGTTGGATCTAAAATATTACGTCAACACTCAAATAAAGATATTAGCGTTATAAAAATAAAGTACTTGCAATAAAAGGAAATTAAATCACAGAAAAGATAACAATCGCAAACACAAGTGATTTATTCTGATTCGGTCCTTGTGACCTACATCCAGTCCCCAAGCCACCCGCTTGAGATTTTCCTTTATCCTTTGACTTTGTACACCCAAAATCAACACCTTGCACATCACTTGACAAATCCCCTTTGCCAAATGTGTACAACTCTTCTTACAACCAAGAACACCACAACACCTTGTACAAACTCTCTTCAACCCGAAGATGCTCTTATACAATGCTCCTCTTTGAGAGATTACAAACTTTCCTATAAGCCTTGAATCTATATGTGATCGTGGACAAGGGCTATTATAGGTGGACTCTCAGAAATCTTCACTATGGAGTAGGAATTTGAGTGAAGAAATGAAAATGTAAACAGTTTTCTGAAAACAAGAATTTTGACAGAGTTTTTTGTCAGAAAACTTTTGATTTTAATTGGTGTTTTTAGCCTAGGATAACATACATATTTATAGCTAAAATCCATAGTCAGTTAGGGTAGTTATCAGGTCAATTTTGAATATTGAAACGTTGGATAACGTTGGATAAAAACCAGAAAACAAAAACTGTCCAACAATCAAAAACTGCCATTAGTCGACTAGGGGTAGGGGGTTAGTCGACTAGGGTAGGCAATTTATACTGGGTTAGTCGACTACTAAAGATGTCAAGTCGACTATGTCAAGATTAAAACAAAGGACAAGTTTCTGAAAACTGAAACTAGTCGACTAGAACAATATGATTAGTCGACTAGGTCATGTATTAGTCGACTATAAAGTCTGTTAAGTCGATTAATAATGCATATATATCAAAAAACAGAGAGTTGGTATCTTTGCAAGACAAACGTTAGTCGGCTATAGAGATTGTCAAGTCGACTATACTATGTATAAGTCGACTAAGTGGGTTATGATGTGTGTGTGTGTTTCAAGGCTTTTAACAAACTATTAAACATTACAATATGCATCCATAGTCACTCTCTTTGGGAAGTTTTGATCATGTAGAACTCTTGAATAAGCTTTGTAAGAAAGAGCTCCAATGATATGTCTTCACAAATGTATCATCAAAAGCAAGTTCCAACAAGGACACCACTCCAGAGAGAGATTTAGTTTAGGTTTTCTTTTCTTCTTTAATGTAATTTTTATTTTCTTTATTTTATTTTATTTTTAGGCTAGAGAGAGTTGTTGGCCCAAAGGCCCATCACTCTAGTTTTGATGATGATCAACTCATGTAGTTATAGTACTAATGATCTTGTGTTTAATTAGTCTCAGATTTTTGATCAAGATCTTACTTGGTGTTTAGCTTCAACAAAGGATTTAAAGTCAAGTTTTGGAGCTAGCACGGTTTGATTCAAGAGCTTGTGCGTCAAGACCACATCAAGTACTTAAGAGGAGTCTAGCTCGTTGGATCAAGTTTGGACCAAGTCAAGAAGATGAGAAGACTTCAAGTGAAGACCTTCATGATTAAAACTTGTGTCTAGGTTTGTTTTTATTAAGATTTTATTTTTAGATTAAAATGTAAAGGATAGAATAGTTGGTGGATTGCTCAAGTATATCATATACACACACACTCTTGATTTAGATGAGTTTTCATAAAAGAGTTTTTATTTTGGAAAAATATAAAAGAGTTTTCTTTTTGAAAAATACCGGTTTGATTTTTGGAGTTCATATATACATGTGTTTTTAACCAAAACTGTTTTAGAGTTAAATGTCAAAAACATAGATATTTCACCATATATGTGTGTGGATCATATCCATACACTCTATGCTTTAAAAGGGTTTAAAATATCTTGTTTTTGTATTTGAAGAAGTTTTGGAAAAATCTATTTTGAAAAAATACAGTTTTCGTTTTTAGCCAAAATTTTCAAGTTACAAAAATAGTTCAAATTGTTTGTAACATGTCTTGATTTTGCTCAAACATGTTTGTTTATTAAAGTATAATACTGAACCTATTTTTGTAGATTTTTCGTGAATTTATGGGATTTTATTTTAGAGAAAAAGCAAACTTTTTAAATCCATAAATTGGCCTGCCAGGCTCTGGCGGTCGACCGACCGGTCGACCGGACCAGGAGCCGGTCGATCGTAGCGGTCGACCGACGTGCACAGAAGTGCATAGGATGGGCCGGTCGACCGCACAGTCGACCGCCAGAGAGTAGCTGCTCTCTGAAAACGGCCTTGGTCGACCGGGCGGTCGACCGGCAGAGAGCATAGCTCTCTGTATCCTTGCCACGGTCGACTGGCCGGTCAACCGCTGGCTCAACAGTCAGAATTCTGACTGTTGGCCGGTCGACCGGGCGGTCGACCGACAGGCCAACCTGGCTCCCAACGGCTAGTTTTTCTAGCCCTATAAATTGGGATTTTTGGGGGCTGTTTTATACAAGATTTTGAGAAGAGTTTTGGGCTAGTTTTGCATACACATTTCAGTGGTTATATCCACATATTTTAGAGCTACAATTCCAAATCAAAAGAGTGTTTATCAAGAGTGTTTTTTAAAAGTGATTCTTGAGTTTTCCTCCACCATTTCAATCCTAATTTTCTCACACAAACACTTGAGCTATCCATTGCTATATCTACCTATAGGGATATTTGTTGTGAGAGGATTTTAGGTGATCAAAGTGTTGTGATCACCAAAGTTCTACTTTGTACTTTGAGGAGGCGGACTTGCGGATTCGTGATGTTTTGAGTTCGCGTGTGAACTCTTTGTTTGAGGTGCGGCCTTGGCGAGCTAGTGGGCTTGCGGTGTGTTCTTGCGGGAACAAGAGAGGGACTAGAGAGTCCAAAGAGCTTGTAGGTGTTGCGGCACCAAGTGATCCGGTGGGATCGATTTTAGTGGAAATCCTTCATAGTGTTGAAGGCGGGGACGTAGAGCAAGTGTGCTCGAACCTCGAAACAAATCTCCCGTGTTTGCGATTGCTCTCTCTATCTCTTACTTGTTTATATCTTGCATGCTTATATTGCTTTCATCTTTATATGCTTGATATATTGTGTGCTTAATTGTTATATGCTTGGGGATTGTTTGCTAACACTCGTATTCAACCAAGAGAGCTAACGCGGCACCTCAACTCTTATTTAGAGGAATCTTGAGGAGTTAGTCCAGAGCCCTTCAAAGGGAATCCGGCTACACTCTTGTGTTATACGTGGTGTTTAGTTTAAGAAGTTTTAATTTGCATAATAAGTTTTTAATTCTGCATTAATTGACCATTAGATTAGCCATCACCTATTCACCCCCTCTAGGTAATTACAAGTAGTATCAGAGCCAAGTGCTCTTGATTTGGGTCTTACAACCTAGAGTTAAATATCCTCATTTTTTTGCTAATCACAATATTTGTTTACACACACCATGGATTTCATGTCACCTCCTACTTTTGACATTCTTAACATCCAAACTTGGAAGGTTAAGATGTCTTTGTACCTCAAAGCCTTAGGGATTCATGTTTATTTTACCACTACTAGAGATTCATATTGTTTAATTGGCAAAAATATTGAGGCTAATACAAAAGCCCTACATGCTTTAAGATCTACCCTAAATGATGATTATTTATCTAGGGTTGCTAATCTTGATTCGGCTTTTGTAGTATGGAACTCCTTGATCTCCCTTGGCGAACAAGAACAATACTATGCGGGGAGCGATTCGGATGTTGGAAGTGACGCTTCCGACGTGTGCTACATGATCCAAGGGAATAACCCCTTGAGGTAACTACCGAATCCGAGGTAAATGAAGATGTTGATATGTCCTATGATGAGCTTACATCTTTTTGTCAACAACTTCTTGAAAAATATACATGCTTAGAAAAGATAATAAGAAAATGAAAAATAAAATTGATTGCATGTCAAAAGAGAAGGATTCTTTTCAAACAAGATTTGAAAATGCTTTAAAAGAAAATGAGTCTTTTAAAAATAAAGTTGCATGCTTTGAAAAAGATAATGAAAGTTTGAAAAATGAAAATATTTCCTTGCTTTCTAAATTAAATGATTTATGTGAAGGAAATACTTCTTTGAAAAATAAAATTGTTTTGGTGGAAAAACAAAAAGAAGTTGCTTTGCAAGAAAACAACTCTTTAAAAAGAAAAATTGTTGAAAAAGAAAAAGTAAATGTTTCTAAAAAGAAAAAGATTGTTGATCCTGCTCTTCATGCCACAACCATTGATAAAAATGAAGTTAAATTTTTGAAAAATAAAATTGATTGTTTGAGCTTAACTTTGAGCCAATGTGCATTTAATCATAAGAGATTGGAAACCTTGTTTTCAAGGAAACAAGTTCCACATGTTCATGCACATCACCCTCATCATGCATATGTACACTTTGCACGCCATGACCACACCCACACTCATATGCATCCTAGAGTGTACAAATGTACACATTGTGGCCGCAAAGGCCATTTAGCAAAGTTTTGTTTTGATAAGTTACATCACATCAATTTTTCTAAGAAAAATTTTTGGGTTCCATTAGATGCTAACCCCCGTGGACCCAAAAGAAAATTGGTACCAAAATCCCCACCTTGTGTTTTTGATGTAGGTGCGGGCTCTCACAAAAAGTGAGAGGGATGGTGCCTTGGTAGTGGATGTATGGACTTGATGGACACACATTTGATGCACCGCTATCAAGGAGGTTTGGTGGGATAACCACCATGTTTTGGAGAATTAGAGCTTAGTTCTTTGGTTTGGTAACTATCTCTAATAACTCTTAGTTTATTTACATGCTTTTTCTTATTGGCATTGTCATGTTTTATTTGTTTTGTGCTTCATGTGGTAAAAACATGGTTAGATGTAGTTTTTATCAAAACTTGTGTATATACGTGTACAAGTAGTGAGAAACAAATTGATTCATATATGTTTGCACTTCATTGTTCATTTGTACTCACTATATGCATATGTATAACCTAGTTTTGACGATTCTCTCATTTACACTTGTTTTGTCAATTTTCATGTTTTACTTCATGTATATGTATTTTGTATTCAAATCTAATAAATATACATGTATACCCCATGAATCATTTGCCTTCATGCAATTTACTTTATGGACTCTGTTTATGTTTAGGATATGTATGCATATTATTAGTTTTGGATATAAACATACATATACCTAGAAGTTTGTTTTTAAATGAAAAATGAATTTTCATGATTTGTTTGATAAAAATAAGATTCATGTTTGTTTTGAGCTTCATTGATTATTTTCATGGAAAATGCTAATTACATGACTTTTGTACACTCACACTTTATTTGTTTATTCATGACTTTGTTTCATGATTATTTTTTGAGCCTTATAGATTTCGAGTGCCACTTCTTGTGTATTTAGTATGTTTCATGATAGACATATATATTTGGTTTCATGGTTTTGAAGGATCGTTAACTAGTTTCTCAAAAATTACTTTAACTAGTTATTATTCTTCATTTGGTAATGTTTTTCGATAAAAATATTTTCAAACCCTATTTTAAAAACCCTACCTATCCCCCGATGGGAGGACGGATGGGCGAGTATGCCTTGTAAGCCTTATTGAAAATCTTTTACCTTGTGCATAAAAAGGGTGATAGATTATGAGTTATATACTTGATCTCAATTGATGTTTTTTTTTGTATATACTCATATTTTATTTTCTATATATGTATGCTTCATTTCATATAATATCAATTTCTATTGGTATTTTCTTTTTCATACATATATATGATTTGTTTGTGCTTGAGTTAAAATTGATTTACATATTTAAAGCACAAAGTTTGTTTATGCTAAGCTTGATTCAAATCTTGTTTTTCAATTGATTTCTCAATTGATATTTAATAAGATTATGCATTATTTTTAAAATTAGTATTAATACGATTCTATTTTGATTAAAATTCAAAATTTGTAATGATTACTTACAATTGGTATCTTAAAATTTGATTGATTACAAGTGGTACTTTAAAAATTTTTGTTTATATGATATCTTAAAATTTGATTTTCTAAGATATCTCAAAATTTGTTTTATTGAGGAAAATTCAAAATTTTATTTTAATGATAAAATTAAAAATGTTTTGATGTGTATTGCCTATATGCAAGGGGAGCTTAACATCTCTTCTACATATAGATTCATGTTGAGTGTATCTTATATTGAGGAGCTTGACAACTATTCTTTATGCGGTACACGTGTGTAGAGGGAGCTTCACATCTTCTCTTATGCATTGCATATTATGTGTTATATGAGTTAGGGCTTGTCATCCCTTCTTCATGTAATGCATATATGTAGGGAAGTTAACTTAGCGTCTTCCTCCTCATGAATGTATTTCGCATATATCTCTTTATTGATTTGTTTGATTTCACCCCTTTATTGATTTCTTTTGTTTTTGACAAAAAGGGGAGAGCATTGTTTTGTTTTTACTTTAACCCCTTTGTTGATGATTGACAAAAAGGGGGAGAAGTATTTTAAATATATATGCATGTTTTGGAAAAGAATTTCTTGTTTATGCATATTGGTTGTTTTGCAAATAGGAGAAAAAGAATTTGATGAGTTTTATGCTTGATTGGCATGTTTATCTCCTTATATTTGCATACATGTTTATTTAGTTTATGTGCTTCATTGCCATATTTATTTATTTATTGTTATGCATGAGTTAAGGGGGAGCTTCTTTGAAGTTTTACTTTAATCCATGCATATATAACTTCATGAGTTTTATCATCATCAAAAAGGGGGAGATTGTTGGCCCAAAGGCCCATCATTCTAGTTTTGATGATGATCAACTCATGTAGTTATAGTACTAATGATCTTGTGTTTAATTAGTCTCAGATTTGTGTTCAAGATCTTAGTTGATGTTTAGCTTCAACAAAGGATTTAAAGTCAAGTTTTGAAGCTAGCACGGTTTGATTCAAGAGCTTGTGCATCAAGACCACATTAAGTACTCAAGAGGAGTCTAGCTTGTTGGATCAAGTTTGGACCAAGTCAAGAAGATGAGAAGACTTCAAGTGAAGACCTTCATGATCAAGACTTGTGTCTAGGTTTATTTTTATTGAGATTTTGTTTTTAAATTAAAATGTAAAGGATAGAATAGTTGGTGGATTGCTCAATTATATCATATACACACACACTCTTGATTTAGATGAGTTTTCATAAAATAGTTTTTATTTTGAAAAAATATAAAAGAGTTTTCTTTTTAAAAAATACCGGTTTGATTTTTGGACTTCATATATACATGTGTTTTTAACCAAAACCGTTTTAGAGTTAAATATCAAAAACATAGATATTTCACCATGTATGTGTAGTGGATCATATCCATACACTCTATACTTTAAAAGAGTTTAAAATATCTTGTTTTTGTATTTGAAGAAGTTTTGGAAAAATCTATTTTGGAAAAATACAGTTTTCGTTTTTAACCAAAATTTTCAAGTTACAAAAATAGTTCAAATTGTTTGTAACATATCTTGATTTTACTCAAACATGTTTGTTTATCAAAGTATAATACTAAACCTATTTTTGTAGATTTTTTGTGAATTTATGGGATTTTATTTTAGAGAAAAAGTAAACTTTTTAAATCCCTAAATTGGCCTGCCAGGCTCTGGCGGTCGACCGACCGGTCGACTGGACCAGGAGCCGATTGACCGTAGCGGTCGACCGACGTGCACAGGATGGGCCGGTCGACCGTACGGTCGACCGCCAGAGAGTAGCTGCTCTCTGAAAACGGCCCCGGTCGACCGGGCGGTCGACCGGCAGAGAGCATAGCTCTCTGTATCCTTGCCACGGTCGACCGGCCAGTCAACCGCTAGCTCAACGGTCAGAATTCTGACCGTTGGCCGGTCGACCGGGCGGTCGACTGACAGGCCAACCTGGCTCCCAACGGCTAGTTTTTCTAGTCCTATAAATTGGGGTTTTTGGGGGCTGTTTTATACAATATTTTGAGAAGAGTTCTGGGCTAGTTTTGCATACCCATTTCAGTGGTTATATCCACATGTTTTACAGCTACATTTCCAAATCAAAAGAGTGTTTATCAAGGGTGTTTTTTAAAAGTGATTCTTGAGTTTTTCTCCACCATTTCAATCCTAGTTTTCTCACACAAACACTTGAGCTATCCATTGCTATATCTACCTATAGGGATATTTGTTGTGAGTGGATTTTAGGTGATCAAAGTGTTGTGATCACCAAAGTTCTACTTTGTACTTTGAGGAGCCAGACTTGCGGGTTCGTGGTGTTTTGAGTTCGCGTGTGAACTCTTTGTTTGAGGTGCGGCCTCGGCGAGCTAGGGAACAAGAGAGGGACTAGAGAGTCCAAAGAGCTTGTAGGTGTTGCGGCACCAAGTGATCCGGTGGGATCGATTTTAGTGGAAATCCTTCATAGTGTTGAAGGCGGGGACATAGAGCAAGTGTGCTCGAATCTCGAAACAAATCTCCCGTGTTTGCGATTGCTCTCTCTCTATCTCTTACTTGTTTATATCTTGCATGCTTATATTGCTTTCATCTTTATATGCTTGATATATTGTGTGCTTAATTGCTATATGCTTAGGGATTGTTTGCTAACACTCGTGTTCAATCAAGAGAGCCAACGCGACACCTCAACTCTTATTTAGAGGAATCTTGAGGAGTTAGTCCAGAGCCCTTCACGGGGAATCTGGCTACACTCTTGTGTTATACGTGGTGTTTTAGTTTAAGAAGTTTTAATTTGTATAATAAGTTTTTAATTCCGCATTAATTGACCATTAGATTAGCCATCACCTATTCACCCCCCCTCTAGGTGATTACAAGAGTTACATGATCAAAAGAGAGGAAGAGTTATTATAGAGTGGCACTATTGTAATCTTTTCTTCAAGAAGCTTATATTGAAGGTGACAATCAATGAAGGTTTCCCACTTATCTTCATTGTGTTCGATCTCGTCGAAACCTTGGTTTCCTTTATTCTTTTCTATTTCTTCACTTTACTTCATGTTAAGGTAAATTTTCGTTATGATTCAAATAGTAGAGGTAAATATTCTTCTTTTATTTCTGATTTTTGCATCAACACTTTTCTTTATCTCTTTTTATTTTTTCTTTTATAATTAAAACAACACCACCACCACCATCTCTTCTTCTACCATCTTCTTCTTAACTTAACTTAACATTTTTATTTTGTTTTTATAAACTGAGAAGATAAGTATTAACTAATTTTGGTAAATTAAAAGAAGAAACTTACATAACGCTTCCATCGCTGTCCCTCCTTGTGGATCACGACCCGTTAGCTCTAGGCTACACGGTAGAATTGAGAACCTAGCACTGTTCTAAAAGTCTGTATTTTTTTTTACAGGTTTGGCTCGATCATAATTTTGGCACCGTTGCCAAGGAGTGACGGTAAGTTTTCTTTGTTTTTAATTTACTTTAATGAATTAATCCCTTTTTTCTTCTTTGTTTTGATGTACAGGGGCTAATTACAGAAAACTAGGAGCTGCAGTGGACATATTGCTACTTGTGCCTCTGTCCAAGAAGGCAGAGCATCAGAGCTCATACCTGTGGTGAACTACTAACTGTAATCTCTTGCAGGTTACTTTGCAGAGATTAGCTCTCTGCAGTTATTAATTTATCTGTTTAACTCACTCTGTACATATTTCTAATCAATAGTAACTTGTTGCTTTGTAAATGCGAAAAAATGTTTAGACTCCTGCATCTTAGGTCATCTATCTATTTCGTTTCTTTACATTACTGTTGAAGAGTGCTGGAGCAAAGGTATGTGTGCATTGCATATAGTTTAGGAAACATATTTTGAGAGATTCATATTGCTTGAATGTTACCTTTTGCTTTATACTTGTACATTGCACTAAAAAGACTAAGGGCATATCCTTAAACAAGGTAAGGTGGGGAAGTCATTACCCTTCCTTAGGCCAAAAACTATCTCCTCACTCACTAACTCAGCCTAACATAAAATTAAGTAGACGTTTGCCTTAGGGATATCTCGGACTCAAATAGGGATTGACCTAAGGAGGAAGTTGTTAGAAGTTGACTCTTGCCAAATCGGTGTCGAAGGTTGGGGATTGAGGAGCGAAACCCCAGTTTGACATAATTAGGCCCGTTGCTTAGGCGCGGATACCTCCCACCAATCTTACTCTTACCTGACCGATTAACTTGTGGTGAGGTTCCACAATATACCTCCTGTGGATAATTAACAGTTAGGAGTCGTCTAGGTCTAAGCTCTACCCTAACATAGGCTAGATTTTTTTTATTTTATTTTCTTATTTGTTTATTTGTTTGTTTCTGTTTGTGCTTGTGAAAATAGATTATAATTACAATTATTCTGATTATAACTCAAATTCATATTTTACCCCAACCTCTTTCAATTCAGATATTATCAACCCGACATTACATAACTCTAACAACCAAATATGCCAGATTGGTCTTATCCGAATCAATATATGCCCCAATCCTAGTACTATGATCAAGAATGGGACAATCATCACCACTCTTCACCGAGTCAGGGGGATACAACTCTCCCGAGTCTTACTATCAACAACCTTACCAACAAACAGCTTCATATAATCCATACCAAGACCAACCTATAGAAGAGAAATCTTCTTTAGAAAAGACTTTTGAAGCCTTTCTTGAGTCCACACGACAAGTACAAATCATAGCGGACTCAATTCTCCCAAATAATTCCCAAATCCAAGATCCTTACTCTAATTTTCAAGTCCTACCACAACAAAAAGAACCTGTTGACTTAGAAAAGAATATGGAATTCATGATTCATCCTAAAATAATTGTATTCAATCTTAAACGGATTGTCTCAAATCTCTTAATAGGTTAGAAGCAAAAGTGAGTCATTTGGTCAAAACAATTAATGATAGGAATGAGAAAACTCTACTTAACATATTTTCGATCATTCCTGATTCTCCTAGCCATATTGATGAAGAATCATGGTATCTTGGAGATTTTAACCAAGATTCAATATCACCACAAAACTTTGAACTTGACCAATATCAACCCATTGATAAATTGGTAAGTTTTCATTTTAATGAGATTGAACTTGAAGATGAATGTGACACTGATTCCCAATATTGTGATTCAGTTCCACTTTTTGAATCTATATTGACTCTGGTATCCTTATCTCGGACCTAATTCTAAAGTCAATACTAATTCCTATCCCTATAGAGCTTGAACATGAACCACTTATTTTGGATAGTCACATTTCATTGTTAGAAAATGAATGTGAACTTCAATTCTATTATTTGGACCAAGCTCATGATCCAACTCCGACTCTCGAACCTAAACTTAATTTGAGTTTTATTCCCGAGTCAATATCAGTTCCTATTCCTTTCAATGTTGAGCCCAAATCATCCATTCAACACAACCACATTCCACTGTTAGACTAAGGTTTAGATCAATATGACTTCGTGATGATATCCCAAGATTGGTCATATAACCGAAAAAAATTTCATGCTAGGATCTTGCATGATTCTATTCATATTGGGGATTATAATAGGAAAGAGGTAATGAAAGGTGGGTCCTATGAAAATCCACAGTATCTAGATTGGGCAGAAACACTTGGCCCAATGAGACCACCACCGGAACCACCACCTTGAGGTGAAAATTTTTCTTCCCTTTCTCCTTTTTCATGTATTATTGCATTTCATTCATACATTAAGGACAATGCATGAGTTAGGTGTGGGGGAGGGTTTTCTAACATACTAACTTTACTAATTTAAAAAAAAAATTCTTTTTAAAAACTTTTTGAAATGGAAATTAATATTTTGAATTATTTTTTGTAAGAAATTAAGTTAATTTTAAGAAATAAGAGGATCATAATTAGGATTTCTTATACTTGGTCAAAATAAAATTATTTGTTTGACTTTTAGATTAGGAAGAAAAATTAGAAAAGTAATTTAGTCTTAATTTTTACCTTGATGAAATATGCATACTTTATACACTTACACACTTAGGGTTCTAAAACAAAGATTCTTATGCCTTACATATAAAAAATATCTATACATATATCAAAAAAAAAATCCTCTTATTAACCTGGGTAATTATGCCTCATAAAGCATAAGTATTTACGCCTAAAAGTGGATCATATAAATAAAAATCCTTAGTTTTGTGGCCTTGTTTGCTCGAGTCCTAAGTCCTTGGGGTATTTTTGTTGGCCCAGAGGCCTTCCACTCTAGTTTTGATGATGATTAACTCATGTAGTTATGTTTACTAATAATCTTGTGATATTTAGTTTCAGATCTCTAATCAAGATATTAGTAGATGATTAGCTTCAACAAGATGTTTTGGAAGCTTTCACATGGTGATTCAAGAGCCCGAGCGTCAAAGATCATATATAGCACTCGTTGGAGTCAAGCTCGGTGGATCACGGTTTGGATCGAGTCGGCTTGAAGACAGAGTTCGTCAAGAAGACTTCGGTACTTAGTTTAGTTTATGTTTAGATCCATTTGTAAAGATTAGATAGTGTGGTATGCTCAAGTTCACAACACACACACGTGTTTAAGTTTTCAAGTTTTGGTTTTTCGGATTTGGTTTAACCGATCTTGGTTTTCATGAATAGTTAAGTATCAATACAAGTTTACATTGTTTAAATGTATATTAGATATATTCTATATACATGTATGCTTCATATCTTAAACAAACTTATTTTGATATGCCTATTCATGTGTTTGGTGTTTTGTGTTTTAGCAAAACATATTTTCGGATTTAATATCAAAAACATGGATATATATATGTTTCATGTATATTGGATTATATCCATATACAACATGCCTAAAAGTTGTTTCTATATCATGTTTTTGTATTTGAAATTTTCAACTCAAAAATCTAAGTTTTGGAAAATATGGAATTTGGTTTTCGGCAAAATTTGTAAGTCACAAAAATGGTTCAAAAAGTTTGAAATTTGTGTTGAAATTTTTCACACAAGTTTGTTTATCAAAGTATTATGCTAAAACTATTTTTGTGGATTTTTAGAAGTTTTATGGGATTTATTTTAAAAATTAAAACCCAGTTTTTCAGTCCCAAAATTGTTTCTGCCAGGCTCCGGCGGTCGACTGACCGGTCGACCGGATCAGGAGCCAGTCGACCGGAGCGGTCGACCGGACGTGCACAAGAATGTGCACTTGGCCATGTCAGTTGGTCGGTCGACCGAGCGGTCGACCGACTGAAAGCAACCCACTCTCGGGTTGCTCCGGTCGACCGGGCGGTCGACCGGCCAGAGAGCCGTTGCTCTCTGGTTCAGGGCCCGGTCGACCGGGCGGTCGATCGGAAGCAGCAACGGTCAAATTTTGACCGTTGGCTGGTCGACCGGCCGGTCGATCGGATGGTCAAATCTGACCATATTTGCAGCCAACGGCTAGTTTTTCCAAATGGCTATAAAATGGGTTTTCTCTTAATAGTTTTTAACAAGTTTTTGGAGAGCTTATTTTCCGATCTTACTAGTGTTTTTGCAGCAATCAAAAAGAAGTTTTGGGCTCTAAAGTTTACATTCTATTTGGTGTTTTTCTAGGGTTTGGAAAATCAAAGAAAAGTGATTTTTGGGAAAGTGTTTTTGATTTAATTTCTTCATCTTTATTTCTAGTTTTTCTCAAGAATTTTCTTTGAGTATTTAATTTTCCATTCCTTTGGTTTTTCTCACACTTGAGCTTCATTCTATCCTATCTATAGGATCTTTGTGTTTGTGGGAATAGAATTGATTTGTGGTCTTTTGATCACCAAGTTGTAAACCCTTATCATTGCTTGGCTTTGTGCCTTTCCCTCTTTGTGTAGAGGAAGTTGTGCAATTGGGTTGTATCCCTCTAGTGTGAGGTGATCCTTGTTTGGCTTTGTACTTATCCCTCAAGTTGTGAGGTGATTGATATTGGTGGCTTTGTGCCTTAGTCTCTAGTGAGAGGTTGTGTTTGTAAAGAGAGGAGTTGTGTACTCCCGGTTGTAGTTGCCCCAAATCCTCGGTGGAGGTTCTCTGTGTGGGAGTCCTGTGTGGACAAAGTTAGTGGATTCGAAATCCTTCTGGGTGAAGGCGGGGACGTAGATCTGGGTGCTCGAACCTCGAAACAAATCTTGTTGTTTGCGTTTGATCCATTGACTCTTATTCTCTCTCTCTTTATTTTGTGCCTTGCATCATTCATATTATCATATCATAATTATATGCTTGGCTTGTTTGTGTGTGCCTCACTTGTGCTTAACCACGAGAGCTTCATATAGCGCCTCAACTCTTATTCAGAGGAATCAAGAGGAGTTAGTCCAGAGCCCTTCACCGGGAATTCGGCTACACTCGTTGGTTGCATTAAATGTTGTTGCAATTAGTTTTTAAATTCCGCATTTAGTTCATTATATTAGCCTATCACCTATTCACCCCCCCTCTAGGTGATTTCAATTGGTATCATAGCCTGCGCTCCTGATATTAGGTTTAACCACCTAGGAGTGTGATCTTGGTTTTGCTAATCTATATTTGCATTTGCACTTGCACACATTTAGTTTGCTCTCATGGATAGCCCTCCCATGTTTGATATCTCTAGTCTTGATATTTGGAAGGTTATGATGAGTTGTCATTTGAAAGCCCTAGCATATAAGGTTCACCTTGCCATTACCAAGGAATCCTACCTTAGTGATAGCAAGCATATAGAGGCCAATGTAATAGCCCTTAAGGCACTTAGAGCATCACTTCATAAAGATTATTTACATGTGTTTTCTCACTATGAGTCCGCTTTTGCAGTATGGAGCATTTTAACTTCTCCCGAGCTACCAAAGATTCTCGATAAGATGAGGAGATCTAGAAGAGACAAGTCCGACGAACATTGCTTCATGGTCCAAGGGAATGACTCGCTTGAGGTACAATCGGAATCTCAACTAGATGCTAATTCTAGTTCATATTGCAATGAGTGTTTAGAGGCACAAGCCATGAATGCTGAACTTGCTAAAAATTGTGAAAATTTGATTTCTAAATACAAACTTTTGAAAAAGGATAGTCTTGTTTTAAAAGAAGAAAATAAAAAGTTGTCTTCTAAAATTGAGATTATTTTGTAAGAGAAAGTGGAGATTTCTAATGAGAGGGATTCATTGAAGTCTAAACTAGATCTTGCCCTAAAAGAAAATGAATTTTTGAAAAAAAAATGATTGTGAAATAATTTTGAAGAAAAATGAAAACTTGTCTTCAAAACTTGATTGTGTTATAAAAGAGAATGACTCTTTGAAAATAAAAATTGCTTCAATTTCAAAGGATTTAGAAATTTGTTTAAAGAAAAATGAATCTTTGAAAATTGATATTGATTCTCATGTTTGCCATGCTAGTGTAGCTTCACCTAGCACACCTATTGCATGCTCCACTTTATCTTCTAGTATTAAAAATGGTATAAATTTGTTAAAGAAGAATATGGATTGTTTGGGCTCCACTTTGAGCCATTGTGCTATAAACCATACACGTTTGGAATCCATATTTCGCAAGAAACAAATTCCATCTTTGCATGCACACAAACCACGGCATACACATGCTCCTCACGGATACACCCATAACACGATGTATGCTCATGTGTACACTTGTACACATTGTGGACGTAAGGGCCACCTTACTAAATTTTGCTATGATAAAATACATGATGTAAATTTAGCAACTAAATTTGTTTGGGTTAGGAAAAGTGCTAACCCCCATGGACCCAAAAGAGTGTGGGTACCAAAGACCACCCCTATTGTATTTGATGTAGTTGTGGGCTCTCGCATGACGTGAGAGTTATGGTGCCTTGAGATGGATGCGTTCCGAGCTTAAAGAGGACTATTAGGATGCATCACTTTCAAGGGGAGTTTGGTGGAGAAGACCACCATGTTTTGTAGACTTGGAGAGTTACCTTCTAGGTTTTGGTAACGATCTCTAACTACCGTTTATTGTTTACATGCTCTTCATATTGTTGATTTCTAGCATGTCATGTTTTAATAGTCATTATGCCATATGCCATGAGATTTAGATTAGTGATATACATGTTTAGTTATTTGAGACACCCATGTTTAATATGGACCCATATTTTGTGTTCTCTCCATGTTTTAGCTATCACGTATATCATGAATCTAATGCATGTGCTTTTGTCATAGTGATCATATGAAATTTTGTTTTGAATTCTATGCTTCATGATTTGAATATATGTTTAGATATTTGTTTTCATTAAGACTTGGATATATACTTGTACAACTAATGAGCCACAAATAGATTATTACATGTTTGTGCTTAAACGCTCATTTGTACTTATTAGATGTACTAGTATAGCCTAGTTTTGATGATCATGCATTTGACTTGTATTCCCATTTATTTGACACGTTTTTATGATTGTGTGTTTAACTTCATGTATATGTCTATCTTGTCTAAACTATTAGCTATACATATACATCCTAGAGCCACTTGCCTTCATGCATATACTTTTGTGGACTCTTTCATGTTTGGATATGTATGTATACCTTAGTTTGTACATGACATACATATACCTTGAAGGATCTCTAGTTTTAATGATTTTCATGTTTTATGGAATATAGTGTTTGTTTTTATTCCTTGCTTGAAGGATTTCGTACTAGTTTATAAAGTTTTTCATATAACTAGTTCGTATTCTTCATATGGTAGAGTTTTCAAACATATTTTATTCTCAAACCTATTTTTGAGAACCCTATCCATTTAAGGGCGGTTGGTTGGGTGACCATGGCTTGTATGCTTAATATTGAAAATCATTTTAAACATGTGCATGAAATGGGTGGTAGGAAGTATGAGTTATACACTTGATCTTATTATGTTTTCAATTGGTATCATTGGATCGTTTCAATTGGTATCATTATTGACATTCTATTTGTATACTCATATATATGTTTTATATATGTATGCTTACTTTTCATATAGTATCAATTTCAATTGGTATCTACTTTTCCATACATATATAGATGCTTTATTTGTGCTTACTATATATCTATATCTTTGAGCACAAATTTGAGTTATGCTAAGCTTGATTTTTAATGCATATCATATTTCAATTGATTAGTTTTCAATTGGTATCCTAATACAAGCTTATGCATCATTTTATTTGGTATTTCATAAATGGGGAGAAAATTCGTATTTTATCTTTCAATTGGTATTTGGTTTACTTTTGATTTTCACTCCCATACTTTATGATGAAAAATGATTGAAAAATGAATATTGATTTTAATTTGGTATCATATGTTCAAAATGAAAAATACTTACAATTTGGTATCAAGATGTTTAGTTGTTTACTTTCAATTGGTATCAAGAAAGAATTGGTAATCAAGACTATCTATATATCTTTCAGTTTGGTATCAAAATTTTGATTGGTTTCTTTGAGACTTGTTTTCAATGCCTCATTTACCTTCTATTGACATTTCTTAAAATTTTTTTGTTCACTTTCAATTGGCATGTTGGAAGAATATGTTTTATTGTTTACTTAGACCCCTTTTGTTGATGATTGACAAAAAGGGGGAGAAGTATTTAGTATTTGAGTTTATATGCATGATTTTTCTATACATGATTTTTATTTGTTTATTTACAAAAAGGGGGAGAAGTATTTTGTTGTTTTATTTTATACTTCTCTTATTGTTTTTGTTTTATTGATATCAAGAATTTTTTATATATTGATTATCTTCTAATTGGTATCAAGAGCATTATTTAAGAACATGTTTATGTAAAAGAAGAAATAATTTATTTTGGTATTAAAAGCTTGTTTTATGCATGTTGATGCATTTCATGTTTGGTATTAAGAGCATGTTTTGTATTTGGTATCAAAAGCTTGTTTTATGCATGTCTATACATTTTTATGTTTAATATTCATTGCATATCTTATTGTTTATTGCTATGCATGAGTTAAGGGGGAGCTTCTTTAAAGCTTAACTTTAATCCATGCATATATAACTCCATGAGTTTTGTCATCATCAAAAAGGGGGAGTGATCGGCAAAAAGCAAGCACTAAAATAAAAGAAGAAAGTGTGGGTTGATGTTACTGCTTTTGTGATTCTTCCGTAGTAGCGAAGTGGCTATACGGGTCGTATCCACAAGGACGGGAGGCGATAGAAGCTTTACCAGTTGATTCATGTGTTTGTTAAAGATTCTTCAAAGTTTTAAAGAATGAAAAGAAAAGAAACAAAGGATGAAAAGAGAAGTACGGTGAAATACAAAGAAGTGGGAAACATAGAAAAGAATGATTTTTGTGGTTTTTGTATATCTAAAACAAAGTGAAAGAGAAAGAAAACCCATGGCTACTAACTACTAATGACTCCACCAACATGCTAACCTCTTAGTGATAGTTGCCTCACATGTATCATTGGCCATCACTAGTCCTTGGTTCAAGAGCTATTCAAAGCATGACCCATATGTAACTCATCACAACCTAACTCTACAAAACAAGTTCAAGCTACACTTAAATCATCAAAACCCGATAAGAGCAAGCATGAAGTAAAGTAATGTTAGCTTGTTAGTGGTTAGGAATTAGAGTATTAGATCCATCATCATGAGCCATCAATGGCTCTTGCAAGAGCAAGGCCAAAACGAGGCTATTAGATTCATGTGGATTATCATAAAAGAAGTTAGTAAGTTGGTGGTTAGTAGTTAGTTGCCATGAGAGAAAAGATTAGCTATGCATGTAAAAGAAGTTAGATAGAAAACAAAGAGAGGTAAAGAGAGCACCTTTCATAGCTTATCACCTTCTATTACAAGTACTCTTGCATTCCACTCATGTATCACTCTTTCTCCTAATACAAGATCTAAAACAAAATGAAAAATACAATGGGGAAGAAGAAGAACTAACCTAACCTACACTAAACTACAACATGGAAATGAAAACTACCCTAAAACTCTGTATATCCCAAGTCTGGAACCCCAGGGGGGTATTTATAGCCACCAGGGAAGAGGGGGGCCAGGGGACAGGCCCTGGCCCAAAACGCGGCCGGGGCCGCGACCATACTATGGCCGCACACGCGGCGCTTCGAGCCGCGCCGGTCCCGTTTGTCCCCTGTCAGGCCCTGTGCCCGGTTTTGTCTTTGCAGCCCCTGGTTTTCACAAAATCAGATCTCTAGGTCAATGGCTATCTTTAATAGCTTTTAATCACCAATTAAATGGTGATTTAGGGTCTTCTTCTTCATTGCACACCATGGACCTAGAATCAAGTAAGAAAAGCTTTATTAGCAGAATTTAATATGAGATTAATGTGAAGATGTGATACAAATTATGCAAAATTAGAAACTAATCAGGGAGATTGTTGGCCCAGAGGCCTTCCACTCTAGTTTTGATGATGATTAACTCATGTAGTTATGTTTACTAATAATCTTGTGATATTTAGTTTCAAATCTCTAATCACGATATTAGTAGGTGATTAGCATCAACAAGATATTTTGGAAGCTTTCACATGGTGATTCAAGAGCCCGAGCGTCAAAGATCATATATAGCACTCGTTGGAGTCAAGCTCGGTGGATCACGGTTTGGATCGAGTCGGCTTGAAGATGGAGTTCGTCAAGAAGACTTCGGTACTTAGTTTAGTTTATGTTTAGATCCATTTGTAAAGATTAGATAGTGTGGTATGCTCAAGTTCACAACACACACACGTGTTTAAGTTTTCAAGTTTTGGTTTTTTGGTTTTGGTTTAACCGATCTTGGTTTTCATGAATAGTTAAGTATCAATACAAGTTTACATTGTTTAAATGTATATTAGATATGTTCTATATACATGTATGCTTCATATCTTAAACAAACTTATTTTGATATGCATATTCATGTGTTTGGTGTTTTAACAAAACATATTTTCGGATTTAATATCAAAAACATGGATATATATATGTTTCATGTATATTGGATTATATCCATATACAACATGCCTAAAAGTTGTTTCTATATCATGTTTTTGTATTTGAATGAGTTTTGGACAAAACGAATTTTCAACTCAAAAATTCAAGTTTTGGAAAATACGGAATTTGGTTTTTGGCAAAATTTGTAAGTCATAAAAATGGTTTAAAAAGTTTGAAATTTGTGTTGAAATTTTTCACACAAGTTTGTTTATCAAAGTATTGTGCTAAAAATATTTTTATGGATTTTTAGAAGTTTTATGGGATTTATTTTAAAAATTAAAACCCAGTTTTTCAGTCCCAAAATTGTTTCTGCCAGGCTCTGGCGGTCGACCGACCGGTCGATCGGACCAGGAGCCGGTCGACCGGAGCGTTCGACCGAACGTGCACAAGAATGTGCACTTGCCGTGTCAGTTGGCCGGTCGACCGAGCGGTTGACCGACTAAAAGCAACCCACTCTCCGGTTGCTCCGGTCAACCGGGCGGTCGATCGGCCAGAGAGCCGTTGCTCTCTGGTTCAGGGCCCGGTCGACCGGGCGGTCGACCGGAAGCAGCAACGGTCAAATTTTGACTGTTGGCCGGTCGACCGGCCGGTCGACCGGATGGTCAAATCTGACCATATTTGCAGCCAACGGCTAGTTTTTCCAAATGGCTATAAAATGGGTTTTCTCTTAATAGTTTTTAACAAGTTTTTGGAGAGCTTATTTTCTGATCTTACTAGTGTTTTTGCAGTAATCAAAAAGAAATTTTGGACTCTAAAGTTTACATTCTATTTGGTGTTTTTCTAGGGTTTGGAAAATCAAAGAAAAGTGCTTTTTGGGAAAAGTGTTTTTGATTTAACTTCTTCATCTTTATTTCTAGTTTTTCCCAAGGATTTTCTTTGAGTATTTAATTTTTCATTCCTTTGGTTTTTCTCACACTTGAGCTTCATTCTATCCTATCTATAGGATCTTTGTGTTTGTGGGAAAAGAATTGGTTTGCGGTCTTTTGATCACCAAGTTGTAAACCCTTATCATTGCTTGGCTTTGTGCCTTTCCCTCTTTGTGTAGAGGAAGTTGTGCAATTGGGTTGTATCCCTCTAGTGTGAGGTGATCCTTGTTTGGCTTTGTGCTTATCCCTCAAGTTGTGAGGTGATTGATATTGGTGGCTTTGTGCCTTAACCTCTAGTGAGAGGTTGTGTTTGTAAAGAGAGGAGTTGTGTACTCCCGGTTGTAGTTGCCCCAAATCCTCGGTGGAGGTTCCCTGTGTGGGAGTCCTGTGTGGACAAAGTTAGTGGATTCGAAATCCTTCTGGGTGAAGGCGGGGACGTAGAGCTGGGTGCTCGAACCTCGAAACAAATCTTATTGTTTGCGTTTGATCCATTGACTCTTATTCTCTCTCTCTCTTTACTTTGTGCCTTGCATCATTCATATTGTCATATCATAATTATATGCTTTGCTTGTTTGTGTGTGCCTCACTTGTGCTTAACCACGAGAGCTTCATATAGCGCCTCAACTCTTATTCAGAGGAATCTAGAGGAGTTAGTCCAGAGCCCTTCACCGGGAATTCGGCTACACTCGTTGGTTGCATTAAGTGTTGTTGCAATTAGTTTTTAAATTCCGCATTTAGTTCATTAGATTAGCCTATCACCTATTCACCCCCCTCTAGGTGATTTCAATTTTCTCACCCAGTGCCCTAAAATCGTCTGATTTGGGAGTCACCGACTAAGGCTCGTTATGTTTGCGAATTAGAAAGCCTAATAGAGCTAAGGGATATTACCGCCATAAATAAAAAAAAGAAGGAAAGAAAATAATAAGGCATAAGAGTTAGAGTTGAAGGATCCTAAGCCAAATTTTCACGGTCACAAGGTGCATATGACTTAGGGTAAAATAATAGACTAGATGAGAAATACAATTTTAATCCTTACCTTAATTGAAAACAAATTTTTGAATAGAGACTAAGTTTAGGAATGACTAAGTTTTGATAATCATATAACTTATAGATTACTTGAATTTTTATATTAATACTTCAAATATTTTTTTCTTCAAAATGCGTTTTCAAAAATATATTAACAATAATTCATTTCTTTTTCTTCATGGATTTTGTGGGTGCAATCTACTGAAAATCCTCACGAGACAAAACTCGTCTTATAGGGGTAACCTAGAGGTTTAATGGCTTGTTGTACGTACTAAGTGTAACCGTGATTTCTGCGAAAGTGAGTTAGGTTTGGTCAGTTTAGTTTTTCTTTTCTCATTTTTTGCTCGAGGACGAGCAAAAGATAAGTGTGGGGGTGTGTTTGGACACATATATTGCATAAATATTATTACATTCTACATATATTCTGTAATGAATATTGCAAATAACTTGTCCTAATGTCCTAATTCATGCAGGGTATGATAGGAAGAAGATAATCATGAAATTTATTCAAAAGTTCAAAAGAAAGGGATCAATTCAAATCCAATGGTTCTAAAAGCTATCTTATCTGAAAACTGGATATATCAGATAAGATAATATCATCTAAATTTAAGAGAAAAATGGATTATTTAAAAACTCTATCAGTTTTCCTGAAGATAAATGGATATCTTAGAAGACAAACTGAAAATCCAAGAGGATAAATGGATAGAGAGAAGATCAACGGATGAGATGATGTAATTTAGCTTCGGATTCAGGCTGGATACAGTTTAGCATTTTAATCATAACTTTCGCTACCGCTCAAATCTGATGATTCAAAATGCTACAGAAAGAAAACTTAAAGGGCTACAATTCGTCTGTTTATCACTCTTTCCAATTATATCATTTGATAAGTGATATTCAACAATTAACACGCCAACAAGCTGCAGATCAGAATTAAATTTTTGGATAAATCAAATCAAGTTTGGAGATAAGGAGAGAATTCAAATTCAAAAAAATTCAGCTCTTCTTATCTTCATACTCATTCTATTCCTCTAGTTTTCTCCTATAAATATCCTCATACCTCAAAGGCAGAAAGGACACAACTCCAGAGAGAGATTTAGTTTAGATTTTCTTTTCTTCTTCAATGTAATTTTTATTTTCTTTATTTTATTTTATTTTTAGGCTAGAGAGAGTTACATAATCAAAAGAGAGGAAGAGTTATTATAGAGTGACACTATTATAATCTTTTCTTCAAGAAGCATATATTGAAGGTGACAATCAATGGAGGTTTTCCACTTTTCTTCATTGTGGTCGATTGTAACCCTCGGTTCCTAATATACATATGTCAATACTGGTATCTGGTGATGAGTTAATCATCCTGGTAATCGGATTGAGGCCATTTCAGCTCAAGATATTGTTTTTCATTATTTATAATTTTTCTAGAATTTTGGAAATTTTTTCAAAATTATTGGAGAAGAATCTCAATTCGGGGTCGATCGGTGTCACGGTCTAACTCTAGGATTTTTAATTAACAATCGGAAATGAATTTTGAAAATCTGACTTCACAACAACATTCAGGATGACATCTTCTATTTTTGAGAATTTTCCTAATTAATAGAGTTTAATCTAATAAAATAATATTTAAATATTATTCAAAAAGAAAAGAAACAAATAAAATAAAAATAAGTAGAAAAATTATTGTAGCATTTACTGTAGCAAACCAGACCCAAACTCGTTACTGTAGCAACAGACCCGTTAAGTTTTTTATTTATTTTATTGATTTTTAAGGTTTATTTTAATTCAAAAAAAATTCCAGAAAATGCACAGAAAATTCCAGAAAATTCACAGAAAATCACAAACTAAATTTGAAACTCTATAAAATTATTTTGATGTAAAATTACTTAGAATAATATGAAATTAAATATTTTTGTAATTACTATTCAATGATATTTTATTAAAAATGACCAATAAATTACTAAATAGCACAAAAAATTATAAAATTCATAATTCAGTAATATGTAAACATTATACATCGATTTATTATTTTATGCATATTTTTTATCATGAAAATATATTTTTAAATAGTTGCTATAAATTCAGAAATTGAATTATTTGGAAATATTAACCAACCAAAATTATAATAAATAGTAAAAATTACTTTCTTATTTAACTTATCACTGAATAAGAACATGTCAAGTCTCTAATTAATTCACGTAATATTTAGGCCGCGAATTTTACCCAGAGCCGGTTGCAGTTACGGGAATTCAGACTCTAACGACATCAGGCAAGTGTACACGATTCTCTTATTGTTGACTTTCGTCTTGATCTTAATTCTGCCTCTTAATTATAAATCATGGTTATCATATCGCATGATCGTCAACACTATCCTGTGATCATATTTACATATCAGTTTTTCTCTTCCGATTATATGACTAATTATTCTATTCTTCATATTATTACCGATACTGTCTCGTGATCATGTTTCATTACCTTACATATCATGTTTGCATCTTGTTCCTGTACATACATGCATCCAACTTAAATTAACATGATTACTTGTATGTAATAGACTGATGTATTGGCAATGAAATCTACACTGATCATGATAAATACTTTGATCTGGATCTTGAGGTTAACTGGATAATAATGAAGAAAGATTGATAGTTAAAGATTGAATATCGATTGATATTGTGATCCTGATATTACTGGAAATTAATCAAGAAAATTGACTATTATATTCTGAAAAATTATTCGAGGATACTTGTTGGATTATGGACATATGATCAAGACCAACTTATTATGACCTTTGTATTACATGTCACTGACATCGCCTGCACTACTTGCATGCATCTGGTATCACTTGCACAACTATATATTTGTCACTTGATGTTGCCACTGTTACATTGTCTCGTGATCTTGATACACATTATATCCACTATCTGTTACTGATATTTTTGGTATCGATTTCTGATCCTGTAACCCTAAGTAACACACCGTTTGCATTTGCATTTAATTAATAAAATTAATCAAGCCGGGGTTATTGGGGGAGACTGTAGCAGGGGAAATCCAGGGAGGTGTGCTTGGAAGGGCGACCCTTATAGGTTTGGATGCCACACGTGATCTTGTTATTTATGCGCGCTCCTGTTATTACATGTTACATGATACCTGAGTACAGTGAACTGTTTCTCCCTACTATCAGGATCCACTAACGCATCACTTGTTTGATATGCAGTTGTCCTGTGGGATGGGGCATAGGATGGTTGTATTAGTTAGGGTATTAAAATATGCTAGACATATGCACTTGCATCATATCCTTCATTATCTTCAGTGATCTAGTACCTGACTTGTATTTTCAAGATACTGACACTTGAGACTCATGTGACATGCATTATCTTGACTACATGACATTCCTGGATATACCATATTATTTTATCTTGTGATCTCGAGTTTCTTGTGATCTTGTGATTATGTTACACGACAGTTACTTGTTCAGGACATTTCATGTTCCTTATATACATGTCACACTATGTATGCACGGTCTCCTTGTACATGATTTATCGTCTCGATTATTCCTGTTATTATTATTACTTTCAGTTCTCGATACTGCCAAACATATTGTGCTTATGTCCTACTTACTGTTACTACATTTTCATATTCTCTCCTTCATGTTTCGTGTACTCTTGCTAGTCCGTTTCTGACGGACCTTTATATTATTTTTCAGTATTTAGATCAGAAAGTCGATATAGAGAGTTGTTCGTAGATCATATTCTGGTTCCGCTGTTCTCCGGGGAGTTCAGTTTTCTTTCTTGACTTGTTTTATTCAGATATAGTGGATGATATTGTTTATGATTCAGTTTTTCATATATGTAATTTTATCCCTACGCTTGGTTGTATGTGCATATATGTGTACTATCCTGCTTGTTATTGACAGCCTAAGGTACTCATGGAAGAGATTTCACTCTTCATAAGTATCTGCTGGCCATCGTTACGTACCTGTATTCCGTATTTTGGGAAGCGGGGCGTGACATCGATCTCGCCGAAGCCTTACTTTCCTTTATTCTTTTCTATTTCTTCGC
This sequence comes from Agave tequilana, assembly GCA_038442645.1. NCBI lineage: Eukaryota > Viridiplantae > Streptophyta > Magnoliopsida > Asparagales > Asparagaceae > Agave > Agave tequilana. Next base: position 470,952 of record JAVJIF010030343.1, on the reverse strand, counting down.
TTTACTTCATGTTAAGGTAAATTTTCGTTTTGATTCAAACAGTAGAGGTAAATATTCTTCTTTTATTTCTGATTTTTGCATCAACACTTTTCTTTATCTCTTTTTGTTTCTTTTTCTTTTATAATTAAAACAACAACACCACCACCATCTCTTCTTCTACCATCTTCTTCTTAACTTAACTTAATATTTTTGTTTTCTTTTTATAAACTGAGAAGATAAGTATTAACTAGTTTTGATAAATTAAAAGAAGAAACTTACATAACGCTTCCATCGTTGTCCCTCCCTGTGGATCACGACCCGTTAGCTCTAGGATACACGGTAGAATTAAGGACCTAGTACTGTTCTAAAAGTCTATATTTTTCTTGTGCAGGTTTGGCTCGATCAACCGCCTTTGCCGCATGTTCAGCTCCTTTTGAGTGAAAATATACTTCAAACTCTTATGGTCAGTGTAAAGCAGCACTTGATTGCCCAACAAATAGTGTCTCTAAATCTTCAAGGTGAAAATTACTGCTGCTATCTCCAGGTCATACATAGGATAATTCTTCTCATGTGGCTTTAATTGTCTGGACGCATAGGCTATCACATGTCCATGCTGCATTAGTGTACACAACTCAGTTCTCATCCCGATGCGTCGCTATATATAACCATACCTCTAGTTTCGTCAGGCATCTTCAAGATTGGAGCCAAAATTAATTTGTTCTTTAACTATACAAAAGTATCGGCACACTCTACTGTCCATACATACTTTTCCCTTTTATGATAAGCTTGGTCAGAGGTTCGGCAATTTTTGAAAAGTCCTGCACGAATCTCCGGTAATATCCAGCTAACCCCAGAAAACTCCTAATTTCGGTTACCAACTTTGGAACAGGCTAATCTTTCACCACCTGAACCTTGCTGGGATCCACTTAGATGCCTTCTCCTGAAACAATATGTCCTAGAAATGCCACGGTCTTCAACTAGAACTCACACTTACTCAGTTTAACATAGAGCTTCTCCTGCCGAAGGGTCTGCAACACAATCCTTAAGTGTTCTGCATGCTTCTCTTCATTCTTAGAATAAATCAAAATATTATCAATGAATATGATCACAGATTTATCTAAGAACGAGAGAAGACTCTATTCCTCAAGTCTATGAAAATTGCTAGAGCATTGGTCACTCCAAATGGCATCACTAGAAACTCGTAATGACCATAACGAGTCCTAAAGGCCGTCTTCAGAATGTCCTCCTTCTTCACCTTTAGTTGATGATATACAAACCAAAGATTTAACTTCGAGAATACCTTAGCTCCAATAATTGAATAGGTCGTTTATCCTGGGCAAAGGGTATGTGTTCTTGATGGTGACCTTGTTCAGTTCTCGATAATCAATGCACATTCTCCTACTATCGTTCTTCTTCTTTACTAACAACACCGAAGCTCCCCATGGTGAAACACTAGGTCTAATGAATCTCTTATCCAAGTACTCTTGCAGCTTCTTCTTCAATTCTACTAGCTCCACAGGTGCCATCCGATACGGTGCCTTAGAGATTGGGGCTGTATTTGGAATGACTTCTATGGCAAACTCCACGCCTCGATCTGGCAGAAGTCCTAGTATATCTTCTGGGAACACATCAAGGAATTCTTTCACTATTGGTTTAGGCTCCTCCTGAACTTCAATAGTGGCATAATTCCCTTGTTGCTGCTGCCTGGATGCCTTCGATTCCCCAATGAACTGGAACTCTGGTTGGTGCAAAATTCTGAATATCACCCTCTTGCTTCGGCAATCAATCATCGCGTGATATTTGCTAAGCCATGTCATGCCTAGGATCACGTCATATCCACTAGTGTCTATCACAAATATGTCTACACTTAAGTTTCTCCCACAGATTTCTACAGGGCACGATTTACATACCCTATTAGTGGTTATAATTTTATTCCCAGTACTAATCTCCCACTGAGTGTCTATGTCATCATAGTGTATAGAATGCATCTTGACAAATCTAGTGATATGTAGCAATGTGAAGCTCCAGAATCAAATAGCGATATAACTGAAAAAGATTGAACCAAAATGGTGCCTGCTACCACCTCCTCTAATGCCTCCACCTGTTCTGCAATTAAATTAAAAGCATGGCCTCCTGCTCCGGTCCTCCTCTGAGCCTGTTCGAAACAACTGACGCTACGGGGGAAGCAGAGTACCTCTACCTGCAGGTGCAGGGTTCTTCTTTACTCCAGGTGTTGGAAGGGTGAGAATGGTGCTCCTTTGTCCTTTGATCGGACAGTCAACTAGCTGATGATCTACAGATCCGCAAGCGAGGCATTGACCATTAGCCCACTTGCAATTCCTCTGTAGATGTCCCGTCCTCTGACAGAAGTCGCAGATCATTGTTGGTGGGGGAAGAGTGATCAGGCGTCTACTCGGTGGGGCTACACTGAATCTGGCTGGAGGTCCTCTAGTAACCTGATCGAAAGGTCACTTCAGTGACCTTGCCTGTAACCTACTCTTGTTCTCTTTCTCCATTACCTGCTCCAAGTTGCGAGCAACACTAAGGACCTGAGAGTAAGTCCCCAGTTGTTGTGTGATCAGGAACTTCTGAATATCCAGTCTCAAGCCCTGCAGAAATCGGTTGGCCCGGTCTTCTTCATTTGCCACCATACATGGAGCAAATCGGCTCAACCTCAGAAACTCTGCGGCACACTCGTCTACTGAAAGGCTCCCCTGTCGTAGATTGATGAATTGCTGCTCCATCTCCCTCCTACAGTCTTTGAAAAAAATCGCTCATAAAAGCTCTCAGTGAACTTCTCCCAAGCGACCGGTTTCTCTAACGGTTCTTCCTCAGCAATCCACCATGTCCGAGCCATATCTATCAGTTGGATCTTGATCACCTCCACTTGATCATCCTTAGGAGCATGAGCCGCAATCAAGAGATTGATCATATCAACCAACCATTGCTCTGCATCTAACGACTTTTCAGTCTCGGCAAAGGTTGCTGGTTGTAACCTCCTGAAGTCCGAAACATTCCCAAGCTTTGGCTTCCGAGGTGCAATTGCCCTCTCCATGGCCATCGTGGTTGTCTGGTGTACCGCTATCAGACTATCTCTCATGAGTGTCGTCTGTTGTTGCTGTGACTCTATCATGTCACGAAGCACGCCCATCAGATCAGTTGCCTCATCACGAGGACTAACACGGGAGGAAGAAGGACATCGAACCGTTACTTTGAAAATTAAAGTAATATCTTAAGAATTGTATCAATAAATAAACATCTTATACTTGTAGCTGGAATATTTAATTCTTGTATTGTCGGTAAGAGCCTGGCTATACCCTAGGATAAAATAATAATAATAACCTGGCTCTGATATTAAGAAAACCCTGTCACGCCTTGCTAACCAAAATACACGATTGCGGGTACACGACGAGAGCCGGCGACGTATTATTATTAATACGCTAAGCCTCAATACAAGAAAGTTCAATAACTAAAGTTATTACATATTCTAGCTTTACTACGCGGTACAAAATGTCACAAAAATTTGCATTATTACATTAAGGAAAATAAAGTACATAAAACATAAGATCCTCACACCTAAAATTGGATGAAACACTAACCCTGAAGCTCTGCCACGTGCTCGAAGTGTTGGTCCCGAGATGATGCCAAATGCGGAACTTTCTCTATTGGCACTTATGGATCTAAATTACAAAGTCAACAGAAATATTAAACAAAGAAGAATTAAGTTAAACAAATAAATAAACTTGCAATAAAGGAAATCAAATCTCAGAAAAGTTTAGACAAACGCAAACACGAGAGATTTATCCTGGTTCGGTCCTCGTGACCTACATCCAGTCCCCAAGCCACCCGCTTGAGATTTTTCTTTATCCTTGATTTTGTACACCCAAAATCACAACCATGCACACCACTTGACAAATCCCCTTTGCCAAATGTGCACACCTTCTCTCTACACCAAGAGAACAAACTTCACCTTGTACAACTGCTTCTACACCAAGAAGACCCCCGTGTACAATGATTGCTTTGAGTATTACAACACTTTCCTATAAGCCTTGGTACTGTGTATGAACGTGGACACGGTCTAGTATAGGAGACAAACTTCAGAGAACTTCACAAAGGAATTTGACTTTTGGTGAAGAACTGAAGTGGAAATCAGTTTTCAGGAAAACCAGAATTTGGCAGAATTTTTGATCTAGAAAACTGAAGATTAGGATTGGTATATGGCCTTTAGAATAACAAACCTTTATATAGCTGCACCCTAGGGTTAGTTAGGGTAGTTATAGGTGCAATTCAAAAGATTAGAACGTTAGAAAACGTTGCACAAAAGACCAGATAACAGAAACCGTCCAACAGTCAGAAACTGCCTATAGTCGACTTGCCTTTTGAGTTAGTCGACTATACTAGGCAAATTTTCAAAGGTTAGTTGACTAGGTTTGGGTATTAGTCGACTAGGTCAAGATAAGTTCAAGTGACAGGTTTCTAGATAACTGAATCAAGTCGACTGCAACTACTTTATAAGTCGACTGGATCAGCTATTAGTCGACTAGGGGAATAGGGTTAGTCGACTACAAGGTCTATTAGTCGACTAGGTTGTCTGTCAAGTCGACTAATGGACAAACAGAGAGTTGGATCTAAATTGAGACACAGGATTAGTCGACTAGGAGTTGGGTCAAGTCGACTACACAAGTGATTAGTCGACTATAAGAGACTATAAGTCGACTATAGGTCTATGATATGTGTGTGTACATCAAGGCTTTTGACATGCTATTTTATATTTACAAAACACATCATATCAACTCTCTTTTGGGAAGTCTTGATCATGATGAACTCTTGATTTGTCTTGTGCTAGAGCTCCAATTGAAATGCTTCACAAATGTCTTCATCAAAACATGTTCCAACATTCTCCCCCTTTTTGATGATGACACGTTGTGTGCACAAGTGCTCCCCCTGCAGAAAATAGGTTATATTTTCCTCCCCTGCAGAAATTGGGTTATAACAGATAGAGAAATACTTTATTCTCCCCCTGAAACAAATATATCATTGAATGTATATATATATGTTCTCATCAACTTCTTATATGGTACCTGCAAGATAAACGTTAGACGGTACCAATCATAAAAGAACATATTTAACCTTTAGGAGTCCAAATCCATTTTGAATTTGGTTTCCACCTGTTAGTATACACATAGTTGCAAGAATTACATATATCATGAATGTATGATGCAATATATGTATTTTTATCATGAATACTTAAATTCTTAGGAATCCATATAAACTTGTTTTTCTTAGACTTTCTTTTTATAAAAGAACTATATGGATTACTACAATATGAAGATTTTTCAACAAATCCAATACCATAACTATTATGTGACAACTTCTGAAAAGATAATAAATCATTCAATTTTTCTTTTCCTTGATTGAACTTAGTCACATTTTGCAAAATATCTTCATATTTTTTTTTGAAAACTAACATGTCTTTATCCAATATAGAAATCCTTTCATTCAAAGACATAGTTTCCTTTTGAAGAAAAATATTTTCTTTGATAAACTTCTCATTATCATTTTTCAAAGATGATATTACTTTTTCAAATTCATCTTTTTGAGAGTTTATACAAGAAACTTGTACAGCATAACATGAATTTTTCTTTAAAAGTTTTTCATTTTCTTTTGATAAAACTTTATTTTTCAGTTTTTCATTTTTCAGATCATTAAATAATTCATGAAATGCATCAGAAAGTTCAGTAAATGATATCTCATCATCTTCTAGTGCCATGTAACAGAGATTGACACGTTCTGTGGTTTCTTCTTCGTCAGAGGAAGAGGAATCACTGTTTTCCCATGATACTTCATAGTCTTTCATCTTTCTGAACTTTTTGCTCTTGTATTTGCTTTTATTCTTGAGCAAAGGACAATCCTTCTTCAAATGACCTGTTTTATTGCAATTAAAGCATTTGAATTTACCTTGCTTTAGAAATCTCCTGAATTTCTTTGAAAGCATTGCCATCTCCTCTTTATCTTCATTGGAATCGTCCGTGTCAGAGGATGCATGGAAGGCAATTTCTTTCTTCTTTGAGTGGTGTTGTCGTTCCTCCTTCTTTCTTTCTTCCAATTGCACTTCATATGCCATTAGATTATCGATTAGGTTTTCTAACGACAAAGTTGAGAGATCATTGGCTTCTTCAATTGCAGTTGTCTTCTTCTCCCATTCTGGTGTGAGTGCACGAAGGATCTTACGAACTCTTTCGACTTGGGTGTAGTCCTTTCCAAGGGATGCTAAGGAATTGGTAATGTCGGTGAATCTTGTAACCATTTCTGATATGGTTTCATTCTCCTCCATTTTGAATAATTCAAACCTGTAGACAAGAACAAATATCTTAGATTCTTTAACTTTATTTGTGCCTTCGTGTGTTACCTGAAGAGTATGCCATATTTGATGTGCAGAAGTGGCTGTTGACACACGGTTGAACTCTTCTTTGGTTAGGGCACAGAATAGAGTATTCATCGCTTTGGCGTCAAGGTTCGCATTCTTCTTTTGATCATCACTCCAAGCGTTGTAGTTGGTTGTTGGCTTGGTGTACGATGCTTCTACGATGTTCCAAAGTTCGTAGTTGAGCGATTGCAAGTAGATCTTCATTCTACACTTCCAATAGTTGTAGTTGGATCCGTCAAATAGCGGTGGACGTTGTGTAGATGTCCTTCTTTGAATTGTGACGAAGGGAACTCCGTTGCCATCCTTGCTTGTTGTTGACTAGGTATGCAGGGCTTGTATGCCGAATGTGAGACCTGCTCTGATACCAATTGTTGGTCCCGATATGATGCCAAATGCGGAACTTTCTCTGTTGGCACTTATGGATCTAAACTACAAAGTCAACACAAATACTAAACAAAAAAGAATTAAGTTAAACAAATAAATAAACTTGCAATAAAGGAAATTAAATCTCAGAAAAGTTTAGACAAACGCAAACACGAGAGATTTATCCTGGTTCGGTCCTCGTGACCTACATCCAGTCCCCAAGCCACCCGCTTGAGATTTTCCTTTATCCTTGATTTTGTACACCCAAAATCACAACCATCCACACCACTTGACAAATCCCCTTTGCCAAATGTGTACACCTTCTCTCTACACCAAGAGAACAAACTTCACCTTGTACAACTGCTTTTACACCAAGAAGACCCCCGTATACAATGATTGCTTTGAGCATTACAACACTTTCTTATAAGCCTTGGTACTGTGTATGAACGTGGACAAGGTCTAGTATAGGAGACAAACTTCAGAGAACTTCACAAAGGAATTTGACTTTTGGTGAAGAACTGAAGTGGAAATCAGTTTTCAGGAAAACCAGAATTTGGCAGAATTTTTGATCTAGAAAACTAAAGATTAGGATTGGTATATGGCCTTGTAACAACCCTTTATATAGCTGCACTCTAGGGTTAGTTAGGGTAGTTATAGGTGCAATTCAAAAGATTAGAACGTTGGAAAACGTTGCACAAAAGACCAGATAACAGAAACCGTCCAACAGTCAGAAACTGCCTATAGTCGACTTGCCTTTTGAGTTAGTCGACTATACTAGGCAAATTTCCAAAGGTTAGTCGACTAGGTTTGGGTATTAGTCGACTAGGTCAAGATAAGTTCAAGTGACAGGTTTCTAGATAACTGAATCAAGTCGACTGCAACTACTTTATAAGTCGACTGGATCAGCTATTAGTCGACTGGGGGAATAGGGTTAGTCGACTACAAGGTCTATTAGTCGACTAGGTTGTCTGTCAAGTCGACTAATGGACAAACAGAGAGTTGGGTCTAAATTGAGACACAGGATTAGTCGACTAGGAGTTGGGTCAAGTCGACTACACAAGTGATTAGTCGACTATAAGAGACTATAAGTCGACTATAGGTCTATGATATGTGTGTGTACATCAAGGCTTTTGACATGCTATTTTATATTTACAAAACACATCATATCAACTCTATTTTGGGAAGTCTTGATCATGATGAACTCTTGATTTGTCTTGTGCTAGAGCTCCAATTGAAATGCTTCACAAATGTCTTCATCAAAACATGTTCCAACACGAAGTACTCCTGATCCTGAAATACTTTTGAACCTAGATCTGAGCAAGCAAACTCAGGGTCATCAATAAGCGACCTAGTGAGTGGAGGGAAAGGACAATAACATGTACATATATAGAACTCAAGACATCACTAATATCATAACATGCATTACATCGAAAAATATAAGATAAATATGCATGAGTATAATATATGTTAACAGTTTAACATTTACATGCATGTTATATTTTATATACTGTAATTTATCATCAGAGTATATTATTGAATGTTGTTATTTGAGATTGATAGATAGAGACGAGTTCTGTGCTTTAGGTGGGTCCCGTACATACCTGGGACCACGGCCCCAGATGCCTGACGCTGAACCAGACCTGTACCGCTAGGTACTCAGTAACAGTAATAGTAGTAATATCAGATGGATGACAGTCTTCCCTGGGAACCCTGCAGTGGAACTCTCATTTCGGTTGCGCAACCTATATACTAGGTCCACCCAAAATACCGATACTGTCTCTTCTATCAATTTTTTCACCCAGTGAAAGTATTTATATGTCAGTGTTACATAAAAAACTGGACTCAATCAATATCAGTATGTATATCAAAGTATACATAGCAACAGTATTTTTTCAGTAATTTCGGTAACACAAATTCTTTAATTTCATGTGATATACATGCATAACCATTCAAATATCATAAGTTAATCCAGTATAATATTCAAGATCATTTATCTAATTTTCAGGATTTTTGTATTAATAATTATTTTAAATCCATTTTCTCAAAAAACAACCATTTAATAATTCCATAACATTATTTTCAAAATTTATAATTATTTATCTACCATATAAAATGGTTACATGCAGGAAATAAATAAACATTACAGAGTAAAAACATATAACTAAAATTATTTCATGAACATTACAATTTTCTAATTATTTTACATGCTTGAATTCTAAATTAACAATTAAATAGTTATTTTTAAATAAATAAATGCATAAATTATAAAAAATTTTAGTGGTAAAATATACTCATGCAGAAATAATTAAAAACACTCACCTGAGATCATCATGGATTCGAATATAGAATTTGCAAATTAACTCAGTAATCTACATTCAATTTAAATAATAATTATATGAAATATTTAATTTTGATCTATTCTAAGTGGTATGACTACAAAAAATAATTTTCAGAGTCATATTTCAGTCTTTAATTTTACAAGAATTTTCCTGGAAAAGCGTAAAATAATTAATAATTCATAAGGGTTTGTTGCTACAGTATCGGGTCTGTGTCTGGATCTGCTATAGTGATTTGCTACAGTAATTATGTTATAGCAAAATTTCTAAATTTTATTTAATTTTATTTTTTTCTTTTTTTTCTTATTCTTTCTTTCTTTCTTTTATTAAACAATTGTTAACCACATTAATTACTATAATATAAAATTATTACATAGTATTTACTATCGTATTAGTGAACATGGATATTACAACGTCGGAGCCTCAACTCGACAATACTCGAAGCCGCAACTCCTACAATTGTGATCCCGCAAGATCGACTTCACACAACCTCTCTCACTAGAGGTACAAAGTAACAAAGAACTAGTGGTGATCTCTGTAGATCACTACAAATCCCTCAAAATACAAGCCCTATAGCTATAGAAATGAGAAGGAGAAGACCAAGCTTATGTACATGAGATATTGGAAGAATAGAGCTCTAAGAACTTTTGTAGAAAAACTCAAGAAGATTGGAAGCACCTAGCATTGGAAACTCTCAGAAATCTTGAAAAACTTGTTGTTATAATACTCTGCAAAATGATTTAGACTTATAACCAAAATCCAAAGGAATAAAAGATGTTTACTAAAATCATGCAAAAAAAAGTTAATGAGATGTTGAAAGCTGGTGCCACTACTATAAAATAACTAAATAGTATCCTAAAATTTGCATTGAATAGTAATTCAATGTAAAATTTGCGTCAAAAAATCGCGTATTTGAAGAATTACTGAAAAATCACTACTTACACAGAGAAAATAAGAAATAGTCTAAACTTTGCCTCGAATTTTTGATGCGATAGGTTTTTCACGCATTATAAACAAAAAATAAATAAATTATAAAACTTTGCATTGAATTTTTGACAAAATAATTTTCTTTTGTGTCGAATTTGTGACGCAAATTAATATTTCCCGCAAAATAATTTTGGTGGAAATTTAGCGGACGGTTGCGTCAAAAAGTCAACGCAATATTATAATGTTGCGTCAAAAATTCGACGCAATATGGCAAAAAAAGTTTGGTGGAAATTTAGCGGGAACTTTGCGTTGAAAAGTCAACGCAATATTTTAATGTTGCATTGAAAATTAGATGCAACATAGGTTGCATCAAAAATTAGACGCATCTGTGATTCTAATTAGGTCGAGCAGAATTCGATTTGCCCCTCTTGTATCCATCCTCCACCGTCATCTCCCCTCCCCTCCCCTCCCTTCCCCTCTCCATATTGAAAAACACCTAGAGGGGGGGTGAATAGTTGTAAGTGCTAATCTAGAACTAAATGCAAAACTATGTGCGCTAAATGCGGAAGCTAATGCAAATCTTGCAACACACTTAGTACAATCAACAAGTGTAGCCGAATTCCGCGTGAAGGGCTCTGGACTAACTCCTCTTGATTCCCCTTGAATGGGTTGAGGTGCTATGTGAAGCTCTTGTTGATTAAGTACAAGTGAGGCACACACAAACAACCAAGCATATAAGGATGAATAGCAATATGAAATAATGCAAGGCAACACAAGCAAGTATGATGATATGATATGAATTATGCTCAACACAAACAAATATGATATGATGTTATGAATGATGCTTTGCACAATTAAATGAGAGAGAGAGTTGAGAGAATTGGATCAAACGCTAAGACAGGATATGTTTCGAGGTTCGAGCCCCTAGCTCTACATCCCCGCCTACACCACCGTGTAGGATTTCCAATCCACTATCTCCCACCGAGGGAACCTCTACCGAAGAGGATTTGTTACAACACTAGGAGTACCAAACTCCTCTCTCAAACAACCACCTCACAACCGAGGGGTAGGCCCGTAGCCAACACAACAACCAACACCTCTACCGAAGAGGTTTACAACCAAATCTCCACCTCTCACTAGAGGGAGCAAACCAATCACCTGATCACCTCTACCAAAGAGGGATACAACAAGAATAAGGGTGTACAACAAGTGGTTCCAAAAACCACAAACTCAATCTCTCTTTTCTTTTTCTCTTTTTCCACAAAGACAAGATCCTAATAGATTAGGATAGTATGATAGCTCAAGTGTGGAAACTAGGCGTTTGGAAAACAAAGACTCAAAGAAAAACACTTGGGAAAAACTCTATGTAAATGATAGAAATGAAGAACAAGATAAATCTCCCAATTTCTTTGAATTTCCAAAAACCTAAAACAATAAAGATTGAAAGATTAAAGCCCCAAACACTTTTGAAAACTTGTTTTAAACACTTTAGAAACCAGAAATTTTTCTCCTTAAAAACTTGGCCAAAATCCCAAAGAGTTGGGGTTTATATAGGCCAAACCAGAAACTAGCCGTTAGAGCTGAGCTGGCAGCTCTGACAGGCAGCGGTCGACCGGCCCGGTCGACCGCCAACGGTCAGAATTATGACCGTTGGGCAACTGCGGTCGACCGACCCGGTCGACCCAAACAAACAGATAGCTCTGCTCTCATCCCGATCGACCGGCCCGGTCGACCGTCCCAGTGACTCCAAACGTGCACAATCTGTGCACGTCGATCGACCGGCCCGGTCGACCGACTTCACCTCAAGTCGACTAGTCAGAGGACCAAGTCGACTTGGTTGAAGCCTGGACCAACAAACTGAGTCAGAAAAACATGTTAAAATATTTTCTAAAAATCTTTTAACACTTCTAAAAATCCACAAAACTTGTTTTATCATTTTATATTGAAACATAAACAAGTGATAAAAATTTCAAGACATATATCAACATATCAATTCATTTTTGTGTCTTGCCAATTTTATCAAAAACCAAAACTTGTATTTTATCAAACTTAATTTTTCAATAGGAAATCTGATTTTCCTAAAACTTATAGAAATACAAAAACATGATATTTGAACATTATTAAGCATGATGCATATGGACATAGGTCTAATATACATTCAACAAATATATCATAGTTTTTGTCTTTAATTTCAAAAATATGTTTTATACCAAAACACAAAACTACATGAATAGCTATGTCAAACTAAGTTTGTATAAGTCATATAAGCTGTATGTATATAGAGCACATCTAATATACATATAAAACATGTAAACTTGTTTTGATCAAACTATTCATGAAAACCAAATCCAAAACATAAAACGTGTGTGTTGTGCACTTGAGCATATCAACTATACTAAACTTTACAAATGGATCTAAACACACTATCTAAACTAGGATACCTAAGTCTTCTTGATGATCTTCATCTTCAAGTTGACTTGCTCCAAAACTCCATCCATGGGCTAGGCAAAGTGTGATCTTGAAGGTTTGGCCCTGGAATCATTATGAATAGCTTCTAAACTCCTTGTTGAAGCTAATCACCAACTAATATCTTGGTTAATGATCTGAAACTTAAACAACACAAGATTATTAGTAAACATAACTACATGAGTTAATCATCATCAAAACTAGGGTGGAAGGCCTTTGGGCCAACAATTTTTCCCTTTTTGATGATGACAAAACTCATGGAGTTATATATGCATGGATTAGAGTAAAGCCTCAAAGAAGCTCCCCCTTAACTCATGCATAAGCAAATAAACATAATAATATGCAATGAAGGTTCTTAAAACATGAATGCATAAATATGCATAAACAATAAAGGTTCTAGATACCAATGAAATATTCAAAACAAAGCATGCTCTAGATACCAATTAACAAATAAACATTTTCTAGATGCTCTAGATACCAATTAACATACACTAAACTATATTAAACTTAATATATGCAAAAACATAACTATGCATATATAAATCTCAAACAAACTCAAAATCTTTCTCCCCCTTTTTGTCAATCATCAACAAAGGGGTAAACAATCAAAACAATAAATAGAATGAGGGGTAAAAATCTTTCATCCCCTTTTTGTCAATCAAAACAATACAAACAATGGTCTCCCCCTTTTTGTCTAAAACAAAAAAATAAAGTCAATAAGGGGTGACTACAAACATGATATCAATTAAAAATATGTCAATGAAGCATCTTGATACCAAGTGAAAATAAACAAAGATCAATAAATGTTATATGCTCTATATATTCATGAAGAGGAAGACGCTAAGTTAGCTTCCCTACACATATGCATTACATGAAAGAGGGATGTTAAGCCCTAATTCACATAACACACATTATGTAATGAATAAGAGGAGATGTGAAACTCCCCCTACACACGTGTACCACATAAAGAAGAGATGTTAAGCTCTTCAATACACAATACACTCAACATGAATCTATATGAAGAGATGTTAAGCTCTTCTTGCATATAGTCAATACAAATCAAAACTTTTTGTATTTTACTATAAACTAAATTTTTAGATACCAATTTAAAAACACAACACATCTTGATATCAAAAGATAGTATTTTCCTTTTAAGTATATGATATCAAATGAAATTAAAACATAATAAATTTTGAATGTCTAAACACAAATTTTGATACCAATTGTAAATGTTTTTACCAATTGAAAAGATTTTACATAGAAACATTGATACCAATTGTAAGAATTATTCATTTTAAACATATGATACCAAATTCGAATTTTCAATCATAAAGTATGGGAGTACAAATACCAATTGAAAGACAAAATCAAATTTTCTCCCCCTTTATGAAATACAAACTAAAATAATGCATAGTCTTGATACCAATTTAAAAGTAATCAATTTAAACAAAATTGAAACTCAAGCACTAGCACAAACATATATATGTATGGAAAATAGATACCAATTGAAATTGATATACTTAGAATTGAAAGCATACATACATACAAAACATATATGAGTATACAAGAAGATCAAAATGATACCAATTGAGAAAGTTCAATGATACTAATTGACATAACAATAAGTTCAAGTGTATACATCATATTACTATACCTCCCAATCATGGACAAGTTTTAAATGATTTTCATTTTAAAGCATACATGAACATGATCTCCCATCCATCCTCCCATAGATGGTAGGGGTTTTCAAAAATTGATTTGAAAATAAGCTTAGTTTGAAAAAACTTTTGGTAGAGTTTTTCAACTACCATATGAGGAATACCGTAACTAGTTAAAGTGAAAATTTTGGTTAACTAGTACGAAATCCTTCAAGCAAGGAATAACACAAAATAATTTTTCATAAAACATGAAATCCACATGATAATCAACATTCTAATCCAATTAAGCATAAATATGACTCATGAAAACAAAAACATGAGCAAGCAATAAATATGAGTGTATAAATAAAATGTGAGGATCATAATCATGAAAATTTTCATTAAGCTCCATTATTCCTTAAACAATGAAAACATGAAAAATCATCTAAACTATTAAATCTTCAAGGCATATGTATGTCTAATACAAACTAAAGTATACATACATATCCAAAACTCAACGAGTCCACAAAATATATGCATTAAGGCACGTGGCTCAAAAGGATAATCATGTATATCTAATAGTTTGGACAAGATAGACATATACATGAAGTTAAGCAATTAAACACAAAATCAAGAAAAACTAAATCTTCACCAAAACAATTTCATTTCAAGGTATATGTATGAATTGTCAACACAATAAGTATACATACATATCCCTAAACACAATTGAGTCCATATATAGATTTGCATGAAAGGCAAATGACTCAAGGGGTATACATGTATATCTTAAAGTTTGGCAATACAAACATATACACGAAATGAAAACTTATAAAACAAATCCAAAAATGGAAAACAAGTTTAAAATGTATGAATCATCAAAACTAGACTATACTAGCACATCTAATGGGTTCAAATAGGCAATCAAGCTCAAACATATATAGATTTATTTGTGGCCCACTATATGCACAAGTATATACCTAGTTTTAGTGAAAACTAACATCTAAACAAGTAATCTTAGCATGAAGCATCAAAAACAAAAATCATCATGATAAAACTAAAACATGATTATCATGTAAATTCACATGTATTAGATTCATGATGTACATTATAGCTTAAACAAAAGTGAGAAAACTAAGTATGGGATCATATAAGCATGTGTGTCTCAAATACTATACATGTATGTCAAGGATCTAATAAACATGGAATGAACATACTAATCCATAGACATCAAAAACATGCTATAAAACATCAAAACATGGAAAGCATGTAAACAATAAATGGGAGTAAAGGATTGTTACCAAAACCGAAGAAGCAACTTCCCTTGACTCCAAAACATGGTGGTCATCTCCACCAAACCTTCCCTTGAAAGTGATGCATCCAATTGATTTTCTTTAAGTCCGGAACGCATCCACTCCAAGGTGCTATCACTCTCACGTCATGTGAGAGCCCACACCTACATCAAAAATAATAGGAGGGGTGGTCTTTGGTACCCATACTCTCTTGGGTCCATGGGGGTTAGTCCCTTCTCTAACCCAAACAAAATTCTTTGCTAAATTTGGAGTATGTAATCTATCATAGCAAAATTTAGCAAGGTGGCCCTTACGTCCACAATGTGTACATGTGTACACATGAGCATACTTGTGATCGGTATGTCCGTGTGAAGCATGTGTATGCCGTGGAGGGTGTGCATGCATAAAGGTTGGAACTTGTTTCTTTCGAACCAAGGATTCCAAGCGAGTGTGGTTCATGGCACATTGGCTCATAGTGGAGCCCAAACAATCAACCTTCTTCTTAAGCATGGATATATCATTATCAATTAAAGAAGAGGTGGCACATGCAATAGGTGAAGTGTGTGATACTACCCTAGCATGGCAAACATGTGCATCAATCTTATTTTGCAAAACAATATTCTTATCTAAACAAACATTCAACTCATTTGAAATAGAAATAATTTTATTTTTCAAATCAATATTCTCTTTTAAAACAAAATCAACTTTTGAAGACAAATTTTCATTTTTCTTCAAAAGAACATGGCAATCATTTTTAGATTTTAAAAATTCATTTTCTTTAAGTGCAAGTTCTAATTGAGATCTCAATGAATCCCTTTCATTATAGACCTCAACCTTCTCTTGCAAAACATTGTTAAGTCTAGCATGCAAACTCTTATTTTCTTGTTCAATTCCTAGACTTTTCTTTTTCAACAAATTATATTTTTCTATTAATTTTTCACACACAATAGAAAGTTCTTCGTTCAAAGCATGGGCATCAATATGATCATTTGAAGAACTAGCATCATCATCACTATCTAATGGAGTTTCCGAGTGTACCTCAAGGGAGTCATTCCCTTGGACCATGAAGCATTGTGAATCGGATTCTCCGCTAGATTCCTCCGGTTGATTTGGCAATAGAAGCTCGGAGATGGTGGTTGTTATCAACAAATTCCACACTGCAAAGGCGGAATCAAGGTTAGAAACACTCATAAGATAATCTTTAGATAAAGTGCTTCTAATGGCCTCAAGGGCTTGTGCATTGGCCCCTATATGATTGCTATCACTAAGGAAGGATTCCTTGGTAATGGCAAGGTAAACTTTATGACCTAGGGTTTGTAAATAAACAGTCATCCTAATCTTCCAAACATGAATGTTGGAAGGGTCAAACATAGGTGGGGTCATGAAGGCCATGGTAAACTATATGTGTGCAAACAAGCAAAAGCAAACAAAAGATTAGCAACCAATTGGATCTCACTCCTAGGATGTTAAGCCTAAGTATCAGGAGCACTAGCTCTGATACCAATTGAAAAACACCTAGAGGGGGGGGTGAATAGGTGTAAGTGCTAATCTAGAACTAAATGCAAAACTATGTGCGCTAAATGCGGAAGCTAATGCAAATCTTGCAACACACTTAGTACAATCAACAAGTGTAGCCGAATTCCCCGTGAAGGGCTCTGGACTAACTCCTCTTGATTCCCCTTGAATGGGTTGAGGTGCTATGTGAAGCTCTTGTTGATTAAGTACAAGTGAGGCACACACAAACAACCAAGCATATAAGGATGAATAGCAATATGAAATAATACAAGGCAACACAAGCAAGTATGATGATATGATATGAATTATGCTCAACACAAGCAAATATGATATGATGTTATGAATGATGCTTTGCACAATTAAATGAGAGAGAGTTGAGAGATATTGGATCAAACGCTAAGACAGGATATGTTTCGAGGTTCGAGCCCCTAGCTCTACATCCCCGCCTACACCACCGTGTAGGATTTCCAATCCACTATCTCCCACCGAGGGAACCTCTACCGAAGAGGATTTGTTATAACACTAGGAGTACCAAACTCCTCTCTCAAACAACCACCTCACAACCGAGGGGTAGGCCCGTAGCCAACACAACAACCAACACCTCTACCGAAGAGGTTTACAACCAAATCTCCACCTCTCACTAGAGGGAGCAAACCAATCACCCGATCACCTCTACCAAAGAGGGATACAACAAGAATAAGGGTGTACATCAAGTGGTTCCAAAAACCACAAACTCAATCTCTCTTTTCTTTTTCTCTTTTTCCACAAAGACAAGATCTTAATAGATTAGGATAGTATGATAGCTCAAGTGTGGAAAACTAGGCGTTTGGAAAACAAAGACTCAAAGAAAAACACTTGGGAAAAACTCTATGTAAATGATAGAAATGAAGAACAAGATAAATCTCCCAATTTCTTTGAATTTTCCAAAAACCTAAAACAATAAAGATTGAAAGATTAAAGCCCCAAACACTTTTGAAAACTTGTTTTAAACACTTTAGAAACCAGAAATTTTTCTCCTTAAAAAACTTGGCCAAAATCCCAAAGAGTTGGGGTTTATATAGGCCAAACCAGAAACTAGCCGTTAGAGCTGAGCTGGCAGCTCTGATAGGCAGCGGTCGACCGGCCCGGTCGACCGCCAACGGTCAGAATTATGACCGTTGGGCAACTGCGGTCGACCGGCCCGGTCGACCCAAACAAACAGAGAGCTCTGCTCTCATCCCGGTCGACCGGCCCGGTCGACCGTCCCAGTGACTCCAAACGTGCACAATCTGTGCACGTCGGTCGACCGGCCCGGTCGACCGACTTCACCTCAAGTCGACTAGTCAGAGGACCAAGTCGACTTGGTTGAAGCCTGGACCAACAAATTGAGTCAGAAAAACATGTTAAAATATTTTCTAAAAATCTTTTAACACTTCTAAAAATCCACAAAACTTGTTTTATCATTTTATATTGAAATATAAACAAGTGATAAAATTTCAAGACATATATCAACATATCAATTCATTTTTGTGTCTTGCCAATTTTATCAAAAACCAAAACTTGTATTTTTATCAAACTTGATTTTTCAATAGGAAATCTGATTTTCCTAAAACTTATAGAAATACAAAAA
This sequence comes from Agave tequilana, assembly GCA_038442645.1. NCBI lineage: Eukaryota > Viridiplantae > Streptophyta > Magnoliopsida > Asparagales > Asparagaceae > Agave > Agave tequilana. The sequence continues at coordinate 452,404 of JAVJIF010030343.1, read as the reverse complement.
CATGATATTTGAACATTATTAAGCATGATGCATATGGACATAGGTCCAATATACATTCAACAAATATATCATAGTTTTTGTCTTTAATTTCAAAAATATGTTTTATACCAAAACACAAAACTACATGAATAGGTATGTCAAACTAAGTTTGTATAAGTCATATAAGCATGTATGTATATAGAGCACATCTAATATACATATAAAACATGTAAACTTGTTTTGATCAAACTATTCATGAAAACCAAATCCAAAACATAAAACGTGTGTGTTGTGCACTTGAGCATATCAACTATACTAAACTTTACAAATGGATCTAAACACACTATCTAAACTAGGATACCTAAGTCTTCTTGATGATCTTCATCTTCAAGTTGACTTGCTCCAAAACTCCATCCATGGGCTAGGCAAAGTGTGATCTTGAAGGTTTGGCCCTGGAATCATTATGAATAGCTTCTAAACTCCTTGTTGAAGCTAATCACCAACTAATATCTTGGTTAATGATCTGAAACTTAAACAACACAAGATTATTAGTAAACATAACTACATGAGTTAATCATCATCAAAACTAGGGTGGAAGGCCTTTGGGCCAACAATTTTTCCCTTTTTGATGATGACAAAACTCATGGAGTTATATATGCATGGATTAGAGTAAAGCTTCAAAGAAGCTCCCCCTTAACTCATGCATAAGCAAATAAACATAATAATATGCAAAGAAGCTCCCCCTTAACTCATGCATAAGCAAATAAACATAATAAACTCTTGTTGTAATTCTCCATATGATTCATATATGCCTCATGTAGAGCCTTGTCTTAGAACAAGTGCCTTGATGGAACATGGAGATTGATCACCAATCATATGCTATTTGTTGTACAACTTCTTTACTTCTATTAATGAATGTTGTATCTTCTTCCTTAGCATCCCTTGAGTGACTACTCTTTTGATTCCACCATTGAAAGTCTAACTTGAAGGCCTATGACATCTATGAGGCTACAAGACAAGTCCAAGAATGATCAACCTGTTGGCCCAAGGTTACAATCACCCGTCTTTAGTGTGTTTTGATGATTACAAAACATATTAGTTATTTGTACTAATATTGTTTGTTGTTTAAGTGTGTTTCAGGTTTTCTATCTTGCATAGGTGTTTTCTTCCCTAAAGGAAGGTGACTTGGACTCAAGACAACTCAAATTGGGCTCAAGATGCAAAATTGAAGATCAAGTGGAGAAAGCCCCTCTTGAAGCCTTGAAGTCCTTAGAACATTGTAAGAATAGAATGTTAAAGTTTGAGTGTAGGATAATTGGCTCTAGGATTTGCACGCACACTTATTCTTTATCTTCTCTATGTTTCAAAAATGTTCGTTTTTAAGTTTTATGCATTAGTTTATGTATACATGTTTCCAACTTGTTTTATATTGAAAATCCTTATTTAAAACATGTGTAGACTAATCTTTGCATAATACTTAGTCATATATATTTTTAAAATGTTTTTACAAAAAATCCCAACTTCAAATTCAGCCTGTTTTTCTGTTTCAGGCGAAACCGGTCGACCGGACAGTCGACCGGCGCCTGTGTCAGGACATGCACGGTTTGTGCATGTCTGTCGGCCGACCGACCGGTCGACCGACTGTCAGCAGATCCACTCTCAGTTTGTTTGGGTCGACCGTGCGGTCGACCGCCCGAAGGAAACTGTGTTTCCTCAAAGGGGACGGTCGACCAGACAGTCGACCGGAGCCCAACGGCTCTTTGCCAGCAAGGCGACGGTCGACCGGACCGGTCGACCGCCAAGCCTGCTGCAGCCTACGGCTCTTTCCTCTTTGGGCAAGTCTGAAAATCTGTTTTCTTTTTCTTCTTTAACAGAGTTTTAGAGAGTTGTTGGAGGCCTTTTGCAGGTCAAATTAGGTGAAAGAAAAGAGTTTTAACCTATTCTGTCCTTATAAATAGAGGGTAATAGGTCTTTGTTATGTTACTTAGAAAAATCCTCAAGTTTTCATTGTTTTCAAAGAGAAAAGGAAAAATTGTTTTAAAGCTTTCAATTCCAATCTTTTGAGCTAGTTTTTCAGTTGTGTTTGATTGCTAATATCACTCTACAACTGAAATTTTCTCACCACACTTCATAGAGCCAAAAATCCATTACTCATACTATAGTGAAGTTGTAAAAAGAGTGAGAGTGTTGTAAAAGAGTTTGAGAAAGAGTTTTGTGATCTAGAGGAGATCACTATTATTCTTGTGATCCTTGTTCTTGTGGAGACAACTCCTAGGTGGAGTTCTTTGTAAGTTGTGAAGCTAAGGGCTTGGGGTCTTCGGTAGACCAAACTTGTAAGGCATCCTCGGTGGATAGTGGAAACCCTTCACGGAGGTGAAGGCAGGGACTAGAGCGGTGGCTCGAACCTCGAAACAAATCAATTGTGTTTGCGATTGCCTTGCGTTATTCTTGCTTACTATTTCTCTTGCTTTATATTGTCTACAACTATTTGCTTGAGAACTAACCCTTTACTTGTGCAATATTCTCTTGTTCATTTTACTTGTGTTGTTGATTTGTGTATCTCATCATAGCATTTCATTCTTTACTTGTTCGATCATATCTCATACAACACGGTTGCATTGCGCACCTCTAACCCATTTTTAAGGGGAATTGGGAGGAAGGAGTTCAGAACCTCTCACGGGGTATTCGGCTCTTAGTTGTGTTTTGAGAGATCGTTGCATCACTCATTCAATTAAGTTTAAAAAGATCATTAGATTAGCAATTACACCTATTCACCCCCCCTCTAGGTGTATTTCAATTGGTATCAGAGCTTGGACTCTAGGATTTGGCTTAACAACCTTAGAGAGATCCTCACATTGCTAATCATTTCATTCATACTCATTTAGTAAACATGGCCGATGGTATCAAGACACCCCCTAAGTTTGATGGACTTAACTTTCCCATATGGAAGGTTAAGATGACCGTGTTCTTGCAATCTCTAGGTAGCTGAGTTGCAAAGGCCGTGACCAAATCTTTTACCACACCCACCGGTGATGAATCTACTTGGTCCGAAATTGAGACCAAGGAGTTTGATGCCAATGCTAGGGCTCATTATGCACTCCTACAAGCCCTCAATGATGATGACATAGCTAGAGTCATCCATTGCAAATCCGCATACGAGATTTGGACCCATTTGTTAGTCACACATGAGGGGACATCACAAGTGAAGAGGGCCAAGATAGACCTTCTTCGGTCCCAATATGAAAATTTTAGCATGCAAGAGAATGAAACCATAGATGATATGGTTACAAAATTTACCAAGATTACTAATGGACTTTCTTCTCTAGGTGAGGATATCAACAATGATCAAAGAGTAAGAAAGATCATCCGGGCTCTTCCTCCTTCATGGGAAGTCAAGGCTACAACCTTGAAGGAACTCAACGACAAGGATGAGATAGAGCTAATTGGTCTCATTGGGAATCTAAAAACCCATGAGATGGAAAGGAAAGCAACAGAGGAGATGGCTCCCTCCAAGAAGAAGACCATAGCTTTCAAAAGTCAAGCTACTCACTCCGACGAAGATGATGAAGAAGAAGATGACGAAGAGCTCTCACTTCTTGTCAAGAATGTCCGGAGGATGTACAACAAGGCGAAATTCCAAGGTAGAAGGAGATGGCAAGGAGGCAAAGAAGAAAGAAAGATCATATGCTTCAATTGCCAAAAGCCGGGACACATTGTAGCGGAGTGTCCGGATAAAGTGAAGCCTTCTTCATCCAAGAAGCCCTTCAAGAAGAAAGCTATGAAAGCAACATGGGATTCCGAGAGCGAATTCGAGGAGGAGATCGACACCGCCAACATGTGCTTCATGGCTAATGAAAGCACTAGCAAGGTAACCCCTTCCACTTCTTTTGATGAAGATCTTTCTATGGATGAACTAGGAGAAGCATTTGTAGAACTTTCTCATAATTATAATTTCTTAAAGAAAAAATATTTAAAAATGAAAAAGGAAAATGAATCTCTTAGTCTTCAAGTTGTAAATCTTTCTAAAGAAAATAATAACTTGCATACTACTTTGGTTTCCACTAAAAATGAATTTAATAAATATAAGACTTCTTGTAAAGGCAAGTCCCCATTTGTTGATGCTAATGAGATTACCATGCTTAAGGAAAGAATAGATTCTTTAGGTATTATTTTGAAAAAGTGTAGTGAGTTTGATAAGAAAAAGATTGAGGCTATGTTCCCTAAGAAACAAGCCTCTAAGAAAAATGTTCATAATGCTCATGTACATACCACACAACCTTTACATCGTGGCAAACCCCCAAAGCATGCTCACACTTCATACACACATGCTCACACTCCACACACACATCATGCATTCATGTATGGTAGAGTGTTCTCATGTTCACATTGTGGGCGGAAAGGGCACTTAGCCAATTTTTGCTATGATAGACTAAGTGCATCTCATCATAATGTTTGGGTTCGAAACACTAACTTTCAAGGACCCAAGAAAGTTTGGGTACCAAAGTCAACAACTTTGTTAAATGATATAGGTACCTTCCAAAGCCCAACGACGTAGAGGATTGTGGTATCTTGATAGTGGTTGCTCAAGGCACATGACTTGGGACATCAACAACTTTGCAACCCTATCAAGATACCATGAAGGTGGCACCGTCACCTTCGGAGATGACGCCAAGGGTAAAATCATCGGTATCGGTAATGTAAAACTTGGCACATCCCCTTTAATTGAGAATGTAGTTTTAGTTGACGGCCTCAAGCATAATCTCTTGAGTGTTAGTCAATTATGTGATAAAGGTTTTGATGTAGTTTTTGATAATGTTGTTTGTAAAGTAATTGATAGAATTTCTAATGCTTGTGTGTTTTCCGGTTTTCGTGAAAGTAATGTTTATATGATAGATATGTTAAATATGTCTTGTAATATAACATGTTTAAAAGCCCTCGATGACGACTCTTGGTTGTGGCATAGAAGATTAGGCCACATTTCTTTTGACCATATATCTAGGCTTAACACAAAGGAAATGGTGAAAGGTATTCCTTGTTTGAATTTTGAAAATGACCGAGTTTGTGACGCATGTCAATTTGGGAAACAAACTAAGTCTTCTTTCAAGTCGATTAAGGATATCATGACATCACGTCCTTTGGAGTTGATCCACATGGATTTATTTGGCCCAACACAAACCAAAAGTCTAAGTGGGAGTAGATTTGCTTATGTTTTAGTAGATGATTTTTCACGTTTTACTTGGGTTTTCTTTCTTGAACATAAGAACCAAGCCTTTCACATTTTCAAGCCTTTAAGAAAAGAGTTGAAAAGGAAAAAGGAACTTCAATAGTAAGAATAAGAAGTGATAGAGGAGGTGAATTCATTAACCAACCCTTTACCACTTTTTGTGAAGAACATGGAATAAAGCATGAACTATCTTGTCCTAGAACTCCACAACAAAATGGAGTAGTTGAACGGAAAAATCGAACTTTGCAAGAGATGGCTAGGACAATGCTTAGTGAATATGGTCTACCACATTATTTGTGGGCCGAGGCCGTTAATACATCATGCTATATATCAAATCGTATTTTCTTGTGTAAAAATACTACAAAAACATCTTTTGAAATGTACTTTTCTAGAAAACCAAATGTTTCATATTTCAAGGTTTTTGGATGCAAATGTTTTGTTTTGAATACAAAAGATAATTTAGGAAAATTTGATCCTAAATCTTATGAGGCTATATTTGTGGGTTATTCTAGTACTAGTAAGGCTTATAGAGTCTTCAATAGGTCATCATTGACTATTGAGGAATCTATACATGTTAAGTTTGAGGAATCTAACTTGTTTGTTAAGAATGTTGTAGAAATAGATGCTTTGCATGAAGGCTTGGAGAAAGTGACCTTGGAGGATACACCCACTATGGGAGACAAGCCAAAGGATGATGAAGGAAGTGAAGCTAAAATACAAGAGGCTCAAGGAAATGAAGATCAAACAAATGGAGAAGAGCCCACTCAACAACTTCCAAAGGATTGGAGATACAATCCACATCATCCCAAGGACCTCGTCATAGGTGAAGTATCAAAAGGGGTAACAACTCGCTCTAAACTTCATGACTATTGTGGACATTATGCATTTATTTCTCATGTTGAACCCAAGAACGTCCTCGAAGCCGAGGCCGATTCATATTGGTTGCTAGCTATGCAAGAGGAACTCAATCAATTTGAGCGCAACCAAGTTTGGCACCTTGTTCCTAGGCCCCACGATAGACCAACAATTGGTACTAAGTGGATCTTCAAGTTGGATGAATCGGGTAACGTTGTTAGGAATAAAGCTAGGTTAGTTGCCCAAGGTTACACTCAAATCGAAGGAATCGATTTTGAAGAAACCTTTGCACCCGTAGCACGGCTTGAAGCCATACGGATGACACTAGCATTTGCCTCTTATAAAGATTTTAAATTGTTTCAAATGGATGTTAAAAGTGCTTTTCTAAATGGTTTTATTGAAGAGGAAGTGTATGTTGAACAACCCCCCGGGTTTGTTGATCCTACACATCCGGATTTTGTTTTTAAATTAGATAAAGCTCTTTATGGTTTAAAACAAGCCCCTAGGGCTTGGTATGAAAGACTTTCTTCATTCTTGATTTCAAATGGTTTTAAGAAAGGTAAAATTGATACAACCTTGTTTACAAAACATGTAGAAAAAGATATACTCATTGTACAAATTTATGTAGATGATATTATTTTTGGTTCTACTAATGAATCTCTTTGCCAAGCTTTTGAGTCATGCATGAAGGATGAATTCGAAATGTCTATGATGGGGGAGCTCAACTATTTCCTTGGACTCCAAATCAAGCAAAAGAAGGATGGGATCTTCATCAATCAAGCCAAGTACATAAAGGAACTAATCAAAAGGTTCGGGCTTGAAGAATCTAAAGTAAGCAAAACTCCCATGGCAACAACTACAAAGCTTGACAAGGATGAACAAGGTAAAAGTGTAGACATTAAACTTTATAGAAGCATGATAGGTAGTTTATTGTATTTGACGGCTAGTAGGCCGGATATTATGTTTTCCGTTTGTTTTTGTTCACGTTTTCAATCTTGTCCTAAAGAGTCTCACATAATTGCGGTTAAACGCATAATTAGATACCTTAAGGGCACTATTGAAATGGGTTTGTGGTATCCGAAAACCGACCAATTTTCAATGACGAGTTTTTCGGATGCCGACTATGCGGGTTGTAGGGTAGATAGGAAGAGCACAAGTGGAACATGTCAATTCTTAGGTAATTGTCTTGTATCTTAGTCTTCAAAAAGCAAAATTCGGTAGCCCTTTCAACCGCCGAGGCGGAGTATGTTGCAGCCGGAGCTTGTTGTGCACAAGTTCTTTGGATGAAACATACTCTCCTTGACTATGATTTACACTTTGATCATGTTAAATTATTTTGTGATAATACTAGTACTATTCACATGACAAAGAATGCAAATCAACATAGTAAAACCAAACACATTGACATTAGGTATCACTTTCTTAGAGATCATTATGAGAAAGGTGATATTGATATTGATTATGTTTCTACCGATTTTCAACTTGCCGATATTTTCACTAAACCCTTAGATTATGCTAGATTTTCATTTATTTGTGGTGAGTTGAATGTATGTATGATTGATTCTTAAAATATTTTTAGTTTGTTCGTTTTTGTTATGTTTTAACCCTTTTTGATGTATGACAAAAAGGGGGAGAAAAATATATAAGTTTAATTAAGGTGTTTATTACTTGAAGAGGTGTTTATTACTTGAAGCTTTAGGGAGAAAAAGATATTTGAAAAGGATAAGTTTGCTTATTATAAATTTGTTTAATGGTGATGATATTTTTGTTTTATGACAAAATTTATGGTGATGATATTTTCATAATGCTTTATGTATGCTTACAAAGCTTTTCATATTCATGATAAATACATAGTATTGTTTGAGGGAGAGCTTTCCAAGCTCTTCTTCCTTTATTTGTTTCAATAACTTATATGTTTTGTCATCATCAAAAAGGGGGAGATTGTTGGCCCAAGGTTACAATCACCCGTCTTTAGTGTGTTTTGATGATTACAAAACATATTAGTTATTTGTACTAATATTGTTTGTTGTTTAAGTGTGTTTCAGGTTTTCTATCTTGCATAGGTGTTTTCTTCCCTAAAGGAAGGTGACTTGGACTCAAGACAACTCAAATTGGGCTCAAGATGCAAAATTGAAGATCAAGTGGAGAAAGCCCCTCTTGAAGCCTTGAAGTCCTTAGAACATTGTAAGAATAGAATGTTAAAGTTTGAGTGTAGGATAATTGGCTCTAGGATTTGCACACACACTTATTCTTTATCTTCTCTATGTTTCAAAAATGTTCGTTTTTAAGTTTTATGCATTAGTTTATGTATACATGTTTCCAACTTGTTTTATATTGAAAATCCTTGTTTAAAACATGTGTAGACTAATCCTTGCATAATACTTAGTCATATATATTTTTAAAATGTTTTTACAAAAAATCCCAACTTCAAATTCAGCCTGTTTTTCTGTTTCAGGCGAAACCGGTCGACCGGACAGTCGACCGGCGCCTGTGTCAGGACATGCACGGTTTGTGCATGTCTGTCGGTCGACCGACTGTCAGCAGATTCACTCTCGGTTTGTTTGGGTCGACCGTGCGGTCGACCGCCCGAAGGAAACTGTGTTTCCTCAAAGGGGACGGTCGACCGGATAGTCGACCGGAGCCCAACGGCTCTTAGCCAGCAAGGCGACGGTCGACCGGACCGGTCGACCGCCAAGCCTGCTGCAGCCTAACGGCTCTTTCCTCTTTGGGCAAGTCTGAAAATCTGTTTTCTTTTTCTTCTTTAACAGAGTTTTAGAGAGTTGTTGGAGGCCTTTTGCAGGTCAAATTAGGTGAAAAGAAAAGAGTTTTAACCTATTCTCTCCTTATAAATAGAGGGCAATAGGTCTTTGTTATGTTACTTAGAAAAATCCTCAAGTTTTCATTGTTTTCAAAGAGAAAAGGAAAAATTGTTTTAAAGCTTTCAATTCCAATCTTTTGAGCTAGTTTTTCAGTTGTGTTTGATTGCTAATATCACTCTACAACTGAAGTTTTCTCACCACACTTCATAGAGCCAAAAATCCATTACTCATACTATAGTGAAGTTGTAAAAAGAGTGAGAGTGTTGTAAAAGAGTTTGAGAAAGAGTTTTGTGATCTAGAGGAGATCACTATTGTTCTTGTGATCCTTGTTCTTGTGGAGACAACTCCTAGGTGGAGTTCTTTGTAAGTTGTGAAGCTAAGGGCTTGGGGTCTTCGGTAGACCAAACTTGTAAGGCATCCTCGGTGGATAGTGGAAACCCTTCACGGAGGTGAAGGCGGGGACTAGAGCGGTGGCTCGAACCTCGAAACAAATCAATTGTGTTTGCGATTGCCTTGCGTTATTCTTGCTTACTATTTCTCTTGCTTTATATTGTCTACAACTATTTGCTTGAGAACTAACCCTTTACTTGTGCAATATTCTCTTGTTCATTTTACTTGTGTTGTTGATTGTGTGTATCTCATCATAGCATTTCATTCTTTACTTGTTCGATCATATCTTATACAACACGGTTGCATTGCGCACCTCTAACCCATTTTTAAGGGGAATTGGGAGGAAGGAGTTCAGAACCTCTCACGGGGTATTCGGCTCTTAGTCGTGTTTTGAGAGATCGTTGCATCACTCATTCAATTAAGTTTAAAAAGATCATTAGATTAGCAATTACACCTATTCACCCCCCCTCTAGGTGTATTTCACAACCGACATCCAAGTGGGAAAGTAACTAGACCAACACGCAAGACAAACATATGCCGATGAGTCAATATGAGGCAAGCATCACCCTAACGGAGATTAGTAAGTTAGCAAGTTAGTAATGTTAGCTAGTCATGGCTCTTCTCATCTAAAAGTCTTCTACAAGTTTTTCATTCTTTTAGTATAAATTCCCAAGCGAATCTTGTCTTCTATTCTTTTCATTTTATTTCCATAGTTTTCATTTCATGTACACACCAACCACCAATTCTTTTATCTCTTTTTCCATGTCTTTTACATTCTTGTAAAACAAAGAAGAATCTTTGTTTTCTTTCTTCACAACGAACCGTAAAGCTTCCATCGTGAGCTCTCCTTGTGGATTCGACCCGTATAGCTTGTGCTACTACGGTTAATTGGAAAGGATACATCGATCAATTGAAATACTTTGTGGAGTGATCAAGCACCTAAGGTTGACTCTAAACCTTCTCTTTTGTTGAATATTTGTGCAACTTCACACTATAGTTTCCCCTTTCCGATCAAATTTTTGGCGCCATTGCCGGGGAGAGCAACGGTTTTTGATTTCAAGTGAAGAACTAAACGAATCTTCTTCTCTGTTGCAGGTTACAGGTGAAGAGAACAGAAAAATTTGTATTGCAGTAACATATAAGTGGCTCTGGGCTTCTGCTCTCGAAAGCAGAAACCAGTTGCCCTCTGAATTGCCGCGATTCCACGGCCAAAGCCGCGGATCCGCGGCAAGGAAGAGTGAACTACTGACCAAATTTCTGCAGGGTCGCTTGCTCTGCAAAATACAGCTGCTGCAATACTTAAATTCTTGTATGCTTCACCTTATATCTGCTAATAATCAACAGTAAAAAATTGGTTGAAAAGTTAAAAGTTGATTAGACATTTGCATTTCTAGGCACGTGTCTTTTCAATTCTTTTACTTTACTGTTGAAGAGTGCTGGATGCAAGGTACGTGTGCATTGCATATTGAATAGGACTCACTCCTTATTTGATTTTAATTGCTTTGAGTGAATCTTGTTTGCTTATAATCGTACACTTGCACACAATCTATTTTAAGGGCATACCCAATAAAGAAGATAAGGTGGGGGATTTCATCACCCTTTCCTTAGCCCGAAAATCATTTTTTCAAGCACTCACAATCCCAAGCTTGTAATAAAATTTAATTGACGTTGGCCCTAGGGACATCCGGACTCACTTAGGAGATTATCCTAAGGGGGAAAAGTGTTGGAAATTGACTTTTGCAAAATCAGTGTCTAGGAAAGGGATTGAGGGCCGAAAGCCCAAAGGTTGTTGGTTACTTAATTAAGGAACGTCTTTGACGGAAAACCTCCCAACAACCTTGCCCTTACCTGGCTGATTAGCTTATAGTCAAAGTCTACACTCAACCTCCTGTGGACAATCTAATCAGTTAGGAGTCGTCTAGGTCCAAGGAACCCTAGATAGCTTGGATTGATTTTTTCTTTTATTGTTTGTTATTTTCATTTTTTTTCTCGCTTGTGTGATCGGTGCACGTTGACTGTGATTGTGTATGCGAGAGTGGTACAGGGATCCAAATTCTGCTAGGCTAGTGAGAATTTCTACACTTGCACATACACCACTCGACACATCCCCAACCATGGAAAACCACACTTCGTTGCAAGACAAGTTCTACCCGATTCACACATCACTTCCATCATGCATTCTTCTCCCCATAACAAATGGAAATCAATTTGAGTTGAAGCCACAATTCATAAATACACTTCCTAGATTTCATGGCTTAGAATCTTAGGATGCATATTTCTTCATTCGAGAGTTTGAAGAAGTATGCGTTATGATGAGGATTTCCCAATTGACCGAGGACGCTGTTCGATTAAGGTTCATACCCTTTGCGTTAAAAGATATTGCTAAGAAATGGCTTTACAATCTTCCCGCTAGTTCGATTTCCTCGTGGGATGATTTTGTAAAAGTTTTTCTTAAGAAATTCTATCCCATCCATAAGACGGCCCTCATGAGGAAAAACATAATGCAGTTCAAGCAGGAAACCAAAGAGCCGTTCTGGAAGTATTTCGAACGCTTCAAAGACCTTCTGGCCCTTTGTCCCCATCATGGTATAGAGAAATGGCGTCAATGCCAAATTATCTATGATGGACTGGATTACCAAACTAAAACACTCCTTGAAACCATGTGCCAAGGAGAATTTTTAAAGAAAAATGAAGACCAGGGGTGGGATCTCTTTGAAGCCTTGTCCGAAAAAACGATTCAGTGGGAGTCATGTCCTGACAAACCCACGCCCACCACTTCCAGAACTGGTATGCATTCTATTGAGTCCTCTATAGCTGCCGAGGCCAAGATAACACAACTAATGAGGAGGATAGAACTACTTGAGTCTAGGGAATCTTCTGCTGTTAACCAGGTCAACCCATCACCGGTGGCCAGTCCATCACCTGTGGTCAACCCGGGTTGTACCTATTGCCATGATCTTAATCATCTATTTGAGGAGTGTCCAGTATATCAAACTCAAATGTTTCAGGAGAGCACGAATGCCGCATACACCAGACCCCCTTAGAATCCTTACTCCAAAACATACAATCCCGGATGGCGAAACCATCCAAACTTTTCTTGGAGTCAGTCTGGTCCTGAGCAGCAGAGGCAACCATTTCCACAACAATACCCTGCTCAGTCTCATCCACCGACTTACCACCAGAATCCACCAAACATCCATTCATACCAAAGTCCACCAAGATTCCAGTCATATCAAAATCCAGTACCTTACCCAGCAAACTTTCAGCCCCAGTATCAGCATCATCCACCACCAAATCCTTCAGACAAGAGACTTTCTGATTTGGAGAAAATGATAGAGACCTTATCTAAAACCCAAGCTTCAATGATGAACAATCAGCAGCAGGACATGAATAAATTGCAAATCCAGATAGGGAAGTTGGCTAACTCTCTGAATGAACGACAAAAAGGAATGCTACCTAGCCAACCAGTGCCCAATCCAAAAACTCACTTCCCCTGCACGAAGTTGAAGACTTGGGCCCCAGCCAATGCTAAGCTATTCAAATTCTTAGATCTAGAAAGCATGTAGATAACAAGGTTTCAAATCAGCCCACCAAATCTGTGGCAAAGCCACCACCATCTGTTCCAATCCAACCCATTCAAGACAATCCTTCTTCAAGCACACAACCATCCACTTCCCAGTCCAAAGGAAAAGAAAAGATTGATGAGCAAACATATAAGCCTGTTGTACCATTCCCAAATAGGCTTAAAAATCAAAAGATGAATGCTCACATGGAGAAGATAAGAGAGATATTCAACCAAGTCCAAATCAATATCCCTCTCCTTGATGCCATACAACAAGTCCCATCCTACGCCAAATTTCTAAAAGAAATGTGCACCAAAAAGAGAAAAGCAAATGTCCCTAAAAAAGTCTTCCTAGCTTCCAATATTAGTGAACTGCTCAATGGTCCGATCCCTGTAAAATACAAAGATCCAGGGAGCCCAACCATTTCCTGCATCATAGGACAGACCACCATAAATAGGGCTTTGCTTGACTTGGGCGCGAGCATCAATCTTCTCCCCTTTTCCGTATATCAGCAATTAGGGTTGGGCAACCTTCATCCGACCCAAATGACGATACAATTGGCTGACCGCTCTGTAAAGATTCCCAAGGGGGAGATTACAGATGTTTTAATACAGGTCGGGGAATTTATTTACCCCGTAGACTTCGTCGTTCTTGAGACACAACCCATACAAAATCACAGAGCACAGACACCTGTCATTCTCGGACGTCCTTTCTTAGCCACAGCAAACGCGATCATCAACTGTAGAAATGGCTCGATGCGTTTAACCTTCGGAGATATGACAAAAGAGGTGAATGTTTTCCATCTAGGAAAGCAACCTAGGGATTTGGACAATGATTCTTTCGAAGTGAACTTGATAGAAGGTTTAACAAGTGAACATGAGGAGGAGGTTGAGTATGAGTCTGAAGAGGAATTTGAGTTGGAGTCTGATGACTTAAACCTTGATCAGATTGTTGAGTCAACTGTTGAATGGACTACTAATTCCACCCCTATTCTTCCTTTGCACCAAGAACAACCAGTGATAGATCCTGTCCCTTCTTCTGAGCTTAAGGTTCTTCCCGACCATCTCAAGTACAAGTACTTGGATGAGAAGGAATCCTTTCCAGTAATCATTGCATCCAATCTCACTAAACAACAAGAAGAGGATCTTCTTTCTGTGTTAAGAGAAAATCGGGAAGCCATTGGTTGGACCATGGCTGACATCAAGGGGATTAGTCCTTCCATAGTTCAACATCGGATTCATTTGACGGAAGATGCCAAGCCAAAACGAGACCCACAGCGTAGACTAAAACCAATCATGCAGGAAGCCGTTAGAAATGAGATCTTGAAACTGTTAGACAATGGGATTATCTATCCTATATCCGATAGTCAGTGGGTAAGTCCAGTTCACGCTGTGCCCAAGAAAGCAGGATTTACTGTGGTAGAAAATGAGAAGAAAGAATTGATACAAACACGTCTTCCAACAAAGATTCGAGTTTGTATCGATTACAGAAAGTTGAACACTGCCACACGTAAAGACCATTTTCCTCTTCCGTTCATTGACCAAATGCTCGAGAGATTAGCGGGACATAAGTACTACTGTTTCCTGGATGGATATTCAGGATATAATCAAATCCCTATCGCTCCCGAGGATCAAGACAAAACCATCTTCACCTGTCCTTTTGGAACATTTGCATACCGAAGGATGCCCTTTGGTCTATGCAATGCTCCTGCAACGTTTCAACGTTGCATGCTGAGCCTTTTTTCGGACATGGTGGAGAAATTTCTGGAAATTTTCATGGATGATTTTTCGATTTACGGTGATTCCTTTGAACAATGCTTGTACCATTTGAAGCTGGTTCTACAACGCTGTATGGAGAAAAATTTGACACTTAACTGGGAAAAGTGTCACTTTATGGTCAAGCAAGGAATCGTTCTTGGGCACAAAGTTTTACAGATAGGAATCGAGGTGGACAAGTCTAAAGTGGAAGTCATACAAAAGCTCACTGAACCAACATGCTTAAAGGACATTAGATCATTTTAGGGCACGCCGGCTTCTATAGACGATTTATTCAAGGGTTTAGCAACATTGCAAGACCTTTGACAAATCTCTTAGGAAAGGATGTACCCTTTATATTTGATGAAGAATGTCGAAAATCATGGAAGGAGCTTAAGAGTAGACTTGTCTCAGCACCTATCATTTCTGCACCTGATTGGACCAAACCTTTTGAGATTATGTGTGATGCCTCGGACTTTGCTATCGGTGCTGTTTTAGGGCAGTGTATTGATGCTAGGCAACACGTAATATATTATGCTAGCAGAACGCTGAATGAAGCCCAACTCAATTATACAACTACTGAAAAGGAATTTTTAGCTGTTGTTTTTGCGTTGGAAAAATTTCGCCAATATCTGCTAGGGTCCAGGACGATTATTTTCACTGATCACTCCGCCCTAAAATACTTAATGCAAAAGAAAGATGCTAAGGCAAGACTTATTCGATGGATACTTCTTTTGCAAGAGTTTGATCTGGAGATAAAGGATAAAAAGGGCGTTGAGAATGTGGTAGCTGATCACTTGTCGAGAATCCCAAATGCACCAAAGGAGAGAATACCAATTAATGACGATTTCCCTGACGAACACATTTTTGTGATGAGTGGAGAGCCTTGGTATGCTGACATTGTGAATTACCTTGCTACCAGGCAAATACCTTCTCATTGGTCAGGCCAGAAAAAACACCGTTTCATACATCAAATGCGGTTCTTCTTCTGGGATGAACCGTATTTATTCAAATATTGTCCTGACCAGATAATACGAAGGTGCCTTCCTGAGGATGAACATCAGAGTGTTTTGACATTTTGTCACAAGCTAGCTTGCGGTGGACATTTTGGTCCACGAAAAACGGCTAAAAAAGTACTTCAGAGTGGATTCTACTGGCCCACTCTCTTTAAGGATGCTTACACTTTTTGCAAGCTATGTGATAAGTGTCAAATGACAGGTCGTATTACACGGAGAGACATGATGCCCCTTACACCCATCTTGGAGGTCGAAATTTTTGACCTCTGGGGCATCGACTTTATGGGACCTTTTCCTCTGTCCTATGGTAACCAATACATTTTGGTAGCCGTAGATTATGTTTCGAAATGGGCTGAAGCAATTCCAATAAGGACAAATGACAACCAAGTTGTCATCAAGTTTTTGCGAGAAAATATCATCTCTCGCTTCGGAGCCCCCCGTGCGATAATAAGCGACAATGGGAGTCATTTCTGCAATCGGGCTTTTGAAGCCCTTATGCGCAAATACTCTATTTCTCACAAATTATCCACGGCATACCATCCTCAAACCAACGGGCAAGTAGAAGTCACAAATAGACAAATAAAACTCATTTTGGAGAAAACTGTTGGACAGAACCGTAAAGACTGGTCCATCAAACTCACTGATGCCTTGTGGGCATATAGGACCGCTTATAAAACTGTCCTCGGTATGTCTCCTTATCGAGTTGTATTTGGAAAACCTTGTCACTTGCCTGTGGAGTTAGAACATCGAGCTATGTGGGCTTTAAAGCAACTGAACTTGGATTTAGATAAAGCCGGTGCCTTGAGAAAGTTGCAAATATCCGAGCTAGAAGAGCTAAGAAATGAGGTATATGACAATGCTCGGATCACAAAACACAGAACTAAGCTTTTTCATGATAGATCCATTCACCGAAAATTTTTTGTCTCTGGACAAAAAGTTCTGTTGTACAACTCACGACTCCACCTTTTTCCTGGTAAATTGAGAACCAGGTGGTCAGGACCATATATTGTGCAAAATGTCTTCTCACACGGTGCGATTGAGATTCTTGATCCTAATAATGGCAATAAATTCACTATGAACAGTCAACGTTTAAAGCCATTCCTTACCACTGAATTCATGTCACAAGAAGTTCATGAATTGGGTCTTTGCGACCCAGTTTATATGTGACCATTCTGTTTGTACAGTTTCCCAGATTTCCCTGCATATTTTTTTTTCGGGACCACTTTTGTAAATAAATTTTTTTTTAGAAAAAAAAAGAAAAAAAAGAGAAAAAAGAAAAAAAGAAAAAATATTGAGGGACTTATGTGCTTAAAGGAGTTTCACAACTTTTCAAATTCAAAATTCCTAGGTCTCTACATCTATTCCCTAGGGTCAAACTCATTTTCAAGATTCCAAATCCCTAGGCTTGTAAATTCACTTTTAACCTAGGGCTAAAGTTGGAAATCTCATTTCACTTCCCTCCTATAAATACTCTCTTCATCTACCCCTTGACCCTCACACGCAAAATCTCCTCAGATCTGAACCCTATCTTCAAACCGCCGCCAACCAAATTTTACTCTTCCACAGAGCCTTTCTGTTTGCCGCGATCCCGCGACCAGTGCCGCAGATCCGCGGCAGTCCTGCAACATCTGGAGCGCCGCCGAATTTTCCACTGATCGATTTTCTCCTTTGGTGGTAGATCCAGTGCCCGATCTACAAAATCCTGTCACCTGTGCCTCTGCTAGCCCGAAATTTCCCCCCACGAACTCCGGGGGTGGTTTGATCTTTCATCTCTTGATCCTTTGCTTTAATTTACACGATTACACATGGCCCCAACTCTGTTTGTGGAAAAAGATTTTTCAAAAATTCTGAATGATAATGGGGGATATGGACACATATTTGTTGATCGATTACATGCATGGAATTGGTATTCTCTGGTATATGATAACAGTGAGAATGATGCATATTACTGCCCTGACCTAGTCACTACATTCTATAATGCACTCGATCATGAATCTGTTAGTTATGAGACATACCAATTTGTAGTCCATATGCCGTTAGGGGACATCTTTATCACAATTCCTCTCCTTGAGGAAATTACTAATGTCCCAAGTCAACCGCATCATAGCGACCCCTTGCCACTGATAGACTACATGCCAATCATGGGGGCTCGCTGCACAGAGCAGGACCGTGGGCTCAAAGCCAACACCACGTTTAGAAATGTTCATTGCGTTGGACGCTGGATCCAACGCAACATCTTAGGGCTAGACCACACCACATCCTTTAACAGACCTGTGTTGCAAATAATACATGATTTGATGACTCGGCAACACACTGTTTGATTAAATAAGGCCATCTTTCATGCAATCCTTGCCAATTCCTCCCGTACTCGGGGTGCAAAATATTCCCATCCAATCCTGATTACACGTCTGTGTAGGACTTTCCTACCGGACGATGTCTTCAATTCTTTTGACCGAGTGTTTGTTACTGCAGAGAGACCCACCAGTTCATATAACAGTTGTTTGCACGCGGTTTGGACACCTAGTGTCCAACCCGAAGATATACCGGTGGAGTCCTCTTCGGAGGAAAGCTTAGAGGAAGAAGATGAGCCGCAATTTTGGAGGCAGGAACCCCCATCTGATTCACGTGCTTTCATGTCAACCATCTGGCGAGGCATGAAGAAGATCTTTAGGGGGCAAGTTCGTCTTAGGAAGAAGGTAGAGGAGCAATCCTCTAGGTTGGATAACATCGAGGGTGCACTGAGACGATCACAGTCAGCTGGACCTAGCACCACTGCTGGTCCAAAGCGACGGAGGGAGTAGCTTTTTACCTTTACCTATTTCATGCATCATTTCATCTTGCATACATTGGGGACAATGCATGAGATAGGTATGGGGGGGTAGATGCTAACCTAGGATTTTTCATTTTCTTTTTAGGCTTTTTATTTTTATTTTTAGGATTTTCACTTTTTTTTTAGGTTTTTATTTTCTTTTAGATTTTACCTTTCTTTATAGATTTTCTAGATTTTATTTTTTAGAAAAGAAAAAATAATAATAAAAAATAAATAAAAAAGAAAAAAAAAGGAAATTCTTGATCCATGTTTAAAGAATCAAACTTAACTTTAGGGATTAAGGAAGCTCTAAACTAAGATTTCTAATTATAAGTCGAAAAGAGGAGTTTTGTTAGATTTTTAGGTTAAGTAATAAAGGATTAGAAAAATTACTAGAATTTAATTCTTTCTTTAAGATATATACATTAAACATATTGAAGGATTAATCAAAGACTTTGTGACTTTATTTACATATATATATAATAAAAAAATAAATAAATAAAAAATAAATAAATAAAAATATGTATATAAATAAATAATAAATACTTAGCCACTGATTAAGCTGGTTAGTCGTGCCTCAAGAAGCATTGCCAATCACGCCTAAAAGTGGTTAAGTCCTTAAATTCCTTTGTGGCCTTTTTTACTCGAGTCATCGAACCCGAGGGATGTTTTCTCATCTGGTGCCCTAAGACCGTCTGGTTTGAGAGTCATCGGTAAGAGACTCGTTACAAGGGTAAACTAGAAAGCCTAAGGATGCTAAGGAAAAAAAAAGAAAAAAAAGAAAAAGAAAATATATAAATATATAAAAAAAAATATTATATATATTAGTAAATAAATGAACTTAGTCCAAGAAAGATCCTTCATATTTATAGATGTATATATCCTAGGATTGATGCAAAATCCGATTTTTGATCTTTTCCCTAAAAACTTAACCTCAGATGAAAACAAAACTCCAAATAGAAGCTTATAAGAGGAATGACAAGTTTAGGGTAACCTGAAACCTATAACTTAAGTGAGAATCTTTAAAACATGATCAAAATTTTCACTAACCCTTTTATTTTTCTTTATGGATTTTGTGGGTGCAATCCGCTGAAAACCCTCAGGAGACAACACTCCTCCTTTAGGGTAACCTAGAGGTTTAACGGCTTGTTGCACGTGCTCAGTGCAATCGTGTCACCTACGAAAGTGGTGTAATAAACTAGTTAGGATTTTCTTTTTCTTTCTTTTTTGCTCGAGGACGAGCAAAAGCTAGGTATGGGGGTGTGATTGTTATTAAATTTTGCATATTTTACCACATCCATACCATGCATATTGCAAATAAAAATGTGATTTTTAATCCTTTTCTCTCTAGTTTTGCAGGTCTATATTTTAATTGAGAAAAAGCCCAAAATCCCTTTAATTAAAGAAAAATAAATCAAAGCCCAAAAGAGAGCCCAAAGGTTGAGGCCATGATCTGGAGATATCCACGCCCCAACTCAAACTTCCAGAAGGTCCACGTGGCTAACAACCTAACAAGAAAATCGCAACAGAAATCTCGGCCTCAACGGCCAAGATTTTGCCGCGCTTTCCAGGGATTTGCCGCGCATCTGCGGCAGTTACAAAGCCGTTGAAGCCTGAGATTCTCTCCAACAACCTGGGTTCTAGATACTTCTCTCTGAGGCTATAAATACATCACCAGGGACTTCGCAAAAACGAGAGGAGAGAGAAGAGAATAGGGAAGATATTGTATTTTGATTTTTCTCTAGTTTTATTTCTCTTAGTCTTCTTCCTCCCTAGAAATTCTGCAAAAAGAGAGATTGTGAGAGAGTGAAAGCTTGTGTAAATCAAGGGTGACAACTTGTGAAGCAAGGTTTAATCCAATCTCCTTTCTCTACTTGAGCATTTTCTAGTGCTTTTACTTGCATTTCTTTCATTTCAAGCTTTACTTCAATTGCACTTTTATTCATGAATTGCTTTTCTTTTCTTGTAATGGCTAGTAGCTAAATCCCTCTACATGACTAGCTAACAACTAATCTTGCTTAACTTCTAACTCTTGGGTGAATGCAATTACTTCATCTTGCAATTGTTGAGTCTATTAGATCCATGATGAAGATGATGGTTTACTTTCATGCTTGGCACTCTCTTGTTGTAATTCTCCATATGATTCATATATGCCTCATGTAGAGCCTTGTCTTAGAACAAGTGCCTTGATGGAACATGGAGATTGATCACCAATCATATGCTATTTGTTGTACAACTTCTTTACTTCTATTAATGAATGTTGTATCTTCTTCCTTAGCATCCCTTGAGTGACTACTCTTTTGATTCCACCATTGAAAGTCTAACTTGAAGGCCTATGACATCTATGAGGCTACAAGACAAGTCCAAGAATGATCAACCGACATCCAAGTGGGAAAGTAACTAGACCAACACGCAAGACAAACATATGCCGATGAGTCAATATGAGGCAAGCATCACCCTAACCGAGATTAGTAAGTTAGCAAGTTAGTAATGTTAGCTAGTCATGGCTCTTCTCATCTAAAAGTCTTCTACAAGTTTTTCATTCTTTTAGTATAAATTCCCAAGCGAATCTTGTCTTCTATTCTTTTCATTTTATTTTCATAGTTTTCATTTCATGTACACACCAACCACCAATTCTTTTATCTCTTTTTCCATGTCTTTTACATTCTTGTAAAACAAAGAAGAATCTTTGTTTTCTTTCTTCACAACGAACCGTAAAGCTTCCATCGTGAGCTCTCCTTGTGGATTCGACCCGTATAGCTTGTGCTACTACGGTTAATTGGAAAGGATACATCGATCAATTGAAATACTTTGTGGAGTGATCAAGCACCTAAGGTTGACTTTAAACCTTCTATTTTGTTGAATATTTGTGCAACTTCACACTATACTTTCCCCTTTCCGATCAGACAGGAGGTGATAGAAGCATTTATAGTTCATTTATGTCAGTTGTTAACAAGTTCTTCTTTCTTAATGAAAGAGGAAAAAAAGAAAAAAAAAAGAAGCGATAGGTGGAGAAGGCGATGAATCGGTGAAGTGAAAACAATAGAGATGTGGTTGTGGGATCGATAAAACAAAACAAGAAAATAGAGGTGAAGTAAAAACAAGAAGCAAGTGAAATAAAATACAAAGTGAAAGTATGGTAAAGTGATTTGAAAAATAAAAAAGAGAACAATTTGTGCTGGAAAAGATAAAAACAATGGTGAACTAAGAAGGAGTGGAAAACAATGATAGAAAAATGATAAAAGAGTTTTGAAATCAGTTTTTAAAACAAGGAAAAAAGAGAAGAAAATAGTTGGCTCCTTGTCTTCCTTCATTGTGTAAGAAACAGCTGTAGGCCAAGTTTTGTGAAATTTTACGTCAATCATTCATTACTACTAATTACTAAGTGCTCCACTAATCAGCTAACCTTTTAGTGATAGTTTCCTCACATGGATTCTTGGCTATTACTAATCCTTGGCTTCTTCAAGAGACGATACAAAGCAAGGCACATGAAATAGTTTTTCCACATTCAAACTTGCATTTAGAGCAAGCTAATGCAAATATTAAATCATCAAAACCGTTAGAAGCATGCATGAAATAAGAGAGTTAGCTTGTTAGCAAATTAGAATGTTAGAATCCATCATCATAAGCCATCAATGGCTCTTGCAAGAGCAAGTCCTTATAGAAACTATTAGATTCATGCGGATTATCAAGCAAGAAGTTAAATGATTAGTGGTTAGTAGTTATATTGCCATGAAAGAAAGTTAGCTAGTCATGTTAGAGGTTAGAGAAGAAACCTTATAGGAAAGGAGGAAGCTTTCATAGATTGTCACTATATAATACATCAAACTCTCTCTCTCTCTCTCCCCCCCTCTCCCCCCTGAATCAAGCTCCGCCCTAATACATGCTCTAAAATAAAAAGGAAGAACAAAAGAAGAAAAGGAAGAACATTACACAAATCTACACCAAATGAGAGAAAACCCTAACCTACAGCTCTCTAACCTTGTCTCTGGTCTGAAAATGCAGTATTTATAGGCATGGGAAAACTCTGAAAGGCAAGTCGAAGCCACGCGTCGAAGATCGATGCGTGGGCCCACCATATTGCTACAAAAATACCATAAAATTCGTGTTTCTGCCACAATACCAAGGACTTAGGTCCCTTGTTTTGGCTTGCTGATCCTTCTTTTTTCTAACACCTTCTGTATGTATCTGATTTATGTTTGGAAGTATATTTCTCCAATTACAACTTCAAATACAGGAATCCAAGGTGGCCTTCTAGAAGCTCTTTAGATTATTAACCAAGAAATCTAGATTAATTACCCAAAAAAGTATAATTAACCTTGAAATCACCTAGAGGGGGGTGAATAGGTGATAATGCTAATCTAGTCAACTTAATGCGGAATTTAAAACTAATTGCAATCACACAAGAATGTACGCAACAAGTGATGCACACAACCAAGCCAAGCATATAAGTATGAATGAACAATATGAATTGATGCAAGGCACAAAGTAAAGAGAGAGAAAGAGATAGAGTAAGAGCCAAGGGAACAAGCGCAAACAACAAGATATGTTTCGAGGTTCGAGCACCCAGCTCTACATCCCCGCCTTCACACAGAAGGATTTTAAGTCCACTAGCTTGTCCACAAGGACTCCCACAAAGGGAACCTCCACCGAGGATTTGGGGCAATAACAATTACAAGGAGTACCCAACTCCTCTCCTTACAAACACAACCTCCTCCTTGAGGTACAACTCCAAGCCAACAAACAATCACCTCACAACTTGAGGGATTTGCACAAAGCAACACAAGGATCACCTCACCACTTGAGGGATACAACCCAAAGGCACAAAGCCAAGAAAAGATTGGGTTTACAACTTGGTGGTCTAAACAAAAACCACAAACAATCTCTTTCTCCCACACAAAGATCCTATAGAATAAGAAAGTAGATGTAGCTCAAGTGTGGAGAAAACCAATGGAATGGAAATCAAAATCACAAAGAAAATCCTTGGGAAAACTTAGAAACCAAGATGAAGAAGTTCAATCAAACTCTTTTCCCAAAAACCCTTTTCTTTGATCTTCCAAACCCTAGCAAAAACACCAAATAGATTGTTCAATTTAAATCCAAAAACTTTTTTTGATTGCTGTGAAAACACCAGAGAGTAAGGAAAAATTTGCACAAAAAATCTTAAAGAAAACTAGCCATTAATGGGGTATTTATAGCCCCCAGAAAAATATAACCGTTGGCAGCAATTTCTGCCAAAACAGAACTACCGGTCGACCGTCCGGTCGACCGTCCAACGGTCAATTTTTGACCGTTGGCAGCTACCCGGCGGTCGACCGTGCGGTCGACCGGACCAAGAGGCAGCCAGCGTGCACGTATCCGTGCACGTCGGTCGACTGATACGGTCGATCGGCTACTTGGTGCGGTCGATCGTAGGGGTCGACCGACCTAGCCTGGCAGAGGCTGTTCTGGTCAGCAAAAACATGTTATTAATTATTCAATAAATTCCCATAAAATCTCTAAAATTACACAAAAATGGTTTTATCATTTTATATTGAAAAATAAACTTGTGTTAAAAATTTCAACACAATTTTCAAACATCTTGAAACATTTTTGTGTCTTATCATGTTTACCAAAATCCAAAAACTGTATTTTCTAAAACTTGGATTTTTTAATAGAAAATACATTTTGTCCAAAACTCATCTAATTACAAAAACATGATATTAAACAACATTTAGGCATGAGGTATATGGATATAATCCTATATACATGAAACATATATATATATATATCATAGTTTTTGTCTTTAATTCCAAAAATAAGTTTTGTTAAAACACAAAACCTAAAACACATGAATAGGTATATCAAAGTAAGTTTGTCTAAGAGTTGAAACATGCATGTATATAGAACAAATCTAATATACACTAAACCATGTAAACTTATTTTGATATAATATCTATTCATGAAAACCAAGATCGGTTAAACCAAAAACCGAAAACCAAAACATGAAACGTGTGTGTTGTGAACTTGAGCATATCATACTATTCTAATCTTTACAATTTGGATCTAAACACAAAACTAAACTAAGGTACCGATGTCTTCTTGTAGAGCGCCGTCTCCAAGTTGACTCGATCCAAAATTCCGTGATCCACCGAGCTTGACTCCAACGAGTGCTATATATGATCTTTGACGCTCGGGCTCTTGAATCACCATGTGAAAGCTTCCAAACTATCTTGTTGAAGCTAATCACCAACTAATAACTTGATTAATGATCTGAAACTAAATAACACAAGATTATTAGTACACATAACTACATGAGTTAATCATCATCAAAATTAGAGTGGAAGGCCTTTGGGCCAACAATCTCCCCCTTTTTGATGATGACAAAACTCATGGAGTTATATATGCATGGATTAAAGTTAAGCTTCAAAGAAGCTCCCCCTTAACTCATGCATAGGGATAAACAACAAATATGTGCAATGAATACTAAACATGAAACATGCATAAATATGCATAAAACAATAAAAGGCTCTAGATACCAATGGAAGATACCAATGAAATTTTCAAAAACAAATAAACATGCTCTAGATGCCAATTAAACTAAATATATGCAAAACAAAACTAATGATCTCTTTTACAAGCTCTTGATACCAAAACTAAACATGTTCTTTAAATAATGCTTTTGATACCAATTGAACTTAATAAAAACATAAAATGTGCATACAAACATCAAATCTTCTCCCCCTTTTTGTCAATCATCAACAAAGGGGTTAAAAACAAAACAAAACTAATAAAAACATATTCTTCTCTTTTTATTCAATCAAAGAATCAAACAAGGGATGTTCTCACCCTTTTGTCTAAAATCAAATATGATACCAATTAAAAATGTGTCAATGAAATACATATAGATACCAATTAAAAGTGAAACTATACCAATTGAAAAAACAAAAATCTTGATACCAATTGATAAGTAAACAAATATCATATCAATTGTAAATAAACAATCTTGATATCAATTGAAATTAAACATTACAAATTTTGAATTTCTAAACATAAATCTTAATACCAATTGAAATTATTATTCTTTTTAAGGTATAAGATACCAATTGAAATTATTATTTTCTATCATAAAGTAAGGGAGTGGAATACTAAATACCAATTGAAAGATGAAATACAAGATTTTCTCCCCCTTTATGAAATACCAACAAAAATAATGCTTAGGCTCGAATTAAGATACCAATTGAAACCTAAATCAATTGAAACATGATAGTCATGAAGAATTCAAGCTTTAGCATAAACAAAACACATATATATGTATGAAAAGTTTTAATACCAATCGAAATTGATACTAATTGAAATGAAAGCATTCATACATACAAATATATGAGTATACAAGAAATGTCAATTATTGATACCAATTGAAAGAATCCAATGATACCAATTGAAACAACAATAAGATCAAAAGTATATCTCATATAACCTACCACCCATTTCATGCTCAAGTTTAAAATGATTTTCAATAAAGCACATACAAGGCATGGTCGCCCAACCAACCGCCCTTAGAAGGTAGGAGTTTTCAAAAATAGGTTTGAAAATGTAGCATGTTTGAAAATCTCTACCATAGTGAAGAATACGAACTAGTTAATGGAAAAACTTTTAAACTAGTACGAAATCCTTCAAACAAGGAATAAAATAAAATTGTTTTTCATGAAACACATGTAAATCACATGATCACTAAACACTCAAAGTCTATAAAGCCCATATCAAGTCTCATGAAAACAAATCATGAGTAAACTAATAAAGTGAGTGTACAAGTGTTATGTGACACATATCAACATGAAAATATTCAAATAAGCTCATGTAAAATTCCTTAAAAACATAAAAAACATGAGAAACTAGATTTTCATTACAAATTGAAATTACCTAAAAACATGAAAATCATCAAAACGATTTAAACTTCAAGGCATATGTATGTCATGTACAAACTAAAGTATACATACATATCCTAAACATAATGAGTCCACAAAAGTATATGCATGAAGGCACGTGGCTCAAGGATGTACATGTATAATCAATAGTTTGGACAAGATAGACATATACATGAAGTTAAAACACATGATCATAGAAATATATTCAAAATGAGGAATACAAGTTAGAATGCATGAATCATCAAAACTAGACTATACTAGCACATCTAATGGGTACAAATAGGCATTCAAGAACAAACATAAAAGAGTTACTTGTGGCCCATTCTATGTACAAGTATAAATCCTAGTTTTCATGAAAACTAACATCTAAACATATATCCAAAACGTGAGGCATAAAACTAGACATAAATCAACACGATAATCATAAAAATGATCATGAAGTAAATCCATATGCTATTAGAATCATGATATACATAATAGCCAAACAATGGTGAGAACACAACAAATGGGTCTATCTAAACATGGGTGATCTCAAAAGCTATACATGCATGTCAAAGTTCTAATAAACATGGCATTCAACATACAAAACAAAACATGAGTCATCAAAACAAAACATCATTAACATTCATATGATCAATATGAAGATGCATGTGCATTAGATGTAGAGCATACATATTAGTTAAAAACAAGGTGAGAACACTAAATATAGATCCATATAAAACATGGGTGTCTCAAGTAACTAAATATGTATAACACTAATCTAATCAACATGACATAAGCATAATGAACAATAAACCATGGCATGCTATAAATTGATGAACATGAAAAACATGCATAATAAAAACGGGAGTTAGAGATCGATACCAAAACCGATGAAGGCACCTCTCTAGTTCTCCAAACCAATGGTGGTCCTCTCCACCAAACTCCCCTTGAAAGTGATGCATCCAAATTTGTTTTCTCTTAAGCACGGAACGCATCCACTCCAAGGCACCACCACTCTCACGTGATGCGAGAGCCCACACCTACATCAAATATATGAGGGGTGGTCTTTGGTACCCATTTTCTTTTGGGTCCATAGGGGTTAGTATCTTTCCTAACCCAAACAAGATTATTTTCTAAATTTTCAACATGTAAACGATCATAGCAAAATCTAGCAAGATGGCCTTTTCGACCACAATGTGTACACGTGTACACATGGGCATACATAGTGTGAAGTTTGTGATCGTGATGAGCATGTGTATGCCGTGAAGGGTGTGCATGCAAAGATGGAACTTGTTTCTTACGAACCAAGGTTTTCAAGCGTGTATGATCCAAAGTACATTGGCTCAAAGTGGAGCCCAAACATTCAACACTTTTCTTCAAAACATTTATGTCATTTTTAATACTAGAAGATAAAGTGGAGCATGCAATAGGTGTGCTAGAAGAAGAAGCTACACTAGCATGGCAAACATGAGAATCTATATCAATTTTTAAAGATTCATTTTTCTTTAAAACTAAATCCAACTCTTTTGTAATGAAATCAATTTCATTTTTCAAAACAAGGTTATCTTTTAAAACAAAATCCAATTTAGAAGATAAAACCTCATTGTTTTTCACAACATCATCACAATCATTTTTGCTTTTTAAAACATCAATTTATTTTAGGGTAAGGTCTAGTTGAGATCTTAGTGAGTCACGTTCACTTGTAATCTCTTCCTTCTCTTGCAAAACCAATTCAAAAGATGAGCACAAATCCTTTATTTCTTCTTTTAGTTCAAGATTATTCTTTTTCAAAAGATTATGTTTTTTCAAAAAATTTTCAAGCTTTGTGGCAAGTTCCATATTTAAGGTTTGAGCTTCTAAACAACCATCACAATAGGAACTAGAGCAATCATCTAATTGAGAATCCGATTGTACCTCAAGGGAGTCTTTCTCTTGGACCATGAGACAATGCTCGTCGGACATGTCTCTCCTAGATCTTCTCAACTTGTTGATGATCCTTGGTAGCTCGGGAGAAGTCAATATGCTCCAAACTGCAAAAGCCGAATCATAATGATCAAACACCGGTAAAAGATCTTCATTAAGAGATGCTCTAAGTGTTTTAAGTGCTAATGCATTTGCCTTTTTATGCTTGCTATGATTTGGGTAGGATTCTTGAGTGGTGGCTTGATAAACTAGATGTCCTAGGCTTTTTAAGTGACTACTCATATTGGCCTTCCAAACAACAAGTCTAAAAAAGTCAAACATAGGAGGGCTATCCATGAGTGCAACTATATGTGTGCAAATGATAAATGCAAATGAAGATTAGCAAACCAAGATCTCACTGCTAGGTGGTTAAACCTAAATATCAGGAGCGTAGGCTCTGATACCAATTGAAATCACCTAGAGGGGGGGTGAATAGGTGATAATGCTAATCTAGTCAACTTAATGCGGAATTTAAAACTAATTGCAATCACACAAGAATGTACGCAACAAGTGATGCACACAACCAAGCCAAGCATATAAGTATGAATGAACAATATGAATTGATGCAAGGCACAAAGTAAAGAGAGAGAGAGATAGAGTAAGAGCCAAGGAAACAAGCGCAAACAACAAGATATGTTTCGAGGTTCGAGCACCCAGCTCTACATCCCCGCCTTCACACAGAAGGATTTTAAGTCCACGAGCTTGTCCACAAAGGACTCCCACAAAGGGAACCTCCACCGAGGATTTGGGGCAATAACAATTACAAGGAGTACCCAACTCCTCTCCTTACAAACACAACCTCCTCCTTGAGGCACAACTCCAAGCCAACAAACAATCACCTCACAACTTGAGGGATTTGCACAAAGCAACACAAGGATCACCTCACCACTTGAGGGATACAACCCAAAGGCACAAAGCCAAGAAAAGATTGGGTTTACAACTTGGTGATCTAAACAACAACCACAAACAATCTCTTTCTCCCACACAAAGATCCTATGGAATAAGAAAGTAGATGTAGCTCAAGTGTGGAGAAAACCAATGGAATGGAAATCAAAATCACAAAGAAAATCCTTGGGAAAAACTAGAAACCAAGATGAAGAAGTTCAATCAAACTCTTTTCCCAAAAACCCTTTTCTTTGATCTTCCAAACCCTAGCAAAAACACCAAATAGATTGTTCAATTTAAATCCAAAAACTTCTTTTGATTGCTGTGAAAACACCAGAGAGTAAGGAAAAATTCGCACAAAAAATCTTAAAGAAAACTGGCCATTAATGGGGTATTTATAGCCCCCAGAAAAATATAACCGTTGGCAGCAATTTCTGCCAAAACAGAACTACCGGTCGACCGTCCGGTCGACCGTCCAACGGTCAATTTTTGACTGTTGGCAGCTACCAGTCGACCGGGCGGTCGACCGTAGAAAACAGAGAGCAACCTGCTTTCAGTCGGTCGACCGTGCGGTCGACCGGACCAAGAGGCAGCCAGCGTGCACGTATCCGTGCACGTCGGTCGACTGATACGGTCGACCGGCTACTTGGTGCGGTCGACCGTAGGGGTCGACCGACCTAGCCTGGCAGAGGCTGTTCTGGTCAGCAAAAACATGTTATTAATTATTCAATAAATTCCCATAAAATCTCTAAAATTACACAAAAATGGTTTTATCATTTTATATTGAAAAATAAACTTGTGTTAAAAATTTCAACACAAATTTCAAACATCTTGAAACATTTTTGTGTCTTATCATGTTTACCAAAATCCAAAAACTGTATTTTCTAAAACTTGGATTTTTGAATAGAAAATACATTTTGTCCAAAACTCATCTAATTACAAAAACATGATATTAAACAACATTTAGGCATGATGTATATGGATATAATCCTATATACATGAAACATATATATCATAGTTTTTGTCTTTAATTCCAAAAATAAGTTTTGTTAAAACACAAAACCTAAAACACATGAATAGGTATATCAAAGTAAGTTTGTCTAAGAGTTGAAACATGCATGTATATAAAACAAATCTAATATACACTAAACCATGTAAACTTGTTTTGATATAATATCTATTCATGAAAACCAAGATCGGTTAAACCAAAAACCGAAAACCAAAACATGAAACGTGTGTGTTGTGAACTTGAGCATATCATACTATTCTAATCTTTACAATTTGGATCTAAACACAAAACTAAACTAAGGTACCGATGTCTTCTTGTAGAGCGCCGTCTCCAAGTTGACTCGATCCAAAATTCCGTGATCCACCGAGCTTGACTCCAACGAGTGCTATATATGATCTTTGACGCTCGGGCTCTTGAATCACCATGTGAAAGCTTCCAAACTATCTTGTTGAAGCTAATCACCAACTAATAACTTGATTAATGATCTGAAGCTAAATAACACAAGATTATTAGTACACATAACTACATGAGTTAATCATCATCAAAACTAGAGTGGAAGGCCTTTGGGCCAACAAACCTCTTATTACTCCTTTACCCCTAGACTCTTGATTATCTGCATAATAAATCAAAATACGGATGAGAATTTTATTCATAAATCTGGCAGGAAATGAGATATGAGAATGTGAAATGGCAGACTAATCACCCGCTCCTCTCCCCGCGCCTCCTTGCTCCCCCACCCCTCTCCTTGCTTCCATTCTCCCTCCCTATAGAAAAAATAGGCTGATTGACCCGATCCAGATTGACACAGATGGTTGCCTGTTTGGCATTCATTATGACGCACTTTCTGAGCGCATTAGTCGGCATGTCTGTCATTGCGATGAGTTCTCTCCGTCCTTGACTTAGCTTGACCACAAGAATGTTGGCTCAAAAGTCATTAGACCTAGTTTTGATGATAACAAAACATAGTAGTTATGTTTTTACAGTTTTGTTTAACAAAGTTTCAGGTTAACTCTTTGTTGCATTTCGGCTCCATCACAAGACTCACTTGTTTGGAACCCAAGAAGATGTAGATCCCAGAGCGTGAGCACATAGAAGAGCTCAAGGATCAAGTTTGCAAAAGAGGTCTATATCAAGATTTGTATTTTTATTTTTTGCATTTTAGATAGGATTTATAGTCATTTGTTAAAACCAAGATGATATAGGTTGATAACTCTTTTGAGATTGACACACACACATCTTTCACATTCCTAAAGTGTTTTAAAAAGAGTTCAAAACATTTCTCTTTTCAGTTTTTAAGATCAAGTATTGGAAAAACTTGTTTTCGATTTAGAAAAGTGTTTTTACAAAATATAGTTCTAACTTTATTTTGTGTTGATCTGTGATCACACACTGGTTCTATAAAGTCCCTAGAACTCTATTTTGTATTTAAAGATCAAAGTTTATTTTGTCGAAAAAAGATTGGTTTCAAAAGATTTCCATAACAGGCTTTTCGCCTAAGGTCAGTTGATTGACCGATCGACCATGCGCAGAGAAGAATTGCTCTGTCAGTCAACCGAGCGGTCGACCGTCATGCACCAAAGTGCTTTGTGTGCACTTCGTCGACCGTGCAGTCGACTGATTGCAAGAGCTTTGCTCTCAGTTGGATCCGGTCGATCGCCCTGGTCGACCGACAGAGAGCTTTGCTCTCTAGTTAGAAAAAATGGTTGACCGACCGGTCGACCGCTATTCCCAATGGATGAAAATCCGACCGTTGGTGGTCGACAAGTCGGTTGACTGACAAAATAATTTTCTTCTGATTTTTTTCCCAATGGCTATATTCCATTTTGTCTTTTTCTGGGTCTTTTCCCAATGACTCTTTTGGGTTTTCTCCTCATATTTTCATCCCCTATGAATAGTGGGACTGTAGAAAAACTCAATAACAAGATTTAAGAAGTTAGAAAAAGATTTTACAAATTTACAAGAAGATTTAGTCAAGTTTTAGCCTTTTCTTAAAAGTTTTTCTTTTGAGCCAAAATTTCACATTCTTGATTTCTTAGCTTGAGCCTTCCAACTACATCTTTTCAAGTTATTTCCACTATACAATCCCAAAGAGTTTCACCTCCTCATCTTGGTTATAGAATTGTGCTTGTGAGCCTTTTATAATCAAGAAAAGATCATCGATTTTCTTTTATTGTGAAGTTGAACAGGTTGCGGCCTCAAGTGAGCTAGTGAGCTCCATGTTGGTGTTACGACACCGCGAGAGAGAACTTGTGAGTCCATTGAGTTCTAGTGAGAACTTGTAACAGTTGACGACCTAATGAGATTAGTTATAGTGAAAATTCTTCAGAGTGTTGAAGGTGGGGACATAGAGCAGTGACTCGAACCTCAGAAGATATCATCATGTTTGCGATTGCTTACTCTCTCTCTCTCTCTCTTAACTCTACTCTCTCTTTACTTACTTGCACACTTATATTGTTTACTTATTTGCAAGTATTTCTTGTGTTATGATTGGTATTTACGAGGTTGCTAGCAAGTAAATTTTTATTCCGCATTACCTGCCATTTAGTATAGCCATCACCTATTCACCCCTCTCTAGGTGATTTACAATTGGTATCAGAGCCTAACCCTAATTTTGATTTAACCACCTTAGGAAGATCCTTTCATTTGGTTATATTCATTTGTTGAATTTGTTATTTGTGTGTGCACTAATACTTGTTTTCATGGCATCACACGACTTCTCTAGCATCAAATCCCCACCCAAATTTGATGGGTTGAACTTTCCCATTTGGAAGGTCAAGATGAACCTATTTCTTAAGTCCCTAGGAGTTAGAGTTACCAAAGCCATTACCAAAGAATTTATTGAACCTCACGGTGATGAGGATACATAGTCCGAAGCAACCGCCAAGAACTCTGAGGCCAATGCTAAAGCCCAATATGCACTTACACAAGCATTAAATAATGATGATCTTTCTCGTGTAATTAATTGCAAATCTGCTTATGAAGCTTGGAATGATCTAATCATTACTCATGAGGGGACGTCATAAGTTAAGATCAAAATTTGACTTGCTTCGTTCTCAATATGAGAGTTTTTACGTGCTTGATAATGAATGTATAGATGAGATGCTTACTCAGTTCACCAAGATTACTAATGGTCTATCTTTTTAGGTGACACCATTGACAATGATCAAAAGATTTGGAAGGTTATTAGAGCTCTCCCCAAAACTTAGAAAGTCAAGGCGACAACCCTTAAGGTGCTCAACGATAGACAGGAGATGAACTTCTCCTGTTTCATTGAAAATCTCAAAACCAATGAGATGGAAATGAAGGTAAGAGAAGAAAGCAAGCTACTCCCTCCACCATCGCTGAAAAAGATTCATCCAAAGATGGAGATGAAGACTTTACCATGCTCATTAGGAAAGTGGGCAAAATGTTTTATAAGAAGGGAAGGCAAAGTAACTTCCGAAGAGGAAGACATCAAGGAATCTTTGAAAAGAAGAAGGAGGAGACGGGTCCTTGCTTTCATTGCAAGAAGACGGGCCATCTAATTGCAGATCGCCCATCACTTCAATCCACTACCTCCAAGAACATGCATAGGAAGAAGAATGCAATGGTAGCCACTTGGGATAATTCAGAAACGGATTCCGAAGAGGAGATTGATGTCGCACATGTTTGCTTCATGGCAAACGGAGAGGAGACTTCCATGATAAATCTCGAAACCTCTTTAGAAGATAATGATTTAACTATGGATGAACGTGCACAATTTTTTGAAGAATTACAAAATAGATATGAAATTTCTCTTGCACAAAATAAAAAATTGAAAAAGAAAAATGACCTTTTAAAGAATAAGCTAGAAATTATTTTTAAAGAGAAAAATGACTTATCTATTTCTTTTGAGAAAACGAAAAAGGATTTTGATAAATACAAACTTGTTTGTAAGGGTAACAGCCCTAATATTGCTTTTAACAAAAAATGAATTTTTGGATATCCAAAAACATATTGATGTTTTGGATATCACTTTGAAAAAGTGTGCATTTGACATGAACAAATTTATTTCTATGTTTCCAAAGGGAAAAACTCAAAGAAAACATACAATTCATTCATCTCACACACACCATGAAAAATATGCACAACATGCACATACACATCAACATAAGCATGCTTTCATGTATGGCAAAGTGTACACATGTGCACATTGTGGCTGCAAAAGCCATTTAGCAAAATTTTGTTATGTGCTAAGTTAAACTTGTTAAATAAAAATGTTTGGGTTCGAGAAAATACTAACCCTATAGGACCCAAAAAAAAAATTGGTACCAAAGAATACACCAAACTTGATTGATGTAGGTGTGTCATCCTCCTCCAAGACATAGGGAGAGATGGTGCCTTGGTGGTGGATGCATCGGAGCTCAAAAGATCAATCGTCTCATTGCATCACTATCAAGAAGCACCTATTTTGGAGATTGCCTATGGTTTGGTAACTTCTTCATTTGAAAATTTTAATTCTAGTTAGATCTATATACGTATATGAATAGCTAGCTTCTTTTTGTGTTAATATACTTTAGTTATGAATACATGATTTTTTTTTTTTGTTATTTTTATGGCTTGCTTATATTTGAGCTAGTCCGTTAACATTGCTTTTGTTCTTTACTAGCCCATGAATTGCTTGCCCATGTTTATAGTATTTTTCCATGCTCACTTGGTTGATAGATATCTTTGCATGTATGTGTACATCGATTTATTTATTTGCTCATATACATGTATATATATATATATTTTTTGTTTATATATATATAAAAATATATATATATATCTTGTGATTGGGTATCATACTTAAATCATATTTAAACAATAAATCAAGATAGCAATTGCGCGCCTCAACTCTTATCTATAGGAATGACGAGAAAAAGTTCAGAACCCGTTAAGGGTATTCGGCTCTAACATCTTTTTTTTTTGCTTGACATATGATTTATTGAAAAATATATTTTTAATAGAAAAATAAAAAAATATTTTGATATTATTTTCATGTGTTTTTCATGCCTATAACATTTATTTTTTTATTTCTCTATTTTATGTATAAAAAATATCAAATTTAAAATGTTTTTCAAAAGCCCTTAATTCATATTTCTTAAAACTATTTTTTGGGCAGTCACGGTCGACCGCCGGTCGACCGAGTTGACCTGGTGTGGCGGCCCGATCCGGCGGGTACGGGGACGCCACTACGACGTACATACGCAAGGCGATGGTACCATCACGTATGTACGCTAAGCATCAATACAACACAATATAGGGATCAGAGTGCGAAAATACGTGGTGTTATACATTCCAACACAAAATAGTAATGGTACTTAGTCATCACAGATTGTGACATAATATTATATAAATATTACATCACCAGGTAGTACAAAAGTAGACTGAACATGGTACAAAAGATAAAGACTCACGAGCTGGAGAGGGAATCTCGCGAGAGGGGAAGACGGGAAGGAACTACGGCTGATTTGCCTGCTCCTCGAAGTAGGCCTGGTCCTCAGCTGAAGGGTCCACCTCGGTCCAACCTGCTAGATCTGAACATACAAATCTAGGGTTGTTAGTGGGCAACCTAGTGAGTGCAAAAGGAAGCCAAGTGGCAAGTAAGCAATAATAAGTGTAGCAGGTCAAGTATAATGTACCCAAATCACTAAGCATGAAATAATCACAATAAATAGTGAAATATGGAAATGACATTAGAATTTATGTTGCATGAAATAAAAGTAAGTGTAGCAGGTTAAATGTCATGTAATCAAATTAGCAAGTAAGGAGTAACTACCATAAATAGCAAGTAATAGAATTCATGTAACATTAAGTCAATTATCAAGTTATTATTAAGACTCGTTCAATTTGTATGTTTCGGTATATAACCGGTGCCATATACTTCCGCATACAAGCCGAGCGAGGTTGATTATTGGAAATTGATGGGGAACGACGAACCATGTTTAGATGGGTCCCGTGCATGCCCGGGACAACGGTCCAGGAGTATCCGGTACTGAGCCGGAATGTACCGCTAGGCACCGGGACTTACTATATGCCCGAAGGTCTTAGTATACGCCCGAACAGGAATAGAGTGTCACCGTTCCCCACAGGGATATACCCAGAGGATTATAGCACACCCGACAGGCAGGCAAGGGGGTAGGGGTGCCAGTACACCCCTCGGAAACGCCTGGTGGCCTCCAGGTTAAATCTAACAGGAATAGTTGTACAACATATGTATTGCCACCATAAACACAGAAGCTATATCGATATCCATCAATTTCTCCCGTCCAGGTGTAAGTTGTTTAAATATAACAGAGTGTCAAATAATAAAGTCCATAGGGTATTCACAAAAGTCCAATATCCATGGTTATCCTATTACGGGGGTCAACAGGAGTATAATATCATGAGTAATGTCAGGAGCCTCCCTATTTCAGGGGTTCAAGTATACAGGAGTTCAGGAGTACAGGAGTTCAGGAGTACCAATGTCAGGTAATAATATAATAATCATGCCAAGTCCCCATAAAAGTGATAGTCATGAATATGCCATATAATACAAGTATCAGGGGTGATAGTATCCGGTCAAAGGTCACGATGTCAAGTCAATGTACTTGTACCACATGAAAGCATAACAAGTAAGGGTTAGCATGCGTCATATATTGGGGGTCAGGATCAGGTGACAAGTATGACATATATCAAGTACCAGTGTCTAATATCAAGTACCATTAATCATGTATCAAATATAATATACCAAGTGCCGGTGTAAATACCGAGTGCCGGTGTCATAAATCATTTATCAAGTATAACATGTCTAGGGTCGGTGTCAGCTGTCACGTGTCATGTATAACATGCCAAGTGTCGGTGTGAATACAGGTACAACAACATATATTAACCTGTGTAGCGGGGTATCATGTACTAAAAATTACAGCAACAAGTGTTAAGATGTCCATATATTAATATAACATGCTATAACATTAGAGTGGTAGTTATTAAGCATAAAACAAACACTCGCCTAAAAACGGGGACGCAATACCGAGAAAAGTCCGAGGAGTCCGCTAATACGCGCCAGCATGTTATTAGCCCATAAATATATATTAAAGTATATAAATATAAATATTTATATAATTATTAGAGAGGGAGTGGGAGAGGAAAGAGAGAGGAGAGAGAAAGTTGTAGGAAGGAGAGAGAGAGAGAGAAAATATGGTATTTTAAGGAATAAATTTGGAATAAAAAGGGGAGGGGTATTGGGTGTAATTATAGGGAAGTAATTTGAGAATGAGGTAGAGGGTATTTTAGGGAAATAAGAAAAGTGGGTTTATTTAGGGAAAAGAAAGAGAAAAGAAAAGAAAGAAAGAAAAGAAGGAAAGAAGAAAGAAAGAAAGAAAGGAAAAAGAAAAGGAGGGGAGGGGGGTGGTGGTTGTTTTGGTGGTTTGGAGTTGGTGGAGGAGTTTGGTGGTGGTAGTTGATAGTGGTGGTGGGTATGGTGGTTGTGGTGGTGATGGTGATTGTTGGAGGTGGTGGGGAGTTAGAGGAGGAGGAGGAGGTGATGATGGGGTGGTTGGAGTGGAGGATTTGGGTGTAATTGATGGTGAGTTTTGGAGAAGAAGAAGAAGATGAAGTGTTGGGTTATGTTAAAATTGGAGGAAAGGAGAGGGAAATTGGGGATGGTGGAAGTGGGGAAGGGAGGTGGGGAGTTGGGGGGTTCGACGGTGGCGGTTAGGGCGCTGATGGTGGTGGTGAGGGTGGCCGGTGGCGGTTGAGGGGAAGATGAAGGAGTTGGGTTAGTTTGAAGTGGTTTGGAGTTGAAATGAAATTAGAAATGGGAAGAGAAGGAAGAGGAGGGAGATTAAATGGAGAAGGATGAGAGTGGTGATGATGAAAGGGGATGGGGGGAGATGGGCTGCTCAGCCCATCATGCCCTACTTTCCTTGCTGCGGCTGCGGCTGCGTTTGCCAGGGTATGGAGGTGGAGTGAAGGAGAAGAAAAGAAAAGAAGAAAAGAAAGAAAATTAAAGAAAAAGGAGGGAAAATAATAATAAGAAAAAAATGAAAATAAAATAGTTTAAAATTTTTATTGTTAAATAATTTATTTATTATAATTTCTGGAAGTACAAAGTAGGGGAGTTGAGAAGGAAAAAGTAAGAAAAGAAATTGTCGGTAAATAATATTATTATTTTAATAGGGTGAAAATTTGACTATTTCAGAAATGTTCCAAAAAATTCTCAAAAATAGAAAATATTATTTTAAGATGCTTAGTGAAATCAGATTCAAGAAATTCAATGTAATTTTCAAATTAAAAATCTTAGAATCTTCCAGCGATACCGGCCATCACCAGAATCAGTGAAATTTTGATAAATTTAGAAAAATCCCCAAAAAAATATTTTTACATAGAAAATGAAATTCTAAGTAACGTGAAAGCCGTTTTTGAAAATTCAGTCCCGTTTGAAAACTAAAAATCTGGGAATCAGTCAGTGATGCCGACCGACACCAGTTTTGGAGATTTTGCAGAAAAATTCTGAAAAATTCCAAAAAATTATGAAAAATCTAAAATATTAGAAAACAGTCTCTGAAACTAAAATTGATCAAATAGGACTACCAGAATGGTCAAATTGGGCTACAGGCTGGTACCGGGTTCCCGGTCCGGGTCAGGGCTTACTATAGGTCTGAAGATCCAGATCCGATACACAATAATATAAGCAAACATAACCTAAAAGTAAATACTGGAAGAAAATTGAACAATATGTTGAAAAAATTTGGGACACGTATCAGGGTACGTATCCCGGGAACGGGGTGCTACAATCTACCCAGCTAACAAAAATTTCATCCTCAAAATTTCTATAAGGAAAGAGATGAACATGAAAATAAAGAATTGATAAGACAAGAAATGGAGTACATGAGAAAATTACCACACAAGGCTCGAACAGATGTGGGTAACGGTCACGAATGACGTCTTCCTGCTCCCAAGTCGCTTCTCCCGGACTATGCCTGTTCCATGAAACTAGCACCAACGGGATGGTCCGATTCTTCAGAGCCTTGACACTTCTATCCACTATAGCCATTGGTTGCTCAGTATATGACAAATCTGGCTGCAACTCCAACTCTGAATAATTCAATACATGGCTCTCATCCCTGATGTATCTTCTCAGCTGTGACACATGGAACACATTATGCACTCCTTCCAGTGATGGCAGCAGTGCCAATCTGTAGGCTACTTCTCCTACTCGCTCCAATATCTCAAACGGGCCATATACCTCAGACTCAGCTTCCCACGTGCACCAAATCTGATCACTCTCTTGGTCGGAGATATCTTCAGAAACACATGCTCTCCCACCTGAAACTCCAACGGTCTTCTGTTAGAATCTGCCCAACTCTTCTGTCTGTCCCGTGCTGCACGAAGATGCTTTTGAATGGTCCTGATCTTGTCTACTACCTGTACTATCACATCTGGTCCCAAATGTCTTCTCTCACCAACTTCATCCCAACACAATGGTGATCTGCATCTCCTACCGTATAGGGCTTCAAACGGAGCCATCTTGATGCTCGCCTGATAGCTGTTATTGTAGGAAAACTCTGCCAAATGTAGATGGTCTTCCTATGATTCCTTGAAGTCTATCATACAAGCCCTCAACATGTCTTCTAGGATCTGAATGGTCTGTTCGGACTGCCCGTCTGTCTCTGGATAATAAGATGCGCTAAACTTCAGACGGGTCCCCAGACTCTCTTGAAGGCTCTCCCAGAAGCGAGATCTGAATCTCGTTCTCTGTCCGACATGATACTAACAAGAACTCCATGCAGTCGAACAATCTCCCTCATGTACTTGTCCACCAGAAGATCCGTAGATTGTCCCACTCTGAATGGTATGAAATGTGCTGACTTAGTGAGACGGTCAACAACTACCCATACTGCATTGTTCCCCTTTGGACTGCGGGGTAGAGCGGTGACAAAATCTATGGTAACATGCTCCTATTTCCATTCTGGTATTGGCAAATACTGTAGTAATCCAGCTGGTCTCTGGTGTTCAGCCTTCACTTGCTGACACACTAGACACTTTGCCACATATTGTGCGATCTCCCTTTTCATCACATTCCACCAGAAATGTTACTGTAGTCCTGATACATCTTTGTTCCCCCAGGGTGTATAGAGTAAGCTGAGCTATGAGCCTCAGCTAAGATCCTCTGGCTAATCTCCCCCTGAGGCACACAAATTCTACCCCTGAAATAGAGTGCACCATCAGTATGTATGCAAACATCTGACCTCAGCCCTGCTTCCACTTGCTCTCTGAACTTCAGCAATCTGGGATCTTCTCTCTGAGCTTCTCTGATCTCCTCCATTAATGTCGGCTGGATCTGAAATGCCATCAACTGCACGGATCCACTGACCCTCCAAATCACCATCAAATCTAGTCGCCACATGTCCTTGAGTAACTCCTCTTGCTGAGTGAGCAACACAACCATGTTGGCTTCAGGTCTCCTACTCAAGGCATCCGGCACAACATTAACCTTGCCAGGATGGTACTGTAGATCTATATCATAATCTGTCATCAACTCAAGCCATCGCCTCTGCCTCATATTCAACTCCTTCTGAGTGAAAATGTACTTCAAGCTCTTGTGATCAGTGTAAATCAACACTCGGTCACCAAGCAGGTAATGCCTCCATATCTTCAACGCAAAGATCACAGCTGCCAGCTCTAGATCATGCGTTGGGTAATTCTTCTCATGAGGCTTTAATTGCCTGGATGCATAAGTGTTGATTGAGATTTTACCTGCACACAAAATAAATAATATTAGATTTAGAACAAGTTGTGCAAGGTTCTCAATTCGAATCCGCGGTAGCAGTGGCTATGCGGGTCGTGATCCTCAGGGAGGGACTAGCGATGGAAGCGTTTAAGTAAGATTCTCTAAAAATTATTTTCTTTTATTATTTACAATGGTATATGATATTTATAATGAGAAGGTGAAAAGTAAATTTAAGAGAGATGGAGATCTAAACTAGAATTAAAAAGAAAGAAAACTATACATACATACCTCTTCTACCTTGCTTACCTTTGATCCGTGCGATGACTTACCTTGTCTTGGAAGGCGTACAAGTATGGCGTATAGGATCGTCCACCCTCTTAATCTACACTACGAAAATAAAAGACAAACTAACGAAGGTTTGTTCATCTCCATAGGCCATCAAGGGCTCTTCTTCGGCTAGGCAGTCTCAACGCAATTGGGTCTCATGGTTCACAAGACATTAGAGAGAAAATAGAAGAAAACAAGAATATAAGAACGCAAGAATAAACAAGAAATAAAGAACACAAACAAACCTCAAGTGGATTTCATTAACAATGGAAGAAAAGTAGGCTTACATAGCTGTCACCTCAGTACAAGCATGAACTCCTTCCTCCATGAAAGCTTCCTCCACTCTCAGTTACAAAATTTACAAAAGAAAAACGAAAATAAAATCTAACCTAAACTACAAGTTAGCCTAAGAAAACCCTAAATTTCTCTGTTGGATTCTGTACGCTCTTTACGGTTGCTCTGCAGGGGTATTTATAGGTGCAGAAGGTAGTAGAGTCCCAATACGACTCCTCCACGAAAGATAGTCCCGGGATAATACTGAATTGCCGCGGAAACGCGGCCGCCTGGTGGTGGCGGCTGGCCACGCGCTTTGGCGCGTGGCTTCCCCTGGTCCGTCCATCTGGGCGTTTCCTTCTGGAAGCTGCATCCTGACTCTTTATCTTGGGATTTCGAGATAACTTGGGAAGCAAGTTACCTAGAT
Organism: Agave tequilana; assembly: GCA_038442645.1. NCBI lineage: Eukaryota > Viridiplantae > Streptophyta > Magnoliopsida > Asparagales > Asparagaceae > Agave > Agave tequilana. The sequence continues at coordinate 410,509 of JAVJIF010030343.1, read as the reverse complement.
CTCAAATCTCCCAATATCTTTTTACACGAATTTCCTTATCTTTGCACTCTCTTCTTTGGCTTTTATCCTCATCCTGCAAGTGTTTAGGGTTGAATAGAAGTCTATCCTTCCCTCTTCTTTTAGTATTTGCAACTTTGGCCCTTAGTATTTGCAATTTTGACAATTGATATTTGCAACTTTTACATTGGGCTTTAATATGGGCTTTTGGGCTTCTTTTGAGGCTTTATTTCTTTATTTTTATTTCTCAAGGCCTGCACACAATAAATCATAAAATATTAGTAAATGTGCAGAATTATATGAATAAATATGAAAATGTGATGGTAAATGTAATGATAAAAATGCACTTTTCACTACCAATCACACCCCCACACTTATCTTTTTGCTCGTCCTCGAGTAAAAATCAAAAAGAAAAGAAAAATTAAACTAGCTAACTCACTTTTGTAGGAATCACGGTTGCACTTAGCATGTGCAACAAGCCGTTAAACCCCTAGGTTACCCTAAAGGACGAGTGTTGTCTCGTGAGGGTTTTCAGCGGATTACACCCACAAAATCCATAAAAAGGAAAATATTTGAAATACTTTTGAAGAGACTAAATAGTCTATAAGTTTTTAGGATCCTCATTTTTATTCATTCTTAGACTTAGTCTTTATAAAGTAAATTGTTATCCATTTTAGGTAAGGGTCAAAATTGAACTTTTATATAGTCTTTTTCGTTACCCTAAGTCATATGCATCCTTATGAATTTTTACTAGAAATTCCTTAACTTGGACTCTCATGCCTCTTTATATATATATATTTTTTTCTTTTTCCTTTTTTTTTTTATTTTTATGTATAACTCATCTAATTTTCTTTCGTGTAAGCATGAAGGCTTCTTGAGGCTCTCATACCTAACTAATTGACTAATAGATGTGTTAATATAAATTTTTTTTTTAGCATGTATAACTCATCTAATTTTCTTTCGTGTAAGTATCAAGGCTTCTTGAGGTCCTCATACCTAACTAATTGACTAATAGATGTGTTAATACATGTATAATATTTCTCAATTTTCTTAGGCTTTCTAATCTACCCATGTAGCGAACTTAAAGTCGGTGGCTCCCAAACCGGTCGGCTTTAGGGCACCAGGTGAGAAAACACCCCGCGGACTCAAATTCGAGTGAACTAGGCCCCAAAACTAAGGACTTTATTTTATTTACTCACCTTTAGGCATGAATACTTATGCTTCTTGAGGCACATGTATCAGCTTAATTAGTGATTTTCTTTTTTTTTATTTTTATATATGAGGCACAAAGGTCTTCGTCTTAGAATCCTAGATATGCATTAGGTATGCAAATTTCATTAAGGTAAAAATCAAGACTAATTAATTATTCAATTTCTCCTCCTATACCTAACATTTAAACAATTTATTTATTTTGACCAAGTTTTTAGAAATCCTAATCATGATTTTCCTAATCCTTAAAACTAACTTAGATTTCTTTCAAAAGATAAGTCAAAATATTGTCCTTTTTATAATTATTATTATATTTTTTTTAGATTTTTTTTTATTAGCAAATTTTTGTTAGTTTCTAACTATGCTAGTATGTTAGTAAAGCCTACCCCTGCACTTATCTCATCCATTGTCCTCAATGTATGAATGAATGCATATATGCATGAAAAAGAATAAGGGAAGGCAGAAGTTACCTTAAGGTGGTGGTTCCGGTGGTGGTCTAATTGGGCCAAGCGTTGCTACCCAATCAAGATAACATAATATTTCACGGGACCTACCTTTATTGACCTCTTTTTTATTTACATATTTACAGTCCCCAGAATGAATAGGATCATGGAAGATCCTCTCGTGAAACTTACTCCCTTTACATGACCAGTCCTGGAAAATCATCACAGAGTCATGGTCTATACCTATGTCCAACAAAAGAATGTGACTTGGTAGAATGGTTGACTTGGACTCAATAATGATAGGTTCAGGAACGAATACCGACTCAGGAAAGAAACTTAAATCAAGTAAGGGTTCAGGAGTCGAGCTTGGTTCAAGGAGTGTGTCCAAGTCAAGAAGTTGAAACTCAAGTCCACAATCATCTTCCCACAATGGAATGTGACTCAATATTGGTGATTCAAGTTCAGGAATGATAGGTGTGGGAATCAAAACTGACTCTAAAATATTACCTAAGTCGGGTAACAAAACAGGAGTCAATAATGATTCGGGAATTTGAACTTGATCATAGATTTGAGAATCTAGGTCACATATTTCATTAGGTTCAATCTCATAAAAATGAGAACTTGCCAATTTGTCAATGGGACTTTCAAAGGTATGAAATTGGTCAAGTTCAATATGATGATCATCAAAAATGGGTAATTCAATTTCATGATCTATGAGTACAGGAATAAATGTTGGCTCAGAAAATTGGTCCAAATTGGGTAAGGATACCGGAGTCAACATGGATTCGAAAATGAAAACTGAATCGCAAAGTTGGGGATCGGGTTCACATTCACAATCTAATTCAATCTCATTGAAATTAAAACTAGCCAATTTGTCCAAGGATTGGGGTTGAGCAAGTTCATATTGATGTGATGAAATTGAATTTTGATCAAGGTCTTCTAGACAGAATGATTCTTGGTTCCTATCAACTTACTCAAGAATGTTGGAAAGTCTAGAAATTTGATCATTCATTATATCTTGCAACCGATCCACTTTTTCTTCTAACCCATCGAATAGATCAATGGTGGACTGAAACCTTGGTGATGTGGGAAGAGACGTATATGAAGATAATGGTTGAACAAGTGGTTGACCATATGGCTCAGGGGTATTGAATCCCCATTGACTCTGTGAAAAGTAGTGATGATTATTCCAATCTTGTTCATAGTATTGGGACTGGGGCATGTAATGATTCGGATAAGACCAATTTGGCACACTAGGTTGGTCAAAGTTATGATATGCCGAGTTGGTAATATCCGAATAAGAGGTTGGTGTGTAATATGGATTCTCATTAAAGTTGAAAAAATTGTTGTTATAGGCCATATCACACAAACACAAACAAAGAAAAAGAAAACAAACAAATAAGCAAAAAGAAAAATTTTTAACCTAAGTTAGGGTAGACCTATGACCTAGACGACTCCTAACTGGTTAGACTGTCCACGGGAGGTAGGGTGCAGACTTTGACCACAAGTTAATCAGCCAGGTCAGGGCAAGAGTGGTGGGAGGTTTTCCGTCAAAGACGTTCCTTAATTAAATAACCACCAATCTTCGGGCTTTCGGCCCTCAATCCCCTTCCTAGACACTGATTTGGCAGGAGTCAACTTCCAGCACTGTTCCCCCTTAGGATAATCTCCTAATTGAGTCTGAGATGTCCCTAGGGCCAACGTCTACTAATTTTAAGTTAGGCTTGGGTTAGTGAGTGCTTGGGATATGATTTTTGGGCTAAGGAAGGGTGATGAAATCCCCACCTTATCTTGTTAATGGGTTATGCCCTTAGAATAAATTTGTGCAAGTGTACAAAATATGTAAATAAGATTCACTCAAAGCATCAACCAAGAGATGAGTCCTATTCTACATGTAATGCGAACGTACCTTGCTCCAGCACTCTTCAACAGTAAAATAAAGGAATTGAAAAGACACGTGCCTAATATGTAAACGTCTAATCAATTTTTTATCTTTTACAACAAATATTTTACTGTTGAATTAATTAGCAGTATACAGGTTTATCACAGAACAAATTTTAACAGAGCAGAAAACAAATATTGCACTTTTTAGCAACCTGCAGAAATTGCAGTTAGTAGTTCACTACTAAGGCCGCGTTTCCGCGGCTATTGCCGCGGATCCGCGGCACTATAGTAGGCTCTGATGCTCTGCCTTCGAGGGCAGAGGCACAGAGTTGCTATATGTCCACTTCTGCTGTTATTTTTCCTGTTCTCCAAACCTGCAAACAGAAAGAATAAAAGAATTAGTTAATTTTTTTTATTTAGAGAAAAACTTACCGTCCCTCCCCGGCAACGGCGCCAATTTGTTGATTGAGATTTTACCTGCACACAAAATAAATAATATTAGATTTAGAACAAGTTGTGCAAGGTTCTCAATTCGAATCCGCGGTAGCAGTGGCTATGCGGGTCGTGATCCTCAGGGAGGGACTAGCGATGGAAGCGTTTAAGTAAGATTCTCTAAAAATTATTTTCTTTTATTATTTACAATGGTATATGATATTTACAATGAGAAGGTGAAAAGTAAATTTGAGAGAGATGGAGATCTAAACTAGAATTAGAAAGAAAGAAAACTATACATACATACCTCTTCTACCTTGCTTACCTTTGATCCGTGCGATGACTTACCTTGACTTGGAAGGCGTACAAGTATGGCGTATAGGATCGTCCACCTTCTTAATCTACACTACGAAAATAAAAGACAAACTAACGAAGGTTTGTTCATCCCCATAGGCCATCAAGGGCTCTTCTTCGGCTAGGCAGTCTCAACGCAATTGGGTCTCATGGTTCACAAGACATTAGAGAGAAAATAGAAGAAAACAAGAATAAAAGAACACAAGAATAAACAAGAAATAAAGAACACAAACAAACCTCAAGTGGATTTCATTAACAATGGAAGAAAAGTAGGCTTACACCGCTGTCACCTCAGTACAAGCATGGACTCCTTCCTCCATGAAAGCATCCTCCACTCTCAGTTACAAAATTTACAAAAGAAAAACGAAAATAAAATCTAACCTAAACTACAAGTTAGCCTAAGAAAACCCTAAATTTCTCTGTTGGATTCTGTACGCCCTTTACGGTTGCTCTGCAGGGGTATTTATAGGTGCAGAAGGTAGTAGAGTCCCAATACGACTCCTCCATGAAAGATAGTCCCGGGATAATACTGAATTGCCGCAGAAACGCGGCTTGGGCCGCGTTTCCGCGGCCTGGTGGTGGCGGCTGGCCACGCGCTTTGGCGCGTGGCTTCCCCTGGTCCGTCCATCTGGGCGTTTCCTTCTGGAAGCTGCATCCTGGCTCTTTATCTTGGGATTTCGAGATAACTTGGGAAGCAAGTTACCTAGATCTCAAATCTCCCAATATCTTTTTACACGAATTTCCTTATCTTTGCACTCTCTTCTTTGGCTTTTATCCTCATCCTGCAAGTGTTTAGGGTTGAATAAAAGTCTATCCTTCCCTCTTCTTTTAGTATTTGCAACTTTGGCCCTTAGTATTTGCAATTTTGACAATTGATATTTGCAACTTTTACATTGGGCTTTAATATGGGCTTTTGGGCTTCTTTTGAGGCTTTATTTCTTTATTTTTATTTCTCAAGGCCTGCACACAATAAATCATAAAATATTAGTAAATGTGCAGAATTATATGAATAAATATGAAAATGTGATGGTAAATGTAATGATAAAAATGCACTTTTCACTACCAATCAATAAGCTACCACATGTCCATGCTGCATCAATACGCATCCAAGACTCTTCCCTGAAGCATCACTGTACACAACCATTCCTCCTGTCCCTGAGGTGTCTTCAAGATTGGAGCTGAAATCAACTTGTTCTTCAACTTCTCAAAAGCAGACGCACACTCCTCAGTCCATATGTACTTCTCTCCCTCCCTGGTAAGCTTGGTCAAAGGAGTTGCAATCTTAGGAAGTCCTGCACGAACCTTCGATAATATCCAGCTAGTCCAATGAAGCTCCTGATCTCTGTCACGGACTTTGGAGTTGGCCAATCCTTCACCACCTGAATCTTGCTGGGATCCACCGAGATTCCTTCCTTAGAAACAACATGGCCCAAGAATGCTATACTCTCTAGCCAGAACTCACACTTACTAAGTTTGGCATGAAGCTGCTCAAGTTGGAGCGTCTGTAGCATAACCCTCAGATGCTCTGCATGCTCCTCTTCATTCTTGGAATAGACCAAAATATCATCAATGAACACCAACACAAACTGGTCCAGATAGGGTAAAAAGATTCTATTCATCAAGTCCATAAAGACTGCTGGGACATTTGTAACTCCAAAGGGCATAACTAAGAACTCGTAATGACCATAACGAGTCCTAAATGCCGTCTTCTGGATGTCTTCCTTCTTCACCTTCAACTGATGGTACCCTGACTGCAGATCTAACTTCGAGAACACTTGGGCCCCATGAAGTTGATCAAATAGATCATCAATCCTCGGCAAAGGTTACTTGTTCTTAATGGTGACTTTGTTCAATTCTCTGTAATCAATACACAATCTCTTGCCACCATCCTTCTTGTTTGCCAACAACACTGGTGCTCCCCAAGGTGAAGTACTCGGTCTAATCAGACCCTTGCTCGAATACTCCAGTAGCTGCTCCTTCAATATAGCCAATTCAGTTGGCGCCATCCGGTATGGTGCCTTAGAGATGGGAGTCACTCCTGGAATAAGGTCAATAGAGAACTCCACAACTCTGTCAGGTGGAAGTCCTGATATCTCCTCAAATACATCCAGGAATTCATTCTACACTGACACCGTCTTCTTCTTATCTTCTGCAGTGGCACAATCCAGTTGATCTTCCTTCCTGAGGGACTTGCGTTCTCCAAAGAACTGAAACTCTGGTTGATGTGGAATTCTGAAGATCACCTTCTTGTTCTGACAGTCGATCACCGCATGATACTTGCTGAGCCAAGTCATACCTAAGATCACATCGTACCCTCCAGTATCCAGTACGAACATGTCGGCTTCCAACTTCCTGCCACATAACTCCACATTGCACGCCTTGCAAAACTTGTTAGTAATGACTACCCTATTCCCCGTACTAATTTTCCACTGGTCACCCATACATACTAGGGGTATAGAATGCAAAGCAGTAAATCTACTGGATATGAAGCAATGTGATGCACCGGAGTCAAAGAGTGATAAGACTGGAACTGAGTGGATCAAGATTGTACCTGCCACTACTTTCCCAGATGCCTCAGCTTCCTCTGCTGTCAAGTTGTAGGCCTGGCCTCTCCCGTGGCCTACTCCAGTCCTGGGTCCCCTCTGAGCCTGACCCAGAGTCCGACGCTGGGGGGGAAGTGGAGCTCCTCTGCCTACTGGTCCTGGATTTCTCCTCATCGGTGGTGACGAAAATGCTGGGGGAGCTGCTTGAGCTGGAAGTGCTGGTGGTGCCACTCGAGCTGGAAGTACTGGAGGTGCTGGAGCTACATTCCAGGTCTTCTTGAATGAACACTCTCCCACTGAGTGGTTGCCGGATCCGAATGCCAAACACAATTCATTGGCCATACGGCAGTTCCGCTGATTGTGTCCAGGCTTCTGACAGTACCCACACACAAGCTGCTGAGAAGGAGGCTGAAAAGGCCGCTTGGCTACTGGGGCACCAAAAGATCTTACTGGATTCCCTCTGTTCACCTGCTGGAATTGGCGCTTCATAGGCTTGCACTGCAGCTCAACTCTCCTCTTCGTCTCCAATCCCTGCTCCACATCATGAGCTATAGAAAGAACTTGGGAGTATGTCTTCAGCTGGTGGGGTATAAGCAACATCTGGATATCCACCCTCAATCCTTGCTGAAATCTGCTAGCTCTTTTGTCCTCATCGGCTACCATATATGGTGCAAAACGACTAAGTCTCAAAAATTTAGCAGCATACTCATCCACCGATCGATTCCACTGCTGCAGCTTGATAAACTGCTCCTCCATCTCCTTCTGAGCAGTTGCAGGGAAAAATCTTTCATAGAAGCCCTTCGAGAACTGGTCCCAAGAGATAGGCTTCTCCAGCCTCGCCTCTTCGGCTAGCCACCGGTCCTCACCACATCCTTCAGCTGGATCTTGACCACTTCTACCTGGTTCTCACCAGGAATTCTAGCCGCCTTCAGAAGATCAGTCATGTCGATCAACCACTGCTCTGCATCCAGAGGCTTCTCCATGCCTGAGAATTCTGTCGGCTGCAACCTCCTGAAATCTGATATAGTACCCAGCCTCTGATCCTGGGGTGCAGTCAGCAATCCTTATCGCAAGAGCTCTGCTGCTGCTACTGGCTAGTCATTATCCCCTGGAGTATCCTCATCATGTCGTTCTCCCCGTACGGACCTACACGAGAAGTGTCGGGACCGTTACGTGTCCCCCGTCTCTCCATATTCGAGCTGACTGAAAAGATGACGGAATATGAGATTTTAGAAGTTAAGGGATGGATTTCAAGGAAAGAATAGATAACTTTGTACTTGTGATTGGAATGTATAACAAAGACTCGTGTGACTCAGTCGCAAGTTAATCCAACATTAATTTGCAGACTGGTTGTACTGAAGGTGTGAGAGCCTAGGCTCTGATACCAACCTGTGGCGCCCCGATCCGGCGGGTACGGGGACGTATATACGCATGGCAATGGTACCATCACGTATGTACGCTAAGCATCAATACAACACAATACAGGGATCAGAGTGCGGAAATACGTGGTGTTATACATTCCAACACAAAATAGTACAAGTACTTAGTCATCACAGATTGTGACATAATATTACATAAATATTACATCACCAGGTAGTATAGAAGTAGACTGAACATGGTACAAAAGATAAAGACTCACGAGCTGGAGAGGGGATCTCACGAGCGGGGAAGACGGGAAGGAACTACGGCTGATCTGCCTGCTCCTCGAAGTAGGCTTGGTCCTCAGCTGAAGGGTCCACCTCGGTCCAACCTGCTAGATCTGAACATACAAATTCAGGATTGTTAGTGGGCAACCCAGCGAGTGCAAAAAGAAGCCAAGTGGCAAGTAAGCAATAATAAGTGTAGCAGGTCAAGTATAATGCACCCAAATCACTAAGCATGAAATAATCACAATAAATAGTAAAATATGGAAATGATATTAGAATTTATGTGGCATGAAAGGAAAGCAATTGTAGCAGGTTAAATGTCATGTAATCAAATTAGCAAGTAAGGAGTAACTACCATAAATAGCAAGTAATAGAATTCATGTAACATTAAGTCAATTATCAAGTTATTATTAAGACTCGTTCAATTTGTATGTTTCGGTATATGACCGGTGCCATATACTTCCGCTTACAAGCCGAGCGAGGTTGGTTATTGAAAATTTATTGAGAACGACGAACCATGTTTAGAATGGGTCCCGTGCATGCCCGGGACAACGGTCCAGGAGTATCCGGTACTGAGCCGAAACGTACCGCTAGGCACCGGAACTTACTATTGCCCGAAGGTCTTAGTATACGCCCGAACAGGAATAGAGTGTCACCGTTCCCCACAGGGATATACCCAGGGGATTATAGTACACCCGGCTGGCAGGCAAGGGTGCAGGGGTGCCAGTACACCCCTCGGAAACGCCTGGTGGCCTCCAGGTCAAATCCAGCAGGAATAGTTTACAACATATGTATTGTCACCATAAACACAGAAGCTATATCGATACCCATCAATTTCCTCCGTCCCGGTATAAGTTGTTTAAATATAACAGAGTATTAAATAGTAAAGTCCACAGGGTATTCACAAAAGTCCAATATCCATGGTTATCCTATTACGGGGGTCAACAGGAGTATAATATCAGGAGTAATGTCAGGAGCCTCCCTATTTCAGGGGTTCAAGTATACAGGAGTTCAGGTGTACCAATGTCTAGTAATAATATAATAATCATACCAAGTCCCCGTAAAAGTGATAGTCATGAATATGCCATATAATACAGGTATCAGGGGTGATAGTGTCCGGTCAAGGGTCACGATGTCAAGTCAATGTACTTGTACCACATGAAAACATAACAAGTAAGGGTTAGAATGCGTCATATACCGGGGGTCAGGATCAGGTAACAACTATGACATATATTAAGTACCAGTGTCTAATATCAAGTACCATGAATTATGTATCAAATATAATATACCAAGTGTCGGTGTAAATACCGAGTGCCGGTGTCATAAATCATTTATCAAGTATAGCATGTCTAGGGTCGGTGTCAGATGTCACGTGTCAAGTATAACATGCCAAGTGTCGGTGTGAATACAGAGTACAACAACATATATTAACCTGTGTAGCGGGGTATTATGTACTAAAAATTACAGCAACAAGTGTAAGATGTCCACATATTAATATAACATGCTATAACATTAGAGTGGTAGTTATTAAGCATAAAACAAACACTCGCCTAAAAAATGGGACGCAATACCGAGAAAAGTCCGGGGAGTCCGCTAATACGCGCCAGCATGTTATTAGCCCATAAATATATATTAAAGTATATAAATATAAATATTTATATAATTAGTAGAGAGGGAGTGAGAGAGGAGAGAGAGGGGAGAGAAAGTTGTAGGAAGGAGAGAGAGAGAGAGAGAGAATATGATATTTTTAGGAATAAATTTGAAATAAAAAGGGGAGGGGTATTGGGTGTAATTATAGGGAAGTACTTTGAGAATGAGGTAGAGGGTATTTTAGAGAAGTAAGAAAAGTGGGTTTATTTAGGAAAAAGAAAGAGAAAAGAAAAGAAAGAAAGAAAAGAAGGAAAGAAGAAAGAAAGAAAGAAAGGAAAAAGAAAAGGAGGGGAGGGGGTGGTGGTTGTTTTGGTGGTTTGGAGTTGGTGGAGGAGTTTGGTGGTGGTAGTTGATGGTGGTGGTGGGTATGGTGGTTGTGGTGGTGATGGTGATTGTTGGAGGTGGTGGGGAGTTAGAGGAGGAGGAGGAGGTGATGATGGGGTGGTTGGAGAGGAGGATTTAGATGAATTGATGGTAGATTTTGGAGAAGAAAAAGAAGATGAAGTGTTGGGTTATGTTGAAATTGGAGGAAAGGAAAGGGAAATTGGAGATAGTGGAAGTGGAGAAGGGAGGTGGGGATTTGGGGGTGCGGCGGCGGCTAGGGCACTGGCGGCGGTGGTGAGGGTGGCCGGCGGCGGTTGAGGGGAAGATGAAGGAGTTGGGTTAGTTTGAAGTGGTTTGGAGTTAAAATGAAATTGGAAATGGAAGAGAAGGAAGAGGAAGGAGATTAAATGGAGAAGGAAGAGAGTGGTGATGATGAAAGGGGATGGGGGGAGATGGGCTGCTTAGCCCATCATGCCCTGCTCTCCTTGCTGCGGCTGCGGCTAAGTTTGCCAGGGTATAGAGGTGGAGTGAAGGAGAAGAGAAGAAAAGAAAAGAAGAAAAGAAAGAAAATTAAAGAAAAAGGGAAAAAAATAATAATAAGAAAATAAAGAAAATAAAATAGTTTAAAATTTTTATTATTAAATAATTTATTTATTATAATTTCTGAAAGTACAAAGTAGGGGAGTTGAGAAGGAAAAGGTAAGAAAAGAAATTGTCGGTAAATAATATCATTATTTTAATAGGGCGAAAATTTGACTGTTTCAGAAACGTTTCGAAAAATTCTCAAAATAAAAAATATTATTTTAAGATGCTCGGTAAAATTGAATGCGAGAAATTTAATTTATTTTTTAATTAAAAATCCTGAAATCTTCTGGCGATACCGGCCGGCACCAGAATCGGTGAAATTTTGATAAATTTAGAAAAATCTCAAAAAAATATTTTTACATAGAAAATAAAATTTTAAGAAGTAATGTGAAAGCTGTTTTTGAAAATTTAGTCCCGTTTGAAAACTAAAAATTCGGGAATCAGTCAGCGATGTCATTGACACCGGTTTTGGAGATTTTGCAGAAAAATTCTGAAAATTTTCAGAAAATAATAAAATATCTAAAATATTAGGAAATAGTGTCTGAAACTGAAATTGGTCAAATTGGACTCCAGAGTGGTCAAATCGGGCTACAGGCTGGTATCAGGTTCCCGGTCTAGGTCAGGGCTTACTCTAGGTCTGAAGATTCAGATCCGATATACAATAAAATAAGCAATCACAACCTAAAAGCAAATACTGGAAGAAAATTGAATAATACGGTCAAAAAAATTTGGGACACGTATCAGGGTATATATCCCGGGAACGGGGTGCTACACCTGGAATAGGTCCGGTCGACCGAGAAAACCTGAATTACAAAAAAAGATTTTTGGCCTAAGCTGGTTTACCGACTGTAACCAAGAAGCTCACGGTTAGACCCTGGTCAACTGGGCGGTCGATCGTGAGTCGGGTCTATTACTTTTTACTCATTTTAAAAGCCCTAAAATCCCTAACTCTCTCTTACTTTTCTCTTCTCCACCGTCTCTCTCTTCTTCTCCTCCCTATTTCCCTTCCTCCATCTCTCCCAAGCCCTTTCCAATCTCTAATTAAACTAATTTGTTGGATCTCTCCTCAAAACTTCAGATTTGCTTATTTTCAAGGAGAAATTTTGGTCTTTTCAAGGTATAATCCCTAAATCTTCCATATCTTTTTTATTTCATAAATTTTTCTTGAAATCTTTCTAAAATTTGTGCCTAAATCTTGTTTATGATCTTCCTAGTTTTACCATGTCTAAGAGGCCTAGATCTGAGAAGGGTAAACAACCCGAATCATCATCAAACCCCTTTGTTTCTCAGAATGCATCTCATAGATTTTCTGTGATCTATAATAAGCATGTAATTTCTAGTAGAACTGTTGTGATTACTAATTTTGAACATTTGAATCTAGCAAACATTTTGAACACCAGCTCTCTTAAATACCTAGTCACCATTAAGGAACCCGTCTACCCTGAGCTTATGCATTATTCCTACTCTAATCTGACCATTCAAAATAATCATGTCAGATCTAGGGTTCTGGGCAAGGATATTAACATTTCTTTAGATTGATTTGCCCATCTGCTGCATCTCTTATGTGAGGGTGTAGATATCTGTAATATTGATATACATGATTTTGAATATCCTGACGGTGAATCTCCCCATCTCTCCTACTTTACGATGATGATAACCCTACTTTAGTTAGGAACGAAGAGGTGAAGTATTGTACGCTCACCACCCAGGTCCTAGCTAAAATAGTATTCTATAATCTCTTGCCAAAATCAAGAGAATATAGTCATGCTCGAGGTTATGCTCCCATCTTGATCTATTGCTTTCTGAAAGGCATTGGAGTAAATATTTCTATGCTCATCATGGATTACATGGCTTTTGAGCACCTCCTGATCCCAAACTGACACTTACCATTTGGGATGCTCATTACCCAACTCCTCAAACAATTAAAATTTGATCTTTCTGCTGAACAGTCCATCGAACTGTCTGTTAATATCAACAGCACTCTCCTAAGGAGGATGCGTGCTAGGGAGCGTGTTCCTGATCCTCAGCCACCTCCTATCATTCCTGCTATTTCTCCTGGATCATCTTCAGCCTCCTCAGCTTCTTTTGACCCACACACAGCTCTCTCTACCCAGCTTCGTGAGCATGATCTGAAGATGTCATCAAATTTTGAAAGGATTGAGCACAGGGTTCAGAACGATCTGCAATACATTTGCTCATCTATTCGATATCCCCAAACATGCATCGACGAAACCTATAGTAGGAACACTTGGCCTTTTCTACTTCCGAAAGGCCACGCGCAGCCCCTTCTTGCATCGGGTCCTCCATTTGACACCTGGGTACCTCCTCCAGCTCCTTCCGAGGTATAACTCCTCGTAAAGATCCAGACTTTTAGGAAGAGTAACCCCTTTTCTGTTGATAACAAAAAGGGGAGAGAGATTTTGTGGAGTTATCTTGTGGTTTCTTATTTTCATGTCTTTATATATATACTTTTTTATTTGGACATCTTGTAACCCTCGGTTCCCAATATACGTATGTCAATACTGGTATCTGATACTGATTTAATCATCTTGATAGCTGGTTTGAGGCTATTTCAACTCAAGATATTATTTCCCATTATTTTGAATTTTCCTGAATTTTTGGAATTTTTGGGAATTATTGGAGAAGAATCTCAATTCGGGGTCGATCGGTGTCACATTGACTCTGAGTTTTTTAATTAACAATCGGAGATGAATTTTGAAAATTTGACTTCACAACAATGTTCAGGATGACATCTTCTATTTTTGAGAATTTTTGAGGATTTTCTTGAATTAATAGAGTTTAATCCAATAAAATAATCCTTAAATATTTATTCAAAAAGAAAAAGGATGAAATTTAAATAAAAATAAAAATGAATTTGGAACACAAATCTTGGTATTGTGTTCGAACCCGTAACACCCTAGAAATGAAATGAATGCACCAACCAGGATGCCTTCTTAGCATGTTGTGAGAAGATGTAAACATACTTTATTTAACCGTATTTCCTTTCACCACTTTATTCTTCCAAAATCGAATAAAATCAAAGCACTAGAGATTGTTTATTCTCAAATTCGAACCCATGGCCACCGCCTACATTTCCTAACGCCCCGACCACTTTGCCACACAGTATATTTAACTTTATATGCTTTCCTCTTCTTCTCTCACCATGTCGCGCCCACTCTGATCCCACGACTTCCACTTCTTCCCCACTTCTCCCCCACGTCCTCCACCCGTCCTCTTTATCTCGCACACTCAACCATGCAGCCATGTCCCTCACACCCTCCACCTGCGTTTCCCTCTCTCTCACGTACTCTCTCTCGATCTCTAGCCTAGCTCTATAAATACAAGTCTGGATCCTCTCCTCTGAACTCACGACGCAACCTCAAGCACGAGCTCCGGTCCTCTTCCTCCTCTGTGCATGCAGACCTTTCACTTGCTGCCACATACCACCAGCACCCTGAGGAAGCCACCACGACACCACCCAATCTTGAGCCGATGTCGACAACACCAAGCTCCCATTTCAAACTGAGCTGCGGCCTCCCTATATTCGACGTGCCGTCGAGCTTCACTTAGCCCTACAAACCACACATCCTCCTCAGGCCGCCACCATCACTGCCGTCCCACCTTCCCATGACCCGACTTCATGATCCATCCCCTTCAGCGAGCTCCGCCGACCATTCCCGAGAGCCACGCATGGCCATGCTCTCCTTCCCGCGGTGCCGCCGGGGTGGAGCACAACATCTCCGACGATCTCCGCGACCTCCGTCAAACCACTGGCACCGCCCATGAGCTTCGCCATCGACGGACGTGGTGCTGGAAAAAGGGGAAGAAGATTCAGACTGAAGGGAAGCGTTCTAGGTAAGTTATTTTGAATTGTCGTAGATTTTAGTTCTTGTTGGCATTTCGTCAAACACGTAGCATACATTAGTTAAAATCACTAATTTCATCACGAAAAACTTGTTTTAAAATCCTAACAAAAATATCTAGGAACATCTAAGATATGTCTCCTAATTATCATGATTTTTAATTTATTTTTAAAATTTTATTTTAATCAAAAAAAAAGAAAGAAACATTGCTGGTGCTCTCGGCCAGGACCAGGCCGAGAGCAGCCAGGCCAGGCCGAGACCTGGTCTAGTTTGGCTAGCCCAGCCAGACCTGGCCTGGGCCAGGTCTGGTCAGGCCAGGCCAGCGGGTCTGGCCAACAGACCCAGTTCGGGTCTATACAACCGACTCGAACCCGACCCGATACAAAAAAAAGAGAAAAAGGAAAAAGAAAAGAAAAAAAGAAAAAGTGAAAAAGAAAATAAATAAAATACAGAAATAATACTGTAGTAATATTACTGTAGCAGGCCCAGACCCAAACCCAACACTGTAGCAGACCCAGACTCAGACCCGTTATTGTAGCAAACAGACCCGTTAACCTTTTTATTGATTTTTAGGCTTATTTTAATTCAGAAAAATAAGAAATAAACTCAAAAAATTCTAGAAAATTCACAGAAAATCACAAACTAAATTTAAGACTCTGTAAAATTATTTTAAGTGTAATATTACTTAGAATAACATGAATTTAATATTTTTTGTAATTATTATTTAATGATCATTTATTTAAAAATTGCTATTAAATTTCTAAATATCACAAAAAATATAATTCAGTAATATGTAAACATTATACATTAATTTATCAGTCTATGCATGTGTTTTATCATAAAATTATATTTTTTATGGTTACTAAAAATTAGAAATTGAATTATTTGAAAATACTAACCAACCAAAATTATAATAAATAGTAAATAAATAACATGTCAAGTCTCTAATTAATTCACGTAATATAGGCCTCAAATTTTACCCAGAGCCGGTTGCAGTTACGAGAATTCAGATTCCAACGCCATCAGGCAAGTGTACACGATTCTCTCCTTGTTGACTTTTGTGTCGATTTTAACTCTGTCTCTTAACTATAATTTCTAGATATCATATTCATGATTGTCTATATCATTATGTGATCACGTTTACATCATTAGCCTGTTCTTGAATCCAATTATATTATTAATCTTTGTATTTCTTGATATTATCACCCATTCCGTCTTATGATCAATACCTTATGTATCGTGTTTGCATCTCATTCCTGTACATGCATACATCCAACTAAAATTGGCATGACTGCTTGTATCTGATAGACTGATTTATTGACCTAAAATCTATACTGATCATGAAAATACTGTGATCTGGATCTTGAAGTTAGCTGGATAATAATGGAGCAAGATTGATAGTTAAAGGTTGTATATCGATTGATATTGTGATCCTGATATTACTGGAAATTAATCGAGAAAATCAACTTTTATAGTTTGAGAAATTATTCGAGGATACTTGTTGGATTATGTACAAATGATCGAGACCGACTTATTATAACCTTTGGATTACATGTCACTGACATCACTTGCACCACTTTGCATGTATCTAGTATCACTTGCACAACTATATATTTGTCACTTGATATTGCCACTGGTTACATTGTCTCATGATCTTGATACACATTGTGTTCACTATCTAATGCTTATTTCTTGATACCGATTCTTGATCCTGTTACACTAAATCGCGTATTATCTTACATTTATATTGATTAATAAAATTAACCAAGCCGGAGTTATTGTGAGAGACTGTAGCAGGGGAAATCCAGGGAGATGTGCTTGGAAGGGCGACCCCTCGTGGGTTTGGATGCCACACGTGATCTTGTTATTTATGTGCGCTCCTATTATTACATGTTACATGATACCTGAGTACAGTGAACTGTTTCTCCCTGCTATCGGGATCCACTAACGCATCACTTGTTTGATATACAGTTGTCCTATGGGATGGGGCATAGGATGGTTGTATTAGTTAGGGTAATAAAATATTCTAGACATATACACTTGCATTATATCCTGTATTGTCTTCAGTGATCCAGTACCTGATATATATTTTCAAGATACCGATACTTGTGACATGCATTATATTGACTATATGATGTTCCTGGACATACCATATTATTTCATCTTGTGATCTCGAGTTCTTGTGATCTTGTGATTATGTTACACGACAGTTACTTATTCAGGACATTTCATGTTCATTATATACATGTCATACCATGCATGCACGGTCTTATGGTACATGATTTATCCCCATAATTATTCATGTTATTATTATTACCTTCAGTTCTCGATACTGCCAAATCTATTATTCTTATGTCCTACTTACTGTTTTTACATCTCCCTTTTACTGTTCTTTTTCCTTCGTGTACTCTTGCTGGTCCGCTTCTGACGGACCTTTATATTATTTTTCAGTATTTAGATCAGAAAGCTGGTATAGAGAATTGATGTTAGATCATATACTGGTTCAGCTATCCTCCGGTGAGTTTAGTTTTCTTTCTTGACTTGTTTTATTCAGATATAGTGGGTGATATTGTTTATGATTCAGTTTTTCATATATGTGATTTTATCCCTATGCTTGGTTGTATATGCATATATGTGGGCTATCCTGCTAATTTATTGACAGCCTAAGATACTCATGAAAGAGATTTCACTCTTCGTGAGTATCTGCTAGCCATCGTCACGTACTCGTATTCCGTATTTTGGGAAGCGGGGCGTGACACATGTAGTATTTAGTGTTTGGACATGTGTTTTTATATTGTAGTACTTATTTTGTAGTATGGAACTTATTTTGAGGTTGGCATATGTATGGACAAATTTCTTTTATAATATCAATGTTGTCTTTAGGAAGTTATGTATCTCTTTTTATTGTTGATATTTGATACATATCTTCTATGTGTGGTATGTGGTGTGTCTGTATTCTTATGTATCCTTTGTAAACCAACCATTTTACCACTTATTTTTGAGGTTGAAGTTATTGGTTGGTTGGAGGAAACCGTTTATGCATACACCTTGTAATTCAGTAATCTTGGTATGCATAGATGGGTTGCCTAGAGCTTGACTGATATATCTTATTCATATGCTTTTAGTGATGAATCTAACTTATATGTTACATTGATATATGCATGTGTTTAGGGGGAGCTTCGCTTGAAGTCTCCTCTCAAATTATTTGTGATAACTCCATGTGTTTTGTCATCATCAAAAGGGGGATATTGTTGGCCCAAAAACAATTAGCCCTAATTTTGATGATAACAAAACATTTGTATTTATGTTTTAACAATTTTGTTTAACAAAGTTTCAGGTTAAGTCTTTGTTGCATTTCGGCTCCAACACACGACTCACACATTTGGAAGCCAAGAAGATGTACATCCCAGAGCCTAAGCACATAGAAGAGCTTAAGGATCAAGTTTGCAAAAGATGACTATATCAAGATTTGTATTTTTTCTTTTTGTATTTTAGATAGGATTTAAAGTCATTTGTTTAAACCAAGATGGTATAGGTTGATAGCTCTTTTGGGATTGACACACACCATCTTTCACATTCCTAAAGTATTTTAAAAAGAGTTCAAAATATTTCTCTTTTCCGTTTTCAAGATCAAGTTTCAAAATAACGAGTTTCGAAAAAATCGATTTTCGATTTAGAAAAGTGTTTTTACAAAATATAGTTCTAACTTTATTTTGTGTTGATCCATAATCACACACTGGTTCTATCAAGTCCCTAAAACTCTATTTTGTGTTTAAAGATCAAAGTTAATCTTGTCAGAAAAAAGATAGTTTCAAAAAGATTTCCATAACAAGCTTTTGGCCCAAGGTCGGTTGACCGACCGGTCGACCGTAGGCAGAGAAGATTTGCTCTGTCGGTCGACCGACATGCACCAAAGTGCATTGTGTGCACTTCGGTCGACCGTGCGATAGACCGACTGCAAGAGCTTTGCTCTCGGACCGCCCCGGTCGACCGACAGAGAGCTTTGCTCTCTGGTTGGGAAAAATGATCGACCGGCCGGTCGACCGCTATCCACAACAGTCGAAAATCCGACCGTTGGCGGTCGACTGGCCGGTCGACCGACCGAAGAATTTCCTTCTGATTTTTTCCAACGGATATATTCCATTTTGTCTTTTTCTGGGTCTTTTCTCAACGACTCTTTTGGGTTTTCTCCTCATGTTTTCATCCCCTATAAATAGAGGGACTATAGAAAAATCCAATAACAAGATTTAAGAAGTTAGAAAAAGATTTTATAAATTTTCAAGAAGATTTAGTCAAGTTTTAGCCTTTTCTTAAAAGTTTTTCTTTTGAGCCAAAATTCCACATTCTTGATTTCTTAGCTTGAGCCTTCTCTCTACATCTTTGCAAGTTACTGTCACTACACAATCCCAAAGATTTTCACCTTCTCATCTTGGTTATAGGATTGTAATTGTCAGCCTTTTGTAATTAAGAGAAGATCACCGATTTTCTTCTATTGTGAAGTTGTAGAGGTTGTGCCTCAAGTGAGCTAGTGAGCTCCATGTTGGTGTTGCGGCACTGGAAAAGAGGACTTGTGAGTCCATTGATTTCTAGTGAGAATTTGTAATGGTTGACAATCTACTGAGATCGTCATAGTGAAAATTCTTCATAGTGTTGAAGACGGGGACGTAGAGCAGTAGCTCGAACCTCGGAATATATCATCGTGTTTGCAATTGCTTACTCTTTCTCTCTTCACTATACTCTCTCTTTACTTACTTGCACACTTATATTGTTTACTTATTTTCAAGCATTTCTTGTGTTGTGGTTAGTATTTGCTAGATTGTTAGGAAATAAATTTTTATTCCGCATTACTTGCTATTTAGTATAGCCATCACCTATTCACCCCCCTCTAGGTGATTTACAAAGAATTTAGGGAGGGTTGAAGCATTAAATCTAAAGTTGGCTGCAAGTTATTTGGGTCATTAATATTGTTGCTTCTGTTTATGCTTTATTGAGATTTTAATCCAATATGTATTGTGTTATATGCAGGGCACATTTTCACTGCTGGCTTGGAATGATAATGGGGAGATTGCAAAAAAATTCCGCAAGTAGTTCAACGATAATGCCCAGAAAAAGTGGAATGATAATAAAAATTGCTCCCTGCGTCATACTTTTGATTGCTGTCAGGGTTTTATAGCTGAGGCTACTGCTCAGTAATCAGACAGAGTCGATAGTGAGACTTGAAGAACCTCTTTTCGACATATGAAAAGAATAGTCAGGACGACGGGAGTGGCTCGGTAAAATTAAAAAATGTTATGAATTTGTTTAAAATTATTATACACGGTAGATTTACTAATTTGTTTATTTTTAAATTTGTAGTTGAATAGTGAAAAATGTAAAGTCTCTCGCGCTGCCAATGACTTGCTACATAGGTTGCTTTTGACAGTCTAATGGCTATATTTTTTAAATCCAGAAATTTGTTTATGAAAATATTATACTCGCTATCGAAAGTCGTAGCATGCTGTCAAAAAATCTAAGCCACTCTGAGACAAACCAAACTTTCTGAAAAACTCTGTTGAAAGCAAAAACTTGATCTTCCGAAAACTCCAATCAACAGGTAGTGAAAAACACTACTACTGCTGTCGGAAGTGAGTCGTTTCTGAACTTTTCTGAGCTCTTTATGAATGCTGTCAAAAACATATATAGAGGCTGTCAAAAGTTCTTCAGCTCAAAACATGAAAACAGAAATAACCTAGAGGGGTGAATAGGTGATATGTTAATCTAATGCAGATATAAAGACAATTATAAACTATAAACTAACCAACTCAACAATCAAGAAATGACACTGTATACCCGGTGAAGGGATCTGAACTTTTACTCATGATTTCTCTTAAAATAAGCGTTGAGGTGCACAATTGCTTTCTGTTCGGGGCGGAACCAGCACTTGAAAATGTGTGTTTTATGAAATTAGTGTAATTATGTATGTGTACTAATGTTCCCTCGATACTTCTATTATAGCATTGGCTCAACAAGTCGAATCCACCGGGTCGGGAGGCAATAGAAGCATTAACAATCCTTATTCACGTGTTATGTTAACAATTTCTTCTTTGTTTAAAGAATGAGAAAAAAATAAAAGAAATCCAGAAGTGATAGGTGAAGAAGGCGATAAAACGGCGAGACAAAAATAATAGAGAAGTGGTATTGAAAATGGATTTAAAAACAAAATAAAAGAAAAGAAGAAGAAGAAGAAATAGGAGATGAAAACAACATGAAATAAAAATGGTATTTTTATGTTGAAAAAAAGGTTGGAAAATAAAATAAAAAGAGAAGAAGATTCATGGTAACTAACTACTAAATGCTCCACTAATCATGCTAACCTCTTAGTGATAGTTGCCTCACATGAATCTTAGCCATCACTAGTCCTTGGCTTCAAGAAGCAATACAAAGTATGGCACATAAGATGGTTCCTTACATACAAAACTTGCATCAAGAGAAAGCTAATACAAATCTTAGATCATCAAAACCATTAGAAGTAAGCATGAAATAAGATAGAGTTAGCTTGGTTAGCAAGTTAGATGTTAGAATCCATCATCATGAGACATCAATAGCTCTTGCAAGAACAAAGCCTTGTAGAAGCTATTAGATTCATGTTGATTATCAAGAAGAGATTAGATGATTAGTGGTTAGTAGTTAGATTGTCATAAAATAAAAGTTAGCTAGTCATGTTAGAGGTTAGAGAAGAAATCATTGAAGAAAGGAGGAAGATTACATAAATTGTCACCATCTTTTACATCAATCTCTCTCTTTCTCTTTCTGAATCATCTCTGCCCTAATACATGAATCTAAAACAAAAGAGAGAAGAAGAAAATAAGAACACCTATACTACACTAAAAGAGAGAAAACTTGGCCTACTCGCTGATCTGCTTGCGTCTCAGCTCTCTGCAGGGCTTTGTATAGGTAAAAGAATCATCTAGAAGACGAGACGAGACCACGCGTCAAAAATTGACGCGTGGCTCGCCAAGATGGCCACGTTTTCGTAGCCATACCAGGGACATAGGTCCTTGGTTTTGGAGAGTGATTTCGTCTTACTTCGAAGACCTTCCAGGTATCCTCGGATTTAGGTATTTGCGTCCATATTTTCATCAGATATGCGCCAACGTCTATATTCAATGTATCTTCTAGAAATTCTTTAGCTTGGCCTCTAATAAATCCGGATTTAATTACCCGAAAATGGGTTTAATTAAGCTCTTATTACCTTTTTTCCCCTCTATTCTTGATTATCTGTAAAAGAGACCAAAATACGATTTAGAAATGATATTTTATTCATAAATCGGTAAAAAAATGCGATATAAAAGTGCAATATCATAGACTAATCACACCCCCACACTTATCTTTTGTTCATCCCGAGCAAAATAAGAAAAAGAAAAACTATACTACAAATGTTATTACACCACTTTCGTAGGTGACGCGATTGCACTGAGCGTGTGCAACAAGCCATTAAACCTCTAAGTTTCCCCTAGGGGAGTGTTGTCTCCTAAGGATTTTCAGCGGATTGTACCCACAAAATCCATAAAGAAAGAAAATAAATGTTAGTATTTTGAAAATGCATTTTCAAAAAGAGACAAGTTTTCAAAATATTTTTACAAAAATATAAGTGATCTAAGATCACAAGTCCACCAAAATTTATTTTTCCTTAAACTTAATCTATATGCAAGTTCTTGTCTTCAATTAAGGTAAGAATTCAAAATTAGATTGAAAATTTTATCCTTCATATAACCTAGAAAATATGCATTTTGTGATAGTAAAGATTTTTGGGATTTCAACTCTAACCATCAAGCCATATATATATATATATATATATATATATATATATATATATATTTCTTTTTGCAAATATATATATATTTTTTCTTCTCTTAGTTTTCTTAGGCTTTCTAGTTTACCCGGGTAGTAAGCCTTTAACCAATGACTCCCAAACCAGTTGGTCTTAGGGCATCGATGAGAAAACATCCCTCGGGTTTAAGGACTCGAGTAAACAAGGCTACAAAACTAAGAAGGATTATTTGTTTCTTATGACCACCGTTAGACGTGAATAATCATGCTTCTGAGGCATAGTTATCCAGCTTTAATAATTGATTTTTTTATTCATGTATACCATATATTTTTTCTCTTTTTATTTATTTTTACTTTGTGGTATTTTAGGCCTTTGTTTCTATCCCAAAAATGTGTAAGTATGAAGTGCATACTATCTAAGGCAAAAAATTCAAGATAAAATTATCTCTTCAATTTATCTTACTTAGCCTATAATCTTAAACAAGATTCATTATTTCGACTAGGTTTAAGATGTCATAATTTAGGTTTACTTAATTTCTAAGATCATCTTAATTTTCTTAAAAATAGATCAAAACTTTGTCTCTTATTTCAAAAAATTTTTAAAGAAAGGAAAAACTCTATACAAAAAGGAAAAATTTTAAGAATCTCCTAAAAGAAGTGAAAAGAAAGAAAATTTAAAAACTCTACGTTAGTAAACCCTCCCCCAAACTTATCTTATGCATTGTCCTTAATGCATCGTGAATGTATGTATGCATGAAACAAATAGAGAGGGAAGGAGAAATCACCTCAAGGTGGTGGTTTCGGTGGTGGTCTGATTGGTCCATGAATATGGCCCAATCCAAAGATTGCGGAGTCTGGAGGAACTCACCAATGACCTCTATAATTCAACCCACTAAAATAATGTATATTGAATGATTTTATTAAGAATTTTACCCCATCTAATTTCCAAATTTTCAAAATAGTTTTAGAGTCAATTTTATCAACACCCTTGTTTCAAAATGGAGTGTGAAAAGATGGAATGATTGATTTGGACTCAGGAAGTACAGGAACTACTACTGACTCAGAAATTTGACTTAAGTCAAGTAAATGTTCAGGAGTCAAAACTGCTTCAGGAATCGGGTCCAAATCAAGAAGATGAAATTCTAGTCCACATTTATTTTCCCACAACGGAATGTGACTTTCTAAGATAGGTGATTCAAGTTTAAGAATGACAGATATGAGAATCAAAACTGACTCTAAAATGTTGCTCAAATCGGGTAGCAAAAGAAGAGTCATTATTGATTCAGGAAGTTAGACTGGATTACAAATTTAAGGATTGAAGTCACATTCTTGTTTGAGTTCAATTTTTTTGAAAGAAAAACTTGCCAATTTGTCAATAGAACATTCAAAAGTATGAAATTGGTCAAGTTCAATTTGTTGATCATAAAAAATTGGTGATTCAATTTCACGATGGATTGGCACAGGATTCAATGTTGACTTGAAAAAAGGATTGCAATCAGGTGAAGACACCAGAGTCATTATTGAATTAGAAAGTAGAATTGAATTACCAAGTTGAGGTTCAGGATCACATTCATACTCAAGTTCAATTTCAGAAAAGGAATAACTTGCCAGAATGTCAATATGGTTCTCAAAATTTTGATTTTGGTCAAGTTCAAATAGATGTGCTGAAATTGAATCTTGGTTTTAAAATAACATGAGTCCTGGATCAAATCAATAGAATTAGATATATCTGAATTGGTCAAAGGTTGATAAGAGAGAGTTTTTCTCATTCTTATAAATGTTAACCAATTGACTCAATTGTGTTTCCAACCTATTGATAGACTGGGCAGAAGATTTTTGAAATTATTGTGCGGACTCCTGCAAGATTTCTATACCCTTTTCTAGATATGATTTTTCTTCAAGTGGATATTCTAGAAAAGGAGTGTAGGAATCTTAGTTTTGAAATTTTTGTGAAGAGTGTGAGTTCATCATGTTTTGAGATTGTCTCTCGAACTCACGTAAGAGTTCCTTAGTCAATTCCAAGATAGATGTTTGATCATTTTGAAGCGGTGGGACTGAGTAAGACTTTTGAAAATATTGTGAAATTGGGGAGGCCAATAGTTTCTGAAATTATCGCTCGACCTCTTGCATGTTGGCTTATATGCTCTTTTCTAACTCAGATTTTTCTTCTATGTGTGGTTCTGAAAAAGGAGTATAGGAAGCAAAATTAGGAAATGAATATTGTGGAATTTGTGAAAATTGTGGACAAGGTGGTTAAAAATTTGACTCAGGGGAGGTGAATCCCCATTGACCTTGTGAAGAGTGAAAATTATTTTGAAAATTATATTCATTAGAATAGGGGTATGGGTTATATTGAATCGGATAAATCCAATCCGACTTATTTGATTGGTTTATGTTATACAAAGCTGGGTTGAAGTTATCCGAGTTAAATGATGTAGGAGTGAAGTATGGATTCATATTAAGATTGAAAAAATTATTGTTGTTGAATTCCATTTCACAAACAATCACAAACAAAAAAGAAAAAACAAACAAATAAATAAAAAGAAAGAAAAAATCAAAACCGAGCCTATAGTAGGGTTGATCTAGACCTAGACGACTCCTAATTGGGTAATTTCCCGTGGGAGGTTATTGTATGAACCCGACTACGAGCTAATCGGCCAGGTAGGGGCAAAATACAGTGGGAGGTATCAGTGCGTAAGCGACGGGCCTTAATTACGCCAAACTACGATATCTTCGAGGCGTAACCTCTTAATCCCCAACCTTAAACACCGATTTCACAAGAGTAAGATTCAAAACAAATTTCACCTTGGTCAATCTCTTAATGAGTCTGAGATGTCCCTAGCGCCAATGTCTATCAATTTTATTAAGGCTTGGATTGTGTGAGTGGGGAGGTGATTTTGGGTTAAGGGTGATGAACTCCACACCTTATCTTGTATTAGATTTTGCAATATAGACAAGAATATAACACAAAGCGAGTAAATCACCTACGTGTGTTTCCTGTGCTATATGCAATGCCATATGTACACCTCAGTATAGATCACAACAACGGAACAAAATATCGTATATTGGAAATTGAATTGACGCGTACCTAAATGCAAATGTCTAAACTATTTTAAAGCATCCAAATACTGTATTTTAGTTCTTTAATTATTGCAGTGTGCATGCAATCAAAACAGATAATTAGTAGAAGAATACAATAATATATGCAACTTGCAAATTCCTACAAAAGATAAAGTACAATTGCCACAAAATTGCAGCGTTTTCGCAGCTTTTCTTTAATTTTTGTGGCAAAGTTTTAGAAGCAAGCTTTCTGCTTTCTAGAGCAGGGAGAGGCAAGCAAAAGTACACTTCTGCAATGTAAAAATTCTGTAAAAATTGTCCTGCACACCAAAACAGAGAAGAAAATGTTAACAAAAACGTGAAATCAAAACCATTCTCGTCCCCGGCAACGACGCCAAAATTTGTTCGGGGCGGAACCAGTACTTAAAAATGTGTGTTTTATGAAATCAGTGTAGTTATGTATGTGTGCTAATGTTCCTACGATACTTCCATTATAGCTTTGGTTCAACGGGTCGAATCCACAGGGACGGGAGGTGATAGAAGCATTAACAGTCCTTATGCACGTGTTATGTGAACAATTTCTTCTTTGTTTAAAGAATGAGAAAAAAAAGAAAAAAATCCAGAAGTGATAGGTAAAGAAGGCGATAAAACGGCGATGTGAAAATAAAAGAGAAGTGGTTTTGAAAATAGTTTTAAAAACAAAATAAAAGAAAAGAAGAAGTAGAATAGATAGGAGATGAAAACAACATGAAATAAAAATGGTATTTTTTGTTGAAGAAAAGGTTTGAAAACAAAATAAAAAGAGAAGAAGATTCTTGGCAACTAACTACTAAATGCTCTACTAATCATGCTAACCTCTTAGTGATAGTTGCCTTACATGAATCCTTGACCATCACTAGTTCTTGGCTTCAAGAAGCAATACAAAGTATAGCACATAAGATGGTTCCTCACATACAAAACTTGCATCAAGAGCAAGCTAATACAAATCATAGATCATCAAAATCATTATAAGCAAGCATGAAAGAAGAGAGAGTTAGCTTGGTTAGCAAGTTAGCAAGTTAGATGTTAGAATCCATCATCATGAGTCATCAATGGCTCTTGCAAGAGCAAGGCCTTGTAAAAACTATTAGATTCATGTGGATTATCAAGAAGAGATTAGATGATTAGTGGTTAGTAGTTAGATTGCCATGAAATGAAAGTTAGCTAGTCACGTTAGGGTTAGAGAAGAAATCATTAAAGAAAGGAGAAAGATTACATAGATTGTCACCATCTCTTACATCAATCTCTCTCTATCTCTCTCTGAATCATCTCAGCCCTACTACAATATCTAGAACAAAATAAAAATACAAAAAAAGAAAAGAAAAGAAAAGAAGAACACCTATACTACACTGCACTAAAAGAGAGAAATCCTAGCTACTGCTCTCGGAACTCCCGTCTCAAGTCCATAAATGCAGTATTTATGTCATAGGAAGGATCTGGAAGACGAGATGAAGCCACGCGTCGAAAATCGACGCGTGGACCCACAAAAATGCCGGTTTCCACGGCATTTTTGCGACAAAATTAGGGCCAATTGCCCTGAATTTTGATCATGTGGTTCGTCTGGCTTCTAACACCTTCTATATGTATCTAGTTTTGCAATATTTGGACGTGTATCTCTCCAGATACATCTTCAAATACGGGATCCAATGCATTTCTAGAAGCTCTCTAGCTTGACCTCCAAGAAATCTACATTAATTACCCAAAATAGGTATAATTAAGCTCTTATTATCCCTATGCCTTTGAACTTTTACTTATCTGCAAAATAGACCAAAACATGGGTGAGAAGTGTTATTTTTTTATCATAAATCAGTAGGAAAATGTGATATAAAAGTGCAGTTTTATAGACTCATCACACCCCATACTTATCTTTTGCTCGTCCCGAGCAAGACAAAAAAAAAAGAAAAACTAAACTAAAAATGTTATTACACCACTTTCGCAGGTGACGCGATTGCACTGAGCGTGTGCAACAAGCCGTTAAACCTCTAAGTTTTCCCTAAAGCAGAAGTATTGTTTCCTGAGGGTTTTCAGCAGATTACACATACAAAATCAATAAAATTTGATCGGGGCGGAACCAGCACTTGAAAATGTGTTTTTTATGAAATCAGTGTAAAAGGGTGTGTGCTAATGTTCTCTCGATACTTTCGTTATAGCATTGGCTCAACAGGTCGAATCCACAGGAACGGGAGGCGATAGAAGTATAACAGTCCTTATTCACGTGTTATGTTAACAATTCTTCTTTGTTAAAAAATGAAAAAAAGTAAAAGAAAAGAAATCCAGAAGTGATAGGTGAGAAGAGGCGATGAAATCGGCGATGTGAAAATAAATAAGTGGTTGTAAATCGGTGGAAACAAAATAAGAAAATAGAAAAGAGATAAAAGAAAAATGAAATAAGAAGAGGCTTTGGAAAACTGTTTTAGAAACAAAAGAAAGAAGAAATAGAAGAGATACGTGATGAAATAAAAATGGTATTTTTATGTTGAAGAAAAGGTTTGAAAATAAAATAAAAGGAAAAGAAGATTGATGGCAACTAACTATTAAATGCTCCACTAATCATGCTAACCTCTTAGAGATAGTTGCCTCACATGAAGCCCTAGTCATCACTAGTCCTTGGCTTCAATAAGCAATACAAATCATGGCACATAAGATGGCTCCTCAAATACAAAACTTGCATCAAGAGCAAACTAATACAAATCTTAGATCATCATAACCATTAGAAGCAAGTATGAAATAAGAGAAAGTTAGCTTGGTTAGCAAGTTAGCAAATTAGATGTTAGAATTCATCATCATGAGCCATCAATGGCTCTTGCAAGAACAAAGCCTTGAGAAGCTATTAGATTCATGTGGATTATCAAAAAAAAGGTTAGATGATTAGTGGTTAGTAGTTAGATTGTCATGAAATGAAAGTTAGCTAGTCATGTTAGAGGTTAGAGAAGAAATCATTGAAGAAAGGAGAATCTCACCATCTCTTACATCAATCTCTCTCTTTAATTATCTCTGCCCTAATACATGAATATAAAATAAAATAAAAATACAAAAGAAAAGAAGAAGAAAAGAAGAATACCTACACTACACTACACTAAAAGAGAAAAAACCTAGCCTACTCGCTGATCTGCTTGCGTCTCAGGTCATTGCAGGCCTTTATATATAGGCAAAAGAATCATCTAGAAGACGAGACAAGGCCACGTGTCGAAAATCGACAAGTGGCTAGCCAAGATAGTCGCGGAAACACAGCCATATCCGTGTTTTCACGGCCATACCTGGGACTTAGGTCCCTGGTTTTGGCGAGCGGTTTCGTCTCGCTTCAGAGACCTTCCAGATATCCTCAGATTTAGGTATTTGCGTCTGAATTTTCGTCAGACACGCGCCAACGTCTAGATTCAATGTATCTTCTAGAAACTCTCTAGCTTGGCCTCCAAGAAATCCGGATTTATTTACCCGAAAATGGGTTTAATTAAGCTCTTATTACCCTTTTGCCCCTCTATGCTTGATTATCTGTAAAAGAGACTAAAACACGGTTTAGAAACGATATTTACTCATAAATAGTAGGAAAATGTGATATAATAGTGCAATATCATAGATTAATCACTTTCTTGATATAAGGAGAGTTCAAACAAATAATTTTGCAAGAATAATAAATCAGCAAGCATAATTGGGCAATAAAATAAAGGAGAGAGTTAGAGATATCAAACGCAAGCCAATCGCAAAGACAAGAAATTATTATCGAGGTTTGAGCCACTTGCTCTACATTTTCGCTTTACGCAATGAAGATTTCAATATAATCAATCTCGATTACAACTTGAACTCGATCCCACAAGATCCGGAGCCGCAACTCCAACTCATTATCCTCTTTTCAAGAGGAACTCTCAAAGAACAATGGTTTACAACACTTAGTGATCTTCACAAGATCACAAATATTCTCTATTATACCTTTCCTATAGCTCAATGTAAGAATTGTTAACTCAAGAAAAGTGTCTGAAAAACTGAGAGAAATTGGATTGAATAGCTTAAAGAAACTTTTCAAAAGAGATTGAGAATTGAACACTTGAGAATTTGCAAACATGATTAATTTTCTTGATATAAAACCATCTCTAATCTGTTGGCCCAAAGGCCATTATCCCAGTTATTTTGATGATAACAAAACATATTTAGTTATGTATTTAATATTTTTGTTTAAAAGGATTTCAGGTTCAAGAACAGGTTTTTGACGGCTCCGCTAAAAGACTCACAAGTTTGGACGCCGCAAAAATGAAGATTCCTAAGCTATGCACAACTAGGATGCTTCGGGATCAAGATGATGATGTGAAGATCAAGACAAGATCAAGACGACAAAGAAAACAAGATTTGTATTTTTATTTTTTATTTTAGATATTTTGTCAAAGCTAGATATTAGAAGTAGAGCTATGGGATTATCACACACACACCTCTTAGTTAGGTTCATGGCTTCAAAAAGATTTTCAATTTCCATTTCTAACTTAGTTTTAAAGTGAACATGTTTGGAAATAAGCTTTTTAGAAAAACAATAGTTTTGGAAAAACATTTTTATGGAAAAACAAGTTTTTATCAAAAGGATTTTTATCAAACTATTTTAACATGATAGAAGTATGACATATGCTCATACTCTATGTTTTACAAGTTCCAAAAATTTAACCCAAGACCAAAAACCCAAAACCCAAAATTTCTGGTTCTGGAAGTTCTGATATTTCAGAACTTACAGTAACCGGTCGACCGACCCGGTCGACCGATGTGCACAAAACTGTGCATGTGTATATCAGTCGACCGGCCCAGTCGACCGAGGTATTTTTGCGTTCACAGGATTTTTCGGTCGACCGACCCGGTCGACCGCCAGCCCCAACGGTCACATTTTTGACCGTTGGCGGTCGACCGACCCGGTCGACCGGACTCTGTCAAAAGTTCTGACAGATCCAACAGCTATTTTTTCTGACTGATTCTCTTTTGGGATTTGATACCAACGTTTTTGTGAGGCTGTTTTTGACCCCTATAAATAGAGGGTCACCTCATATTGATTAGACAAGTAACTATTGCAAAGAATTCCAAAAGATTTTCACAAGAGCTTTACAAAGAATTTCAAAGCCTTTCTTTTACAAAAGATTTTTCAAAGCCTAAATTCCCAACACCCAACTTGTAGCCTATTCCTCTACCTTCTCTCTAGTTTTTGCACACCACAATCCCAAGTTCTACATCTATATCATTGGCTCTAGGATTGTGCAAGTGAGCTATTTTGATCAAGTGTGATCACCTTTCTTATTGACTGAAGTTGTAGAGGCATCGGCCTCAAGGGAGCTAGTGAGCTTCGGGTGGTGTTGCGGCATCACAAGTGTAGGGACAAGTGTGTCCTTGTATTGGCGATCCGGTGGGATCAACGATAGTAGTGCAAATCCTTCAAGTGTGAAGGCGGGGACGTAGAGCGTGGCTCGAACCTCGGAAACACATCCTTGCGTTTGCATTTGCTCGAATTTTCTCTCAACTCTACTCCTTTTAATTCTTGCACCTTTATTGTTCTATTTATTGCAAGTCTCTATTTGTGCTATTTGTGTGTTAAATTTTAAATTCCGCATTATTGTCATAATTCATATAGCCATCACCTATTCACCCCCCCTCTAGGTGATTTCAATTGGTATCAGAGCCTAACCCTACAACTTAGGTCTAACCACCTTAGGGAGATCCATATTTGGCTATATACATTTTTGTTGCATTTATATTTGCTTGTGCATTCATGGCATCCATGGACTTTTCTAGCATTAAATCCCCACCCAAATTTGATGGCTTGAACTTTCCCATTTGGAAAGTCAAGATGAACTTATTTTTGAAATCCTTAGGTGTTAGAGTGGCTAGGGCCATAACCAAAGATTTTATTGAACCCACTAGTGATGAGAGCACATGGTCCGAGGATACTTCCAAAGACTATGAGGCTAATTCTAGGGCACAATATGCATTGACCCAAGCATTAAATGAGGATGACCTTGCACGCATAATTAATTGTAAATCCGCATTTGAGGTTTGGAACATACTCATTGTGACTCATGAGGGAACGTCTCAAGTCAAGAGAGCCAAGGTTGACTTGCTACGTTCTCAATATGAGAACTTTTACATGTTTGAAAATGAGAGCATTGATGATATGCTCACCCGTTTTACAAAAATAACTAATGCTCTTTCTTCCTTAGGCAACAAGATTGATAATGATCAAAAGATAAGGAAAGTGATTAGAGCTCTTCCCAAAGCTTGGGAAGTTAAGGCGACCACACTCAAGGAGCTCAACGACAAAGAGGAGATGGACTTCTCCGGCTTCATCGGAAATCTCAAGACGCATGAGATGGAGATGAAAGTTAGAGAAGAGAGGGAGGCACCAAAGAAGAAGACGATTGCCTTCAAAGCCACTCCTACTACCATTGAGGAAGACGACTCATCCGAAGATTGCGATGAGGACTTCGCCATGCTCATCCGGAAGGTGGGCAAGATGTTCTACAAGAAGGGACGGCAAAGTAACTTCTGAAGAGGGAAACCTTAAGGAAGGTACGAGAAGAAAAGAGAAGAACCCGGTCCTTGCTTTCATTGCAAGAAGATCGGTCACCTAATTGCCGATTGCCCCGCTCTCCAAGCAACCACCTCCAAGCACGGGAAGAAGAAGAAAGCTTTGGCCGCTACATGGGATGACTCGGAGTCGGAATCCGAAGAGGAGCACGACGCCGCCAACATGTGCTTTATGGCACAAGGTGAGGATTCATCTAAGGTATGTCTAAAAACTTCTATTGATGATGATGATCTCACAATGGATGAACTTGCTAAATTTTTTGAAGAATTGCAACATAGGTATGAGATTTCACAATCTCATAATAAGAAATTGAAAAAGGAAAATGATGTTTTGAAGAACAAACTTGAAATTTGTTTAAAAGAGAAAAATGAGTTATCTAGTTCTTTTGAAAAATTGAAAAGTGATTTTGATAAGTATAAGGTAACTAATAAAGGAAAAACCCCCATGATTTCTAGTAATAAAAATGTTTTTGTTGAAATTCAAAAACGTGTTGATTCTTTAGATAACATTTTAAAGAAATGTGCATTTGATTTTAACAAGCTTGCATCTAAATTTCCTAAGGGAGTAGCCCAAGGGAAACATGTTCATCATAAACACTCTTCACATAAACATGCACACACACATCACCATGCTTTTATGTACAATAGTGGTAGAATTTTCATTTGCACGCATTGTGGCCGCAAAGGCCATTTAGAAAAGTTTTGTTATGCTAAGAATAATGTAAAGAATAAATTTGTTTGGGTTCGCCCCGGATCTAACCCCAAAGGACCCACTAAGATTTGGGTACCAAAGGAGCCACTGAATTTAAATGATACAGGTATAGGTGGATCTACACCCTCCAAGACTTAGGAGGAGGTGGTGCCCGGATGGTAGGTGCAACAAGGCTTAAAGATCATATCGTGTTTGCATCGCTATCGTGGAGGCACCTATTTGTGGAGATTGCCCTTCAATTGGTAACATCTCCATTTAAAAGTTTTTGATTTTTAGTCATGTATACATATGTATAGAATTGATAGTTTGCTTTTGTACTCTATTGATATATGCTTGTATAGAACTACTTTTCTATCATGTTGTATATGTGCCTTGTGTTAACTTCTATATCTTTTGTATCATGCCTTGTTTATTGTATGTCCACATGTATAGGTTATTATTTGTGATTATATACTTGTATACATATACACATTATTTTCATAAA
This sequence comes from Agave tequilana, assembly GCA_038442645.1. Lineage (NCBI taxonomy): Eukaryota > Viridiplantae > Streptophyta > Magnoliopsida > Asparagales > Asparagaceae > Agave > Agave tequilana. The sequence continues at coordinate 376,926 of JAVJIF010030343.1, read as the reverse complement.
TAAAAATAAACATTTGTAAAATTTCCTATTTAAACAAACACCTTAAAGATGGCAATTGCGCACCTCAACTCATTCAAGAGGAATCAAGAGGATGAAGTTCAGAACCCGTCACTGGGTATTCGGCTTCAACATCTTTAAAATCTTTGTTTAAATATGAAAATAAATTTAAAAAGGGTTTGCATGAATTTGATGTTGTAATAACTTAATGAAGATTTAAAACCTGTTGGTGTATTCCTATATGTTTAATATGTCATACCTATTTTGACTACAAATTTATTTAAATTTTTTTTTGGGCCAGATGTTGTTAACAGATTTCAGGCAAAGCCGGTCGACCGACCTATAAAGCCCCGGTCGACCGACTCTGCCTGAGAAGAAAATTTTTTATTTCTTTTCTGTTACCGGTCGACCGACCATAATCCCGGTCGACCGCTGCAGACCTGCAGAGCTCTCGGGATAAATCGGTCGACCGTGCCGGTCGACCGCTCTATATTTACAGAGCTCTCGGGTTGTTTCGGTCGACCGGACCGGTCGACCGATCGTCGATTTCAGCCCTAATCTGTTATAAATTTCCACTTTTTCTCTCTCTCTCTCACTTTTCTCAGCGAACCGGAGTTTCCCTTTTCCCTTAAAAATTTTCTTTCTCTCCAATCACTCAACCGATCTCAAATTAACTTAAAACCCTCCTCAAATTCCTTCTTCTACTTCCTGATCTTCAGTTTCAAGCCAATCCAACCGCAGGATTTGAAGAAATTCGGATTTTTTCTATCTAGGGTTTGAGTTCTTCACTGTTAAGGTAAAAACTTTCTTTTTCTCTCTAATCTTCACTGCCAGCTTTGTAATCTTCCATCTATTGTCAATATATTAGGTTACTTAGCTATCTAGATCGTGCCCTAACTTTGTTTATACCTAAAAATTTCATTTTTCATCATGCCACCTAAACGTTCCCGAACTGAGAAGGGAAAGGAAGTTGCTCAACCTTCCTCCCAAGCTCCTAGACCCATTCGCCCCTTCATAAATGATCTTGCTGCTGATCGGTACTCCCATCTCTCCACTAGGAATATCAACTCGGGGAGGTTTGTTGTTATTCAAGATTTCGAACACTTGAATATTCCCCACATTTTGCAGACCAACAATTTAGTTGAATTTTTGACCATCAAGGAGCAAGTTTACACATCTCTTGTTCCCTACTTTTATGCAAATTTTGAATTTGATGGTAATCGTATCACTTCTAGAGTTTTAGGTAGGGACATCGACATTTCTATCGGTCGATTTGCTAGAATTCTGCATCTCTCCACTGGTGGAGCGGATGTGTATACCCATGACCTACATGACTTTGAATTTCCGGAGGGTGAGTCTTCGCTCACCGCATCCACTCTTATCCACGGGGATGACAACCCCGGTCTGTAAGGAACGAAGTTGTGAGTAGGTTCACTCTCACTGCTCAGGTCCTTGCTAAGATTATTTTCTTCAACATTATCCCCAAACATGGCGAGTATAGCCACGCTCGGGGTTCTGTACCATTGATTATCTATTGCCTTCTTCGAGGCATTAAGGTAAACTTTCCTCGAGTCATAGCTTCTCACATGGCTTCAGTTCAGATTCGTACTGCGGGTAGGAGCTTGCCCTACGGCATGCTAATTACCCATCTTCTTAGGGCTCTTGATTTTGATCTTTCTGCCGAAAGTCCCTCCAATCCTTTGACCAACATCAACGGAGTTGTCCTGAAGATGATGGAAGCCCAGCTGCGTAGACACGCTCCTATGCAACCATCTATTCCTCCTGTTGGTCCTGGCTCATCTTCTGCACCAGGATCTTCTTCTTCAGCCCCTGTGTTTTCTCCTGAGTTTCAGGCTCTTGTCTCTTCGGAGGTCCGCTCTCAGATCGAGGCGCACCAGGCCTGGGTCGAGAAGCGCGATGCAGCTATTCGTGCGGAGTTGGATGCTCGTTCCATTCAGGATGCTGCTTTTCGGGCGGAGATCCGGAACAACATGTCCTATTTTGCTGAGTCCATGAGATTCGTGGACGTTCAGTTTCAGGCTCTTTTCACAAAATTTGACATGCTCGTTCCTGACCGTACTCCGATTGCTTGTCGACTCCCAGCCACCGGTCCTCCATTCCCTCCCAGAGCTCGTTCTTCTGTTCCACCACCGCGCACCAGAGTTGATGGCATGGATCCAGAGGAGGTTGCTTCTTCCTCAGAGGAAGAAGATGGTGGTGACAAGAAGATGGCTGAGGGCTCATCTGAGCATGCCGACGACGAGGAGGACGAGGATGCTGGAGATGATGATGATGCTGCTGAGTGACCTCCCCTTTTGATGATGTCAAAAAGGGGGAGAGTTATTTGGGGAGAGCTATCTTGAGAGAGATATTTTTGTGATGTAGTACTTTATTTGTGTTTGGACATGTAGTATTTGTGTTTGGACATGTAGTATTTACTTTTATTTTGCTTTGGACATGTATTTTTAGTATGTGTTGTGGACATGGACGTGGTTATTTACTTTATGCGTATCTTTTGTTTTTGTGTCATGTATGAACTCATTTCTTTCATCTATTCTATGACATGAGTATTTGGTATCATTTGTTTGCATGGAAATATGGTGTTTATCATTTACATATGTTTTCCTATATATGCATGTGTTGAGGGGGAGCTTCATTTGAAGTCTCTACCCAAAATATTTTGTGATAACTATATATGTTTTGCCATCATCAAAAAGGGGGAGATTGTTGGCCCAAAGGCCATTATCCCAGTTATTTTGATGATAACAAAACATATTTAGTTATGTATTTAATATTTTTGTTTAAAAGGATTTCAGGTTCAAGAACAGGTTTTTGACGGCTCCGCTAAAAGACTCACAAGTTTGGACGCCGCAAAAATGAAGATTCCTAAGCTATGCACAACTAGGATGCTTCGGGATCAAGATGATGATGTGAAGATCAAGACAAGATCAAGACGACAAAGAAAACAAGATTTGTATTTTTATTTTTTATTTTAGATATTTTGTCAAAGCTAGATATTAGAAGTAGAGCTATGGGATTATCACACACACACCTCTTAGTTAGGTTCATGGCTTCAAAAAGATTTTCAATTTCCATTTCTAACTTAGTTTTAAAGTGAACATGTTTGGAAATAAGCTTTTTAGAAAAACAATAGTTTTGGAAAAACATTTTTATGGAAAAACAAGTTTTTATCAAAAGGATTTTTATCAAACTATTTTAACATGATAGAAGTATGACATATGCTCATACTCTATGTTTTACAAGTTCCAAAAATTTAACCCAAGACCAAAAACCCAAAACCCAAAATTTCTGGTTCTGGAAGTTCTGATATTTCAGAACTTACAGTAACCGGTCGACCGACCCGGTCGACCGATGTGCACAAAACTGTGCATGTGTATATCAGTCGACCGGCCCGGTCGACCGAGGTATTTTTGCGTTCACAGGATTTTTCGGTCGACCGACCCGGTCGACCGCCAGCCCCAACGGTCACATTTTTGACCGTTGGCGGTCGACCGACCCGGTCGACCGGACTCTGTCAAAAGTTCTGACAGATCCAACAGCTATTTTTTCTGACTGATTCTCTTTTGGGATTTGATACCAACGTTTTTGTGAGGCTGTTTTTGACCCCTATAAATAGAGGGTCACCTCATATTGATTAGACAACTAACTATTGCAAAAGAATTCCAAAAGATTTTCACAAGAGCTTTACAAAGAATTTCAAAGCCTTTCTTTTACAAAAGATTTTTCAAAGCCTAAATTCCCAACACCCAACTTGTAGCCTATTCCTCTACCTTCTCTCTAGTTTTTGCACACCACAATCCCAACTTCTACATCTATATCATTGGCTCTAGGATTGTGCAAGTGAGCTATTTTGATCAAGTGTGATCACCTTTCTTATTGAGTGAAGTTGTAGAGGCATCGGCCTCAAGGGAGCTAGTGAGCTTCGGGTGGTGTTGCGGCATCACAAGTGTAGGGACAAGTGTGTCCTTGTATTGGCGATCCGGTGGGATCAACTATAGTAGTGCAAATCCTTCAAGTGTGAAGGCGTGGACGTAGAGCGTGGCTCGAACCTCGGAAACACATCCTAGCGTTTGCGTTTGCTCGAATTTTCTCTCAACTCTACTCCTTTTAATTCTTACACCTTTATTGTTCTATTTATTGCAAGTCTCTATTTGTGCTATTTGTGTGTTAAATTTTAAATTCCGCATTATTGTCATAATTCATATAGCCATCACCTATTCACCCCCCCTCTAGGTGATTTCATAATCACTCCTACACAAAGGAGAGGGTTGGAGACATTTACTCAGTAAATCTCATCAATTAAAATATGTTAAAATCATGAAATAACCGTTAGAAATGAATCTAATCTGATTTATATAAAAAAAATAGCCGTTGGGAGGCAAAAAAGGCAAGTTGACTGCCTGGCTATCGACAGTTACACATGTGTGTCGACAGGCATGACTCTAACGGTAATAATTTTTAAAAACTGCACAATAATTAAGTCTGTCTGTCGACAGATCGAGCCAACCTAGTCTCTGTTGAATCAATTGTCGACAACTAGCCTTGGTTGTCGACAGACTGAGCTCAGACTCAGTTTCTATTGAAACTCCCCATCGACAGCTATGGGTGGCTATTGTAGCTAATTTGCACTCAATCTTGTGCATATGTATCAGCAATCGACAACTATTTTTCAGCTATCGACTATCCTGGTACATGGACAGTTAAAAATGTTAATTTAAATTATATTGTAAATTTATATAATACATTATTTAAAGTATAAAAACTCCAGTTATGTAAGAAACTTTTCTAACTTTGAAAAACAAGACTTAAAACTATTTTAAGGGTATGATTTCTTTAAAACAAAGTTTTTGTTTGAACCTTTTAACACAATAGAAGATTTTTATTTTTAAAGAATATGAACAAAATAAAAATCATGTAATCATTTGAAAAAATGTGTGTGTGTGTGAGCTTGAGCAATCAATTCTCTACACTAAATTTTAACAAACTAAATATCTTATGTATTACACAAGAGTGGACTCAATTTTCAAAATCTTCATCAAGATCACGACACGTGTCCCACCCCCTAGTGGGACCACTTCTCTGTCAGCGGGCCCAACTCACATACAAGCCTAACATAAGCCTAAAAGAAAGCCTCGGGCCTCTCCCTAAGCCCACATCTGGTCAGACATTACTTACCCGGATCACTACTTAACTGGAGTTGTGCAATTCTCTGGAGACTCCAGTAATCTATACAAGGATCCTTTCCGTAGCTAACCAAGGCTTTGACATGAAGATCCTCCAAAGCCTGCTACTCCTGCGTTGCTTACTGATTAGTCTACAATTCTGCATTATTATATCACATTTTCTCACCGATTTATGAATAAAATGTCGGTCTAAACCGTGTTTTGGTCTCTCTTGCAGATAATCAAGACAAGGAGGGCAAATGAGTAATAAGAGCTTAATTAACCCATTTTCGGATAATTAAATCCGCAATTCTTGGAAGCCAAGCAAGGGATCTTCTAGATGATACATCGAACCTAGACCTTTGTGCACATCAGACGAATATCCGGCCAAACATACTCGAAAATGAATATACCAAGAAAGTCTTAGAAGCGACGGGGACTCGCTCGCCAAAACCAGAGACTTATGTCCCTGGTATTGCCGCGGATCCGCGGCAATTGCCATGTTTCAGCGACAATTGGGTGGAGCCACGCGTCGATTTTCGACGCGTGGCCCCGTCTCGTCTTCTAGAACCCCTGTATGCCTATAAAAACCCCTGTAGAGGCCTAAAACGAAGCAGTTTTTTATTTTAGGCTAGGGTTTCTATCTTTAGGTTAGTGTAGTGTAGGTGTTCTTCCTTTCTTTATTTTGTATTTGTATTTCATTTTTAGATCTTATAGTAGGGCTGAGAGATTCAAAGAGAGATAGAGAGCGATTGATGTAATAGATGGTGACAATCTATGTAAAGGTGCCTCCTTTCTTCTCCAATGTAATCTTCTCCATCTTCTACATGATGTTTAGCTAATTTCTTCTTCTCATGGCAATCTAACTACTAACCACTAACCATCTAACCACTTACTTGATAATCCATATGAATCTAATAGCCTCTACAAGGCCTTACTCTTGCAAGAGCTATTGATGGCTCATGATGATGGATTCTAACATTCTAACACCTAACCCACTAACTTGCTAACTTGCAATGTCTTCTTTATTTCATGCTCACCTCTAACTGATTTTGATGATTTAACAGTAGCTTGCAACTTGTTAGTGGTATGGATGTATTGTTTGAATGTAGAAGAACAATCTTATGGGCCATGCTCTGTATCGTCTCTTGAAGCCAAGGATTAGTGATGGCCAAGGATCCATGTGAGGCAACTATCACTAAGAGGTTAGCATTGTTAGTGGAGCAATTAGTAGTTAGTAGCCATGAGTTTTCTTTTATCTTATTTTAAAAAATCATTTCCAAAATCTTTTTTATCATTTTCTTATCGATGTTTTTACCAACTTTTTAGTCTATATTTGTTTCATCTTCTTTTCTATTTTGTTTTCCAAACCACTTCTCTTTTATTTTTATATCGCTTTCATCGCTCTCCTCACCTATCACATTCTGGATTTCCTTTTCTTTTCTTTTTCTTATTCTTTTAACAAAGAAGAACTGTTAACATAACACGTGAATAAAAATTGTTAATGCTTCTATCGTCTCCCGTCCCTGTGGATTCGACCAGTTGAGCCAATGCTATAACATAAGTATCGAGGGAATATTAGCACATACACATTTTCATTGATTTCATAAAATACACATTTTAAGGTGCTCGTTCCGCCCCGATCAAAATTTTTGGCGCCGTTGCCGGGGATGGGAATGGTTTTGATTTCACGTTTTTATTAACATTTTCTTCTCTGTTTTGGTGTGCAGGATAATCTTTACAGGAGCTTAACATTGCAGAACAAACTGTTACGCCCCAGTTCCCAAAATACGCTGGAGCGAAGACGCGACATGAGTCGGCGACGCATATACGCAAGGAAAATACCTCACGTATACGCGCTAAGCCTTAAGTAACCCGAAATAAGCTATAAATCCCAACTGTAATAAATCATGATTACTGCAATATCACATATAAGCATCCACGCATGATATCATATAAATAAAGACTGGAATAACAACTGAATCTGATATAACGAGAATCAGGAAATAATATGAAGGCAAGAAAGATAAGAATACCGGAATCAAATTGGGAGAAGCTCCAGCTCTTCGCGAAGCGTACAGTCTCATCGAACACCTGCACAATAGAAACAAAGTATCCAATATCTGGACGTGCAAATCCAGGGTCGTCAGAAAGCGACCTGGTGAGTGTGTGTGTAAGGGGGAGAGCTCGTGCATATAAACAATGTGTATAGAACAATAACAAGATAAACTGCAGTCATAAGATAACTAAATAACATGATAAACAGATAACTGAATAACAATAACATGAACATGTGCATAGATAAAAGACAACTAATACAACTGTGAACAAACAACTGATGTCAAGATGTGTAACCTAGCATATGTCACTAGTCTGGTTGGTTATTATTAACCTAACTAATGTAGTACTTAGCTGTGTCACATACCACAGCCGTTTTCTCACATATTAAATAAAGTTATCGTTATTGTAACTGCCTGCCAATGTAGTGCATGTGTTTTGGAAGAGTACCGTGCATGTCCGGTACCACGGTCTAACACCCCTGGCGCTGAACCAGGATAAGCCGCAAGGCTCTAATAACTAAAGACCACAGCCCCACACAAAAAGACAATTAGTGTGGTGCCGTAATCCGGGCATAGCTCTGACAACAGACAACTGAATAGGTAGCCAGTACTACCTTGGTTCCCCATGGTTGGAACCCACAACTCGGTACCATAATAAGTCCTTCCAAAATACACGACATGCATCATCAGGCAATTACCCCTGTTCCCCGAGTTATGGTGTCTTTTATTAACAAGCAATTAATGTGATTTAATATGTAATAGTAACTGATATCTCCAACAACTGCTGATGTCAATACTAGCTGATAATCTGATAACTGACAACTGAAAACTGATATCTGAAATAGGATACTGGAGATATAGCCACTAACACAATGGTGTCACTAACAACTGGTAACTAATTCAGATATCTACCAACTCCTATAAGCTCTGAACACGTCATATGATTACCAACAAATAATCTCACCAACTGATAAAGTGATGACTGCTATCTGATAACTCTAAAATACAAGATCACTGATATCGAATAGATCACTATCACAATAGCTCAATCTCTATTAACTGAAGTAATCAATAACTAAACATGAAGCACATGATATATCCTCGAGATCGACACATACCGAAATCATATCTAAAGAGGAAACATCCTTAAAGAACTGCAATCTTGAATAGTTCACTTCTAAGTCAATACTAACAACTCATCCATACTCAAATGATATAATCAGTTAGTACATCCAGGAACTCTTGCTTCTAATAATCCAAAACCAATATGATATCACATATCGAAGTCAAAGGTAAGATACCTACACATCTGGTCGCAATCCAACAAAAATCGGTCACATCTAAATACTAATCAATATCCAATGTAAATAACATAAATCCCAGATCAATCCAAACTCCAACTAAGTCCATATATTGATCTAAGCATCAAGTAATCCGATCTCTTAGTAAAGTAACATCATAACAGGTCCGTCATCAATATCCGAATGAATCATCACCTAAGTTATTACCAATGAAAGAATAACAAGTCTGGAAAGTACTCTGCATGAAATATGTCAATCTCATCTTAATGCTGATCAGGCTATTATAAAGAACGTAAATCTTAGATCAACTCTAACTTAAGATCAATCCAAATCACGGTTCAACTTTCCTCACAACTAAATCCGCATCCAGAATAATAAACAACTAGTAAGAGCTAACAAGAATACTAATATCCTGGTGACAAAACATCGAGTCCCAAAATGTCTAACATCAACTACATGTGATCTATTATCTGTGGTATCTCTAAACCATCTCATATCGGTATAGTAACGTTATATTTACTTGTCCACAATATTCAAAAGCGTTCCAGTCAGAAAAATCAGTATTTACATGAATGTCAAATCTGATAACTAATACAAATTATATCAACCTCAAGATCGAGCCGAGTCAAGTCACAGTCTAAGGTGTATCACTACTAGGCCTAAACCAACAACGCCAAACTACCAACACATGAAATGACACTGATGCAAGCTCCTATCAACTATGTAATTAAAGTGAACAGTCATAAATGTCTCATGAAGTGGTATAAGTAATCAAACAGGTAAAATATAACAGAAAGTCACATAAAATGATAAGTGTAACATGTAAACGCATACCGACAACGGTAAATACATATGAACGAACACTCACATGAAATGACACGGTTTCGGAACCGAATCGCCATTTGGTCTTCACTGCACGAACCGGTACTGATCTACGGATTATCTTATGGGCCGGTCTTCGAATCGCCTATGCAACGGGTCCACAACGAGCACGAATCCGAATCGGGTCCGGGTCTCCTGCAATGGTCCGGATCTCACCAAACGAATCCGAAACCCTGCAACACGCAATCAAATACATGAACCCACACAAACATACCCTCGTACACGTATACACTCCACAATATACACCCATAAACATACGCGTACACCCGCATATATACGTATACAAGTATACGCATACACCAACATACATGCATACTTAAATAAATATCAACACATTTTAATATAAATATATGCACTTATATATATACATATAATATACATACGCACATAACACATATACATATACACACATTCATACACACGCGTATACGCCCATGTATATACATACGTATATACATACATATACATACATACATACATACATACATATACATATATATATATATATATATATATATATATATATATATATATATATATATATATATATATATATATATACTCACACACACACACGAAATAATCCCACACATGCATATACATATGATTGTAGTTCATTTTTGCATCATCTTCCACCTCTTTACCATGCATAATATCAATAAAAATCTGTTTTTTACTCTTTTTCTCTCTATTTTTGCAGGTCCATATTTTAATGGAGAGAGGCCCATAAATCCATGTTATTAGCAAGAATTAAAGGGGATTAAGCCAAAGCCCAAAAGAGAGCCCAAGAGTTGAGCCCAGGATCTGGAATCACCCACGCATCCAGTCAGCATTCTAGAAGATCCACGTGGCTAACAACCTGCAACAAACTCGCAACAGAAATTATTGGCGCAACGGCCAAGATTCTGCCGTGGAAACGCGGCTCTGGCCGCGGATCCGCGGCAGTTATCTGGCCGTTGAGCCAGCGATTGATCCCCAACCGTCTAGATTCTGGAGCCTTCTCCTCTGAGGCCTATAAATAGACCATCAGGGCCAGTGAGAGAAAGAAGGGGAGAATAGAGAATAGAGCTTGTATTTTGTAGGTTTTTCTCTAGGATTTTTAGTGCTCTAGGTCTTCTTCTTCCTCCTAGAAATTCTGCAAGAGAGAGATAGTGAGAGAGTGAAAGCTTGTGTAAACCAAGGGGTGACAACTTGAAGCAACAAGGATTAATCCAATCTACTTTCTCTTCTTTTGCAATTTCTAGTACTTTACATGCATTCTTTCATTCAAGCTTTACTTTCTTAGCATAATATCTTGTATTTTCTTTTCTTGTAATGAATAGCTAATTTCTTCTACATGACTAGCTAACCACTAACATTGCTAACTTCTAACTCTTGGGTGATTGCTAATTCTTAATCTTGCAAATGTTGAGTCATTTTCATCCCCGATGGGTTACTTTCTTTCTTGGCAAGTTCTTGTTGTAATTCCATATGATTCATGTGTGCCTCATTTAGAGCCTTGTCTTTAGAACAAGTGCCTTGATGGAACATGGAGATGGATCACCAACCATATGCTATTTGTTGTACAACTTTCTTACTTCAATGCTAGCTTATGCCTTGAATGACTAATGATTTTGTATCTTCTTCCTTAGCATCCCTTGAGTGGCACTCCTCGATTCCACCATTGAAATTCTATCTTAAGAGCCGATGACATCGATGAGGCTATAAGACAAGTCCAAGAAGATCACCCATCCATCAAAAGGGAAAGTAACTTGACCAACAAGCAAGACAAACATATGCCGATGAATCAACATGAGGCAAGCATCACTATAATGGAGATTAGTAAGTTAGCAAATTAGTAAGGTTAGCTAGTCATGGTTTTCTCCATCTTAAAGTCTTTTACAAAGTTCTCCTTCTTTTAGTTTTCTTTCCAAAGCAAATCTTGTTTTAAAGTTCTTTTTATTTTCTTTCCATCATGCACAAATCCACAAATTCTTTTACTTCTTTTTCCAATTCATTTTCATTCTTTTGAAACAAAGAAGAACTTTCGTTTGACTTTCTTCAACACTAAACCGTAAAGCTTCCATCGTGAGCTCTCCTCGTGGATTCGACCCGTATAGCTTATGCTACTACGGTGATTTGGAAAGGAGTACATTAACTTTGTGAATACACTTCGGAGTGATTAAGCACCTAAGGTTGACTCTAAACCTTCTCTCTTTTGTTGAATATCTGTGCGAACACTACTCCACTATTCCTTTCCCTATCAAATTTTTGGCGCCGTTGCCGGGGAGAGCAACGGTTTTGATTCGATTAAAGAACTAAACGAACTTTCTTCTCTGTTGCAGGTTACAGGTGAAGAAACAGGAAAACTTGCATTACAGTAACATATAAGTGGCCCTGGGCCTCTGCTCTAGAAAGCAGAGACCAGTTGCCCTCTGATTTGCCGCGATTCCACGGCCAAAGCCGCGGATCCGCGACAAAGAAGAGTGAACTACTCACAATCTTCTGCAGGGTTGCTTGCTCTGCAAAATTACAGCTGCTGAAATACTTAATTCTTGTATGCTTCACCATATTCCTGCTAATAATCAACAGTAAAATATTGGTTGCAAAGTTAAAAAAAATTGATTAGACATTTGCATTTCTAGGCACGTGTCTTTTCAATTCATTTACTTTACTGTTGAAGAGTGCTGGAGCAAGGTATGTGCGCATTGCATTTTGATTAGGATTCACCTCTTGGTTGATATTTTATCGCTTTGAGTGAACCTTGTTTGTTTATATCGTACACTTGCACAAAATCGATTTTAAGGGCATACCCAATAAATAAGATAAGGTGGGGAATTCATCACCCCTTCCTTAGCCCAAAAACCACCATTCCAGCACTCACAATCCCAAGCCTTTTAAATAAAATCTGATAGACGTTGGCCCTAGGGACATCCGGACTCAGTAGGAGATCGGCCGAGGTTGGAAGTTGATTTTGATTCATACTCCGGTGAAATCAGTGTCTAGGCTGGGGATTAAGAGGTTAAGCCTCGAAGATACCGTGGTTTGGCGTAATTAAGGCCCGTTGCTTACGCACGGATACCTCCCACCGTATTTTGCCCCTACCTGGCTGATTAACTGTGGTCTGATTCAAGCAACAACCTTCTTTGGTTCATCGAACAGTTAGGAGTCGTCTAGGTCCAGGAACCCTAGATAGCTTGGATTGATTTTTCTTTTATTGTTTATTATTTTCATTTTTCTTTTTCGCTGGTGTGATCGGTGCACATTGTTTGTGACTGTATATGCGAGAGTGGTACCGGGATTCAAATTCTGCAAGACTTGTTAGACTTTCTACACTTGCACATACACCACCACTTGACATTATGGAAAACAACGTTTCGCTTCAAGATAGATTCTACCCGATTCGCACTTCGCTTCCTTCATGCATTCTTCTCCCTGAACCCAATGGAAATCACTTTGAGCTGAAACCGCAATTCATCAATACACTTCCCCGATTTCATGGTCTAGAGTCTGAGGACACGTACTTCTTCATTCGAGAGTTTGAAGAAGTATGCGTAATGATGAGAATTTCCCAATTGACCGAGGATGCTATTAGGTTAAGGTTCATACCGTTTGCACTGAAGGATTTAGCTAAGAAATGGCTTTACAATCTCCCCGCCAATTCGATATCTTCATGGGATGATTTTGTAAAAGTCTTTCTTAAGAAATTTTATCCCATCCACAAGACAGCCCTCATGAGAAAAAATATAATGCAATTCAAGCAGGAATCAAATGAACCCTTCTGGAAGTACCTTGAACGCTTTAAAGACCTCTAGCCCAATGTCCTCATCACGGCATAGAGAAATGGCGTCAATGCCAAATTATCTATGACAGTCTAGATTACCAAACGAAAACACTCCTTGAATCCATGTGCCAAGGGGAATTTTTGAACAAAGATGAGCATCAGGGGTAGGATCTCTTTGAAGCCTTAGCTGAGAAAACCATTCAGTGGGAGTCATGCCCAGATAAACCCACTCCCACTACTTCCAAAACCGGGATGCACTCGATAGAATCCTCCATAGCAGCTGAAGCAAAAATCACCCAATTGATGAAGAGGATAGAACTGCTTGAGTCAAGGAAAAATTCTGTTGTCAATCAGGTCAACCCAACACCTGTGGTCAAACCGGGTTGCACCTACTGTCATGATCTCAACCATGTCTTTGAGGAGTGTCCATTATATCAGTCTCAATCATATCAGGAGAACATGAATGCAGCTTTTACCAGACCCTATCACAATCCATACTCCAACACATATAATCCGGGATGGCGAAACCATCCAAATTTTTCGTGGAGTCAGTCTGGTCCTGAGCAACATAGGCCACCATTGCCACATCCTTATAATGCTCAGTCTCACCCACCCAGTTTCAATCGAAATTCACCGTATTTTCATCCAAATCAAAGTCCACCACAATCACAATCTTACCAGAACCCACCACACTACCAATCACAATTCCAGTCTCCATACCATCAACATCCACCCCAGAATGATTCAGAAATATCGGAGTTGAAGAAAATGTTAGAAACCTTTGCAAAGAACTATCAACAGGATATGAATAAAGTTCCGGTCCAGATCGGGCAATTGGCTAATTCTGTAAATGAGAGACAAAAAGGAATGTTACCGAGCCAGCCATTGCCAAATCCCAAACATCACTTCCCTTTGCATGAAGTGGAAGACACGGGCCCCTGTCAATGCCATGCTATTCATACCCTGAGATCTGGAAAACAAGTTGATAATAGGGTTTCTAATCAATCACCTCAGCCAGTACCAAAGCCAACACCTCCTGTCCCAATGCAACCAACTTCTGACAATCCACCTTCTAGTTCAGAGCCATCAACTTCACTAGCCAAGGGAAAAGAAAAAGTAGATGAGCAACCTTATAAGCCTAGTGTACCATTTCCAAATAGGCTTACAAATAACAAGTCAAATGCTCATATGGAGAAGATAAGAGAAGTGTTTAATAAGGTCCAAATCAATGTCCCTCTTCTTGATGCAATCCAACAAGTGCCATCATATGCAAAATTCTTAAAGGAAATGTGCACCAAGAAGAGGAAAACACAAGTCCCTAAAAAAGTCTTCCTAGCATCCAACATCAATGAGTTGCTCACTGGGTCAATTCCTGAGAAATACAAGGACCCAGGGAGCCCGACCATCTCTTGCACCATAGGACAGACTACCATCAATAGGGCACTGCTTGATTTGGGGGCCAGTATCAATCTCCTACCTTTTTCTGTGTATCAACAATTAGGGTTAGGTGATCTTCGTCCGACCCAAATGACGATACAACTGGCTGATCGCTCTGTCAAGAGACCTAAGTGGGAAATTCACGATGTCCTTGTCAGAGTTGGGGAGTTCATTTACCCTGTAGATTTTGTAGTTCTTGAGACACAACCTGTGTCTAATACCAATCATAGGGCTCAGACTCCTATCATCTTGGGACGACCATTCCTAGCTACTGCTAATGTCGTCATCAATTGTAGGAATGGGTCAATGAGGATAACTTTTGGGGATATGACGAGAGAATTGAATGTCTTCAGCATGCAACCTCGTAGGATTAAATATCAAACATTCGAGGTTAATTTTGTCAGAAACAATTGTGAGGAAACAAGAAAAGATGAGTCGCAAGTTTGCGATTCTCTTCAAGTGGAAAATCCTGTTATCCGAGTACCCTTTCAAAAGGGGAAAGTTGATTTGGATATTTTCACTTTCAGTGAGCAAACCGTGAATGTATCCCATGAGGATATAATTCAAGAACCTCCAATTGATATAACTTTTGAAGACCTCTTCGCTGATGAAATCATGTGTCTGGATGAGCCAACCCGGGGTCGGTTAACTACTTGTACAACTCTGAAGGAAAATATTGACCTCAGTTTTGAAGAGTTGTATGGAGAAGAGCTGGAATTTCTTAATACTGGGAGTGAAGAAGTTCAGAGTGAAAAATGTGGTGATGAAGAAATTTTCAGTAAACCTTGTGGTGAAATAAGGATGAAGAACAAAGAGAAATTGAAACTGGAAATGCCTAAGGCTCAGAAAATAATTGCACTCGTTTCCCAACTGAGCCCGCGCAAGCAAACACACTGGAACGACGGGAAACGGGCTAGAGGGAAATGACCAAAGAAAAGCCTAGGCAATGGACCCACTTGTACATATTCCTTGTAAATAGTTTTTGTACACTTTTGTAAATAAACAAAATAAAAAAAATGAGGGATTTTTGTGTTAATTCACAACAAGAGTTCTACAACTTTCAAAATTCCAAATTCCTAGAGTCAAACTCCTTTTTCAAAACTTCAAATCCCTAGGATGTAAATATCTTTTTACCTAGGGATAAAAGTGGAACTCTCATTTTTTTCCCTCCTATAAATAGTCTCTCTGCCCTACCCTTCCTCCCTCAAACGAAAAACGTCATGTCAGATCTGAAATCCCACTCAAAGCGCCGCCTTCTGCAACTTTTCTGCTCCTCTGCTTCAACCAGAAAGCCGCGACTCCGCGACCCAGGCCGCGCATCCGCGGCAAACCTGACTTTTCTGGAGCAGCGCCAAGTTCTTCACCGATCGATTTCTTCCCCTGGTAGCCGATCTGCTGTCACATCTTCCCGAACCCATCTCCTGTGCCCTCTGCAAAACCGAGATTTGTTTTCCTCCCACGAATTCCGAGGGCGGTTTGAATCTTGATCTCTCCAATTTTATTGCTTTAATCTTAGATTATTAGCATGGCACCTTTAATATTTGCTGAGAAAGATCATGGGAAAATCTTGTGTGACTCGAATGGATATGGCCATATGTTTCTAGATAGAATTAGGGCTTGGGATTGGTATACGCTAGTGTACAACAACTCTGAGAACGATGCATTTTATTGTCCCGAATTGGTGACAATGTTTTACACTCACATTGACCATGCATCTGTTGACACGCAAACATACCAATTTACCGTTCACATGCCCATGGGCGACTGGATCATCACTATTCCTCTTCTTGAGGAACACACAAATGTCCCCATTCACCCACAGCACAGCGATCCCCTCCCACTGATAGATTATATGACACTCATGGGGGCTCGCTGCACTGAGCAGGACCGTGGGCTCAAGGCCAGCACTACCTTTAGGAATGTACATTGCGTTGGACGCTGGATCCAACGTAACATTTTAGGGCTGGACGACACGACTTCCTTCAACCGCCTGGTGTTGCAAATAATCTACGATTTAATGACCAGGCAACACACGGTCTGCTTAAATAAGGTCATCTTCCACGCTATCATAGCTAACTCTTCACGCACTAGAGGTGCCAAACACTCTCACCCAATTCTGATCACGCGTCTGTGTAGGACTTTCCTACCGGACGCCGTATTCGATTCATTTGACCGAGTGTTTGTTGCACCTGAGCGACCCACCAGTTCATATAATAGCTGTTTGCACGCGGTTTGGACTCCTAGTGTCCAGCCCGAAGATATACCGGTGGAGTCCTCCTCTGAGGAGAGTCTTGAGGAGGAAGATGAGCCTGAGTTTTGGCGTCAGGATCCCTCAGCAGATTCACGTGCCTTCATGTCCACCATTTGGAAGGGCATGAAGAAAATTTTTAGGGGGCAGGTCAGGCTTAGGAAGAAGGTAGAGGAGCAATCCTCGAGGTTGGACCGCATTGAGGCGGGGCTCAGACGATCACAGTCGGCTGGACCTAGCACCACTGCGGGTCCAAAACGGCGGAGGGAGTGATTTCATACCTTTTACCTATTTCATGCATCTTTTTATCTTGCATACATTGAGGACAATGCATGAGATAGGTATGGGGGGGTAGATTCTAACCTAGGAATTTTATTTTCTTTTTAGGCTTTTTATTTTTATTTGTAGGATTTTCATTTTCTTTTAGGTTTTTATTTTATTTTAGATTTTACCTTTCTTTGTAGATTTTTTTTTAGATTTTACTCTTTCTTTTAGAAAAAAATAAAAATAAAAAATATATATATATAAAAAAAGGGGATTTTCGATCCATGTTTAAAGAATCAAACTTGAATTTAGGGATTAAGGAAGCTCTTAACTAAGATTTCTAATTATAAGTTGAAAAGAGGAGTTTTGTAGGATTTTTAGGTTAAGTAATAAAGGAAAGAAAGATTATTAGATTTTAATTCTTTCTTTAGGATATATACATTGAACATATTAAAGGATCAATCATAGACTTTGTGACTTTATTTACAAATATTTATAATAAAAAAAAGAAGAAAAAAAAAGAAAAAAAAAGAAAAAATATATATATATGTAAATAACTAAATAAACACTTAGCCACTAATTAAGCTAGTTAGTAGTGCCTCAAGAAGCATTACCAATCAAGCCTAAAGGTGGTTAACTCCTTAACCCCTTCGTGGCCTAGTTTACTTGAGTCCTCAAACCCGAGGGATGTTTTCTCATCTGATGCCCTAGGACCATCTGGTTTGGGAGTCATCGGTTAGAGGCTCGTTACAAGGGTAAATTAGAAAGCCTAAGGAAGTTAAGGAAATGTAAATAAATAAATATTGTAAATAAAAGAAAAGAAAAAAAAATGTTATATATATTAGTAAATAAATGAACTTAGTCTAAGAAAGATCCTTCATATTTAAAGATGTATATATACTAGGACTGATGCAAAATCTAGTTTTTGATCTTTTCCTTAAAAACTTAACCTAAATTGAAAACAAAACACTAAATAGACGCTTATAAGAGGAATGAAAAGTTTAGGGTAAACTGAAACCTATAACTCAAGTTAGAATCTTAAAACATGGATCAAAAATTTCACTAACACTTTTCTTTTTCTTTATGGATTTTGTGGGTGCAATCCGCTGAAAACCCTCAGGAGACAACACTCCTCCTCTAGGGTAACCTAGAGGTTTAACGGCTTGTTGCACGTGCTCAGTGCAATCGTGTCACCTACGAAAGTGGTGTAATAATCTAGTTAGGATTTTTCTTTTTCTTTCTTTTTTGCTCGGGGACGAGCAAAAGCTAGGTATGGGGGTGTGATTGTAGTTCATTTTTGCATCATCTTCCACCTCTTTACCATGCATAATATCAATAAAAATCTGTTTTTTACTCTTTTTCTCTCTATTTTTGCAGGTCCATAGTTTAATGGAGAGAGGCCCATAAATTCATGTTATTAGCAAGAATTAAAGGGGATTAAGCCAAAGCCCAAAAGAGCGCCCAAGAGTTGAGCCCAGGATCTGGAATCACCCACGCATCCAGTCAGCATTCTAGAAGATCCACGTGGCTAACAACCTGCAACAAGCTCGCAACAGAAATCGTTGGCGCAACGGCCAAGATTCTGCCGTGGAAACGCGGCTCTGGACGCGGATCCGCGGCAGTTATCTGGCCGTTGAGCCAGCGATTGATCCCCAACCGTTTGGATTCTGGAGCCTTCTCCTCTGAGGCCTATAAATAGACCATCAGGGCCAGTGAGAGAAAGAAGGGGAGAATAGAGAATAGAGCTTGTATTTTGTAGGTTTTTCTCTAGGATTTTTAGTGCTCTAGGTCTTCTTCTTCCTCCTAGAAATTCTGCAAGAGAGAGATAGTGAGAGAGTGAAAGCTTGTGTAAACCAAGGGGTGACAACTTGAAGCAACAAGGATTAATCCAATCTACTTTCTCTTCTTTTGCAATTTCTAGTACTTTACTTGCATTCTTTCATTCAAGCTTTACTTTCTTAGCATAATATCTTATTGTTTTTCTTTTCTTGTAATGAATAGCTAATTTCTTCTACATGACTAGCTAACCACTAACATTGCTAACTTCTAACTCTTGGGTGATTGCTAATTCTTAATCTTGCAAATGTTGAGTCATTTTCATCCCCGATGGGTTACTTTCTTTCTTGGCAAGTTCTTGTTGTAATTTCATATGATTCATGTGTGCCTCATTTAGAGCCTTGTCTTTAGAACAAGTGCCTTGATGGAACATGGAGATGGATCACCAACCATATGCTATTTGTTGTACAACTTCCTTGCTTCAATGCTAGCTTATGCCTTGAATGACTAATGATTTTGTATCTTCTTCCTTAGCATCCCTTGAGTGGCACTCCTCGATTCCACCATTGAAATTCTGTCTTGAGAGCCGATGACATCGATGAGGCTACAAGACAAGTCCAAGAAGATCACCCATCCATCAAAAGGGAAAGTAACTTGACCAACAAGCAAGACAAACATATGCCGATGAATCAACATGAGGCAAGCATCACTATAATGGAGATTAGTAAGTTAGCAAATTAGTAAGGTTAGCTAGTCATGGTTTTCTCCATCTTAAAGTCTTTTACAAAGTTCTCCTTCTTTTAGTTTTCTTTCCAAAGCAAATCTTGTTTTAAAGTTCTTTTTATTTTCTTTCCATCATGCACAAATCCACAAATTCTTTTACTTCTTTTTCCAATTCATTTTCATTCTTTTGAAACAAAGAAGAACTTTCGTTTGACTTCCTTCAACACTAAACCGTAAAGCTTCCATCGTGAGCTCTCCTCGTGGATTCGACCCATATAGCTTATGCTACTACGGTGATTTGGAAAGGAGTACATTAACTTTGTGAATACACTTCGGAGTGATTAAGCACCTAAGGTTGACTCTAAACCTTCTCTCTTTTGTTGAATATCTGTGCGAACACTACTCCACTATTCCTTTCCCTATCAAATTTTTGATACACACCCATCCAAGCATATACATCATGCATAAATACATGCATACATATCACCACTCACGCACACACCAACACACATTGTAATTAACTTCCCAATTATTACAAAATTACCCTCACACATATATATAACACTAACCTCGGGGCAATTTGCGGCGCACCGATGGAGGCTTTGGCGGAGGTATCGGGGGCCGCGGAGGATGTTGTTGGATAGAGAATATCGCCGTGAAGGGCGTGGGTGTGTTCGCGCTTGCCTACGGTGATCCACGGCGACCCACGGGGTAACGGAAAATGGCTCGGAGTAAGATATTTCCCGCAAATGCAATGAAAATGCACATGCATGTAACACATATAACTAATACTAATATATATATATATATATATATATATATATATATATATATATATATATATATATATATATATATATATATATACATATATATATATATACATACATTAAATAAAAAGAATGAGAGAAGGAGTGAAACTCACCTTGCAGGGGGCTATGCGTACGCTAGTGCTGCCTTGGCTGGATGCGCGCACAGTAAAGGGGAAGGGCGTTGGCCTGGGCTGCGGCAGGGGGGGCTGCGTTGGACTTCGCCCAGGGGGCTGCGACTGCTGTGGGCTGTGCACCTGGCTACCGTGGCTGCTGTTACATGGCCTGAGCAAGCGAAAAGGGGGCTGGTGGAGGGTGATCCGGCCATGGGAGAGGAGCTGGTAGTGCTGAGGCGGCACGGCGGGGGACGCGGAGGAGTTTGCCGAGATCGAGGGGCTACACGGCCAAGGATCTAAGGCCAAGGGGGATTCTCGGGTGTGGGGAGCAGCTGTTGTTGGCACTGTTGAGGTGGGTACGGGTCATGGTGTGTTGGAGGTGGCTGTGGGGTAGGCCGAGTAGGGGGCGGCCTTGGGAGAGTTGTCGTGGTCCGCCGGCGAGGAAGAGGCTCGGCTGCACTGTTGTGGCTTGGAGATGAGGCTGTTGTTGTTGGGCGATGGAGGAAGGTATCCACGGTGGCTGCCAGAGGAAGAAAGTGGGGGAGATTAGGATTTTGATAATTAGGGTTAGGATAAATGAGGTGGTTTAAATAGGATTTAGATTAATAGGTATGAGATAGTGGGTTTCGGGTTGGATTCAAATGGGTAAATGGGTAATAGGATAAAGGGTAATGGGATATGAAAATGGGTTGATGGTTATAGGTTGGGTAAATGTGTTTAGGATCAAGAGTAAAGGGTATGAATCAAGGAATATGGCATGAATAGAAATCAAGAGAAAAGAAATATTATAAATACCACTACAAAAATAATAATAGTACTAATATTAACAACAATATTACTTAACCAAAATATTAATAATAATGCCAATAACATTACATGACCACACTAATAATAATAACTAATAGTAACTGATTGAGTTTAAACTTGCACACAAAAATAAAGAATTTCATATCTAAGAATGAAACGTGCAAGTTACTCAATTCTTTCGCAATAGCAAGTGGCTATGCGGGTCGTGATCCACAAGGAGGGACTAGCGATGGAAGCTTTTTAGTAAGTTCTCTTTTATGTTACAAAGAATGGTTAAAGCTCTTCTTTAGTTTCTTAAAAAGAAAAGAAAAATAAATTACAATGAAGTTAGGCAGAAAGTGAGATTGGGAAGATGGAGAAACCAGAATTAGATATGTACAAAGAAATGTAAAAGGAATGATAAAGAAGTGGTCGATAGTGATGTTCTAAACTAAAGAATAAAAGAAAAGAAAGACAACCTAAAAATTACTTACCTCTTCAGTGCTCATATACCTGGGATCCGTTGCGACGACTTACCTTGTCTTTGAAGGCAATCAAGCATGGCGTATAGGATCTTCCCCATTCTCGATCTACACTACGAATAAAAGGGCGAGCTAAACTAACAAAGAATGGTTATTCATCACCATAGGCCATCAAGGGCACTTGCAATGGCGAAACAGTCTCGAGGCTATCGAATTCACTTGGATTACAAACACATCAGAGGAGAGAAAACGAAAACAAGAGTAAAGAAGAAAAAGAAACTTCGATTCGATTCTAATAACAATGAAAGAAAAAACTTACTTACACCGGTGTCACCCTCAGTACAAGCTTGATCTCCTTCCTCCATGAAACTCGTTTCTCCTCTCAGTTACATAAAGAAAAGTAAAAATTACATAAAAAAAAAACCTAAGTTACAAATTACAAATTAGCCTAAGTTCTATTCTCTGCTTGGTCGTTCTTCTTGCCTTTGAGATTGCAGGTATTTATAGAAGAAATGCAGAGGTTAGAGAAGTATGAAGATAGGGAAAGCTGGCTATTTCTGAATTTGAATTCTCCCTTATCTCCAAACTTGATTTGATGTGGATATTCAGTTCTGATCTGCAGTTTGTTGGCGTGTTGATTGCTGAATATCACTTATCAAATGACAGAATTAGAAATAGTGATCAACATAAGAGTTGTGCCTCTGTAAGTCCTCTTTCTGGATCATCTTGAATCATCAGATTTGAGATTCGTAGCAAAAGTTATGATTCAAAATAATAAAATGTATACAGTCAGAATCTGAGTCAAACTTGCTTCATCTCATCCGTTGATCTTCTCTCTATCCATTTATCTCTTTGTATTTGATATTATCCTCGATTGATCTTTAGCTAACCAAAATAGATTTAAAGAAATCTGAATTTTACTGGTTTCCATTTGGTGTTATCTTTCTGATTTGTTATGATCTTCAGTTGAACATTTGCCCAAATCCTTGATTTGTTCTAACTAGATCTGGGATCATCTCAGCTAACCAAATAGATCCAGTTAAATCTGATTTTAACTGGTATTTATTTGGTTTAATCCTCTTTCTCTTCATTATTATCTTCTACAAAATAGACATTTAAGACAAAAAATTAGCAGATTTATTACACGATAAATGTAGGAGTGTAATGAAAAGAATGCAAAAAATGTGTACGATCACACCCCCACACCTATCTTTTGCTCGTCCTCGAGCAAAACAATAAAACTAAACCAAAGATTATTAGACCACTTTCGCAGGTCACGCGATTGCACTGAGCTTGTGCAACAAGCCGTTAAACCTCTAGGTTTCCCCTAGAGGATGAGTTTTGTCTCGTGAGGGTTTTCAGTGGATTACACCCACAAAATCCATAAAGAAAGAGAAACAAAGAGTTAGTATTTTCAAAAAGCATTTTGAAAGAGAAAAATATTTGAAATATAATTATAAGATTTAAGTAATCTATTAGTTATAGGAAAACTGAATGTTTCATTCCTAAACTTAGCTTCTATTCAAAAATTTGTTATCAATCAAAGTAAGGAGTCAAATTGTACTTATCATCTAGTCTATTACTTTACCCTAAGTCATATGCACCTTGTGACCGTAAAAATTTTGACTAAGGGTTCATTAACTCTAACTCTTATGCCTTATTTATTTATATATATATATTTTTGGTGGTATTATTCCTTAGTTTTATTAGGCTTTCTAATCTTCCCATGTAACGAGCCTTTAATCGATGACTCCCAAACCAAACGGTTTTAGGGCACCGGGTGAGAAAACACCCCAAGGACTTAAGACTCGAGCAAACAAGGCCACAAAACTAAGGATTTTATTATATGAACCATTTTTAGGCGTGAATACTTATGCTTTATTAGGCACAAATACCCAGCTTAATCAGAGGATTTATTTTTTATTTTTTTCTCAAACTTATCTAATCATCTTTTGCATAAATACCAAGGCTTACTTAGGCCAAAGCACCTAGCTAATCAATAATTAGATTTGTTCATCTTTCATATTTTTTTTTATAAGGCATAAGAATCTTCGTTTTTTAAACCCTAAGTGTATAAGTGTATGAAGTGTGCATATTTCATTAAGGTAAAGATCAAGACTAAATTACTTTGACAAATTATCTTCCTAACTCTAAAAATCAAACAAATAATCTTATTTTGACCAAGTTCAAGAAATACTAATTTTGATTTTCCTATTCCTTAAAATTGACTTAATTTCTTACAAAAAATATGTCAAAATATTGTTTCTATTTTCAAAAAGTTTTTAAAAGTAAAGAAAATGTTAATTTTTTTTTAATAAAAAGAAAAACCTAAGTTATGTTAGAACCCTCCCCCACACCTATCTCATGCATTGTCCTCAATGTATGAATTAATGTATAGATGCATGAAAAAGAAGAAAGGGAAGGAAAATGTTACCTTAAGGTGGTAGTTCCGGTGGTGGTCTGATTGGTCCATGAAATGCGGCCCAATCGACTTTTCGTGGAGTTCGGAGGAACCCACCAGAAATTTCTCTAATATAACCCACTAAAATGATATATACATGAATGATTTTTATTAAATATTTACCCCATCTAATTTCCAAATTCCATAATTAATTTCAGAGTCAATTTTGTCAACCACCTTGTCCCAAAATGGAGTGTGAAAAGATAGAATGATTGACTTAGACTTAGGAAGTACGGGAACTAATACCGACTCAGGAAAGTGACTTAAGTCAAGTAAAGGTTCAGGAGTCGAGATTGGTTCAGGAAATGGGTCCAAATCAAGAAGTTGAAACTCAAGTCTACATTCATTTTACCACAATGGAATGTGACTTAATATTGGTGATTCAAGTTCAAGAATGACAGGTGTGGGAATCAAAACTGACTCTAAAATATTACTCAAGTCGGGTAACAAAACAGGAGTCAATATTGATTCGAAAATTTGAACTGGATCACAAAATTGAGAATCTAGGTCACATTTCTCATTGAGCTCAATTTCATAAAAATGAGAACTTGCCAATTTGTCTATGGGACTTTCAAAAGTATGAAATTGGTCAAGTTCAATATGATGATCATCAAAGATGGGCGATTCAATTTCATTATGAATTGGCACATGATCCAATGTTGACTCGGGGAAAAGATTGAAATCAGGTGAAGATACCGGAGTCATTATTGAATCCGTAAGTAGAATTGAATCACTAAGTTGAGGTTCATGATCATAATCATTCTCAAGTTCAATTTCAAGAAAGGGATAACTTGCCAAACTGTCAATGTCACTTTCAAACTTTGGAGTTTGGGCAAGTTCAGATGATTGTGCTGAAATGGAACCTTGTTTTTCAAAACAACATGACTCTTCGGCTCTAACAGAATGGTTAGCGACATCAGAACTGGCCAAACGATGAGAACGTAGAGTTTGGACCATCATATCTATGTCATGATTACGAGCGTTTTGAGCCTGAGTCATGGCTTCAAGCATCTTTTCATAGTTGATTGGTTCATCATTTTGTTGCGATTGGTCTTGAAAAGATGAAGTATTGTTTTGGAATTGGTAGTGAAATTGTGAGTCCATCAGATTTTGTGATTGTTGTTTGGACTCACGCATACTCATTTTCAAAATTGATGGTTTTCTATTTTGGACTGGTGAAACTGAGTATGAATCTTAGAAATATTGTGGACAAGATGGATAAGGAGGACAAGTTGGTTGAAAATTAGACTCAGGGGAGGTGAATCCCCATTGACTCTGTGAAGAGTTAAAATTATTCTGAAAATTATGGTCATAAGATTGGGGGCATGGGTTATATTGATTCGGATAAGACCAATCCGGCACACTAGGTTGGTTAAAGTTATGATATGCCGGGTTGATAATACCCGAAAAAGAGGTTGATGTGTAATATGGATTACCATTAAAATTGGAAAAATTATTGTTATAAATCATATCACACAATAAAACACAAACAAATAAAAAAACAAACAAATATGCAAACAAAAAGAAAAAATTCTAACCTAACTTAGGGTAGACCTTTGACCTAGACGACTCCTAACTGGTTAGACTGTCCATAGGAGGTATAATTCAGACTTTGACCACAAGCTAATCAGCCAAGTCAGGGCAAGATTGGTGGGAGGTTATCCGTCAAAGACATTCCTTAATTAAGTAACCACCAACCTTCGGGCTTTCGGCCCTTAATCCCCTTCCTACACACTGATTTGGCAGGAGTCAAATTCTAACACATTTCCCCCTTAGGGTAATCTCCTAATTGAGTCCGAGATGTCCCTAGGGCCAACGTCTACTCATTTTTAGTTAGGCTTGGGTTAGTGAGTGAGGAGATTGTTTGTGGGCTAAGGGAGGGTAATGACTTCCCCACCTTATCTTGTTTATAAGACAAGCCCTTAAGTCAATTTAGTACAGTGTACAAGTATATAGAAAAAAGTAACATTCAAGCAATATTCCATACAAGAATGAACCTTATATAAATGCTATGCACACATTCCTTGGCTCCAGCACTCTTCAACAGTAAATAAAAAATGAAATAGACACGTGCCTAAATGCAAAGTCTAAATCATTTTTAGCATTTACAATCAACTTTTTACTGTTGTGTTAAAAATGTATATACAGTGAGTCAAACAAGGAGATAAATGCTACAGAAATTCAGATTTTCAATTCAGCCAACCTGCAAAAATACAGGTTAGTAGTTCACTCAGTTTTGCCACTGGAATGTAGCAAATCTGAGGGCTTCTTGGCTCTGCTTTCTTGAGCAGAGTCCAAGGCCACTTATGTGTCCACTGCAGCAAGAATTCCTTATTGTTAAATCTGTACAAAAAACAAAGAAGAAAGTTAACCAAAAATGTAAACTTTTAAAGAGAGTAACTTACCGTCCCTCCCCGGCAACGGCGCCAAAATTTGATTGAGTTTAAATCTGCACACAAAAATAAAGAATTTCAGATCTAAGAATGAAATGTACAAGTTACTCAATCTTTCGCAATAGCAAGTGGTTATGCGGGTCGTGATCCACAAGGAGGGACTAGCGATGGAAGCTTTTTAATAAGTTCTCTTTTATGTTACAAAGAATGGTTAAAGTTCTTCTTTAGTTTCTTAAAAAGAAAAGAAAAATAAATTACAATGAAGTTAGGCAGAAAGTGAGAGATTGGGAAGATGGAGAAACCAGAATTGGATATGTACAAAGAAATGTAAAAGGAATGATAAAGAAGTGGTCGATTGTGATGTTCTAAACTAAAGAATAAAAGAAAAGAAAGACAACCTAAAAATTACTTACCTCTTCAGTGCTCATATACTTTGGATCCGTTGCGACGACTTACCTTGTCTTGGAAGGCAATCAAGCATGGCGTATAGGATCTTCCCCATTCTCGATCTACACTACGAATAAAAGGGCGAGCTAAACTAACAAAGAATGGTTATTCATCACCATAGGCCATCAAGGGCACTTGCAATGGCGAAACAGTCTCGAGGCTATCGAATTCACTTAGATTACAAACACATCAGAGGAGAGTAAACAAAAACAAGAATAAAGAAGAAAAAGAAACTTCGATTCGATTCTAATAACAATGAAAGAAAAGACTTACTTACACCGGTGTCACCCTCAGTACAAGCTTGATCTCCTTCCTCCATGAAACTCGTTTCTCCTCTCAGTTACATAAAGAAAAGTAAAAATTACATAAAAAAAAACCTAAGTTACAAACTACAAATTAAAAAAGAGTGATTTTGAAGAGATGGTGATTTAATTTACAAAAATGAAAGAAAGAAATAAAAGAGTTACTTACCTTCTTTTCACCAAAAGCTTACCTTGAGTTTTTAGCTTCGATGTTACCTTGAATTGGAGGCAAGCAGCGCATAGCCCATAAGAGTCGAATGTTGGTCTCTTCCACATTACATCATCAAGATACGCAAGCATGAAATGATACAGAGAGACTCACAATTCCATCGTCATGAGCTATCGGTGGCACTCGCAAAGGCAAGGCTCTTTCGATGCTTTTAGACTCACTTGGAAGACAGTTGTACCAAAAAGAAAGGTAAAATAGAAAAGAAGAAGAAGAAGACTAAAAAGAAGTACATACACAAAAAGAACATCGATTTGATTTCATTACAATCAAAGAAAAGAAATAAGTCTTACACCGGTGTCACTCCAGCTCTAGCTTCAGTCTTGTTCTTCGATGAAAGTTGATCTCCTCTGAATTACATAAATGAAAACTAAAATTACATGAAAAGAAAGACTAAAAGCCTAAACTAAGAAATGAAAACTAGGCTAAATTCCTATCTCTGCATGGTCGTCCCTTTTGCCTTTGAGTGAAGGTATTTATAGGAGAAATGGAGAGGGTAGAGGAGTGTGAAGATAAGTAAATCTAGCAATTTTTGAACTCCCCTTATCTTCAAACTTGATTTGAGGTGGATATTCAGTTCTGATCTGCAGTTTGTTGGCATATTGATTTCTGAATATCACTTATCAAATAACAGAATTAGAGATAATGATCAACATAAGAGTTGTAGCTCTGTAAGTCTGCTTTCTGGATCATCTTGAATCATCAGAATTGAGATTCTGTAGCAAAAGTTATAATTCGAATACTAAAATGTATCCAGTCAGAATCTGAATCAAACTTGCTTCATCTCATCCCTTGATCTTTGCTTTAACCGATCGATTCTGAGAGGATTCCTCTCAACCAGTTTTCAACCTCTTGATTTTTCCCTGATTTAGTGAGTGTGAATTAATTCTGATTTAATTCAAAATTTTGGTGGGCTTTGGGCTCATTTCTCTTCATCTCCTTAAAGAATGGGCCTGCAAATAAATTAAGCAATTAATTAAGACAATGTAAAGTTTTATTCTAAAATAGGTATGAAAATATGATATTAAATATGCAACATTAGTGACCAATCAATTGTGATGTTCTAAACTAAAGAATAAAAGAAAAGAAAGACAACCTAAAAATTACTTACCTCTTCAGTGCTCATATACTTTGGATCCGTTGCGACGACTTACCTTGTCTTGAAAGGCAATCAAGCATGGCGTATAGGATCTTCCCTATTCTCGATCTACACTGCGAATAAAAGGGCGAGCTAAACTAACAAAGAATGGTTATTCATCACCATAGGCCATCAAGGGCACTTGCAATGGCGAAACAGTCTCGAGGCTATCGAATTCACTTGGATTACAAACACATCAGAGGAGAGTAAACAAAAACAAGAATAAAGAAGAAAAAGAAACTTCTATTCGATTCTAATAACAATGAAAGAAAAGACTTACTTACACCGGTGTCACCCTCAGTACAAGCTTGATCTCCTTCCTCCATGAAACTCGTTTCTCCTCTCAGTTACATAAAGAAAAGTAAAAATTACATAAAAAAAAACCTAAGTTACAAATTACAAATTAGCCTAAGTTCTATTCTCTGCTTGGTCGTTCTTCTTGCCTTTGAGATTGCAGGTATTTATAGAAGAAATGCAGAGGTTAGAGGAGTATGAAGATAGGAAAAGCTGGTTATTTCTGAATTTGAATTCTCCCTTATCTCCAAACTTGATTTGATGTGGATATTCAGTTCTGATCTGCAGTTTGTTTGCATGTTGATTGTTGAATATCACTTATCAAATGACAGAATTAGAAATAGTGATCAACATAAGAGTTGTAGCTCTGTAAGTCCTTTTTCTGGAACATCTTGAATCATCAGATTTGAGATTCAGTAGCAAAAGTTATGATTCCAATACTGAAATGTATCTAGTCAGAATCTGAGTCAAACTTGTTTCATCTCATCCGTTGATCTTCTCTCTATCTATTTATCTCTCTGTATTTGATATTATCCTCGATGAATCTTTATCTAACCAAAATGGATTTAAAGAAATCTGAATTTTACTGGTTTCCATTTGGTGTTATCTTTCTGATTTGCTCTGATCTTCAGCTGAACATTTGCCCCAATCCTTGATTTGTTCTAACTAGATCTGAGATCATCCTCAGCTAAACAAATAGATCCAGTTAAATCTGATTTTAAATGGTATTTATTTGATTTAATCCTCTTTCTCTTCATATCTTCTACAAAATAGACATTTAAGATAAAGAAATTAGCAGATTTATTACACGATAAATGTAGGAGTGTGATGAAAAGATTGCAAAAAAGGTGTACGATCAGTAACAATAATGATAGTAATAATAGTAGTAACAATAATTGTTAAGAATAATAACAAGAATAAGAAAACAATAATAATAACACTAATAATAATAATAAATAATAACCGTAATGAAATAATGGTAGTAATAATTAAATAACAATTAATAATAATAATGGTAAATATAAAGATAATAGTAATAAGTAACTAAAAATATTGATAATTAATACTGGTAATAATATATAAAGCTAAAATACCATTTACTATCTTAAAAATAATTTTCATATTTAATAATAATAATAATCACAAGAATTAAAATAATAAATTAAGTTGATTAAAAAAATAATCAGTAAATCAAAATAAATACTTTAGAAAAAAAAATAAAATTATAGTATTTCTAACTAGGGATATTACACAAACACTAGCTTTGCATCTCCCTGCTCTAGAAAGCAGGGACCCAGCTTCTAAAGAAAAGCCGCGCAAACGCGACTTTCGCCACGGAACCGCGGCTATTTTGTGATAATTGTGTATCTTGTTATGCTGGAATGTGTTTATTGTAATAGCTAGTGGATCTGTATTATCAGTTTCCTACTTTGATTGCCTAAACACCACAATAAACTAAAAAACTAAAATACGGTATTTGGACGCCTTTAAAACGGTTTAGACATTTGCATTTAGGCACGTGTCAATTTCAATTCCAATATATTATATTTTGTTCTGTTGTTGTGATCTGGATTGAGGTGTACATATGGCATTGCATATAGCATAGGACAAATATGTGGGTGATTACTTGCTTTGTGTTTTATTCTTGTCTATATTGCACACTTGCACGAATTGAAATTAAGGGCAAAAACCATACAAGATAAGGTGGGGATTTCATCACCCTTCCTTAGCTCAAAAATCACCTCCCCACTCACACAACCCAAGCCATAATAAAAATTGATAGACGTTAGCCCCTAGGGACATCTCAGACTCATTAAGAGATTGACCGAGGGTGGGACTTGTATTGAATCTTACTCTTGTGAAATCGGTGTCTAAGGTTGGGGATTAAGAGGTTACGTCTCGAAGATACCGTGGTTTGGCATAATTAGGGCCCGTTGCTTATGCACGGATACCTCTCACCGTATTTTGCCCCTACCTGGCCGATTATCTTGTGGTCGGATTCAAGCAATAATCTCCCCAGGGTAATCGACCAGTTAGGAGTCGTCTAGGTCTAGGTCAACCTTAATATAGGCTTGGTTTTGATTTTTTTCTTTTCTTTTTGTTTGTTGTTTGCTTTTTCTTTTTTGTAATTGTTTGTGAAATGAAATTCAACAATAACAATTCTTTCAATCCTAACATGAATCCATATTTCACACCGACCTTATTTGTCTCGGATAATTCCAACCCGATTTTTTATAATATGAACCAGCTAAATACACCGGGTTGGACTTATCTGAATCAATACAACCCATACCCACAATCTTATGACCATAATTTTCAAAATAATTTCAACTCTTCACAGAGTCAATGGGGATTCACCTCCCCCGAGTCTAATTTTCCACTACCTTGTCCACAATTTTCACAATTTCTACAATCTTCATTTTCCAATTTTTCTTCCTATACTCCTTTTCCTAGACCTCCCATTGAAGAAAAATCCGAGTTAGAAAAGAGTATAGAAGCCAACCTACAAGAGGCTGAGCGACAACTTCAGAAAATGATGGCCTCTCCAATTCCACAATATTTTCAAGAGTCTTCCTCAGTTTCACCTCCTCATAATGAACAACCATCTACCCTAGAACGAGTAAGGAACTCTTGTGTGAGCCAAGCTTCAATCTCAAAACATGTTGGACTTACAATCTTCACTATATTTCTAAAACCAAGATTCTTATACTCCCTTTCTGGAACATCCACTTGCAGAAAAATCAAGTCTAGAAAAGAGTATAGAAATCTTGCAGGAGTCTGTATTACAATTTCAGAAATCTTCTTCTCAGTCTATTGATAGGTTGGAAACACAATTAAGTCAATTGGTCAACATTTATAGGAATAAGGAAACTCTCTCTTATCAATCTTTGACCAATCTAAATATCTCTAACTCTATCAATTTGACCCATGACTCTTATTGTTTTGGAAACCAAGATTCCTACACTCCTTTTCTAGAACAACCACCTGAAGATACATCACATCTAGAAAAGAGTATAGAAGTCTTGCAAGAGTCCGCGCTAAAATTCAAAAATCTTCTACCGAGTCTATCAATAGATTGGAAACACAATTGAGTCAATTGGTTAGCATTTATAGAAATGAGGAAACTCTATCTTATCAACCTTTGACCAATTCAGCTATCCCTAACTCTATTGATCTGACCCAGGACTCTTGTCATTTTGAAAATCAAGATTCAATTTCAGTACACCCATCTGAACTTGTCCAAACTTCAAATCCTATTGACATTTTGGCAAGTTATCCTTTTCCTGAAATTGGACTTGAGCATGAATATGATCCTGAACTTCAACTTGGTAATTCAATTTCACTTCCTGATTCAATATTGACTGAGGTATTTTTACCTGATTTCAGGCCTTTTCTCGAGTCAGTATTGGATCCAGTGCCAGTCAATGTGAAATTGAATCACCAATCTTTTATGATCATCATATTGAACTTGACCAATTTTATACTTTTGAAAGTCCCATTGATAAATTGGCAAGTTCTCATTTTTATGGAATTGAACTCAATGAGGAATGTGACTTAAATTCTCAGATTTGTGATCCAGTTCAAATTCCTAAATCAATATTGACTCCTATTTTGTTACCCAACTTGAGTAATATTTTAGAGTCAGTTTTGGTTCCTACACCTGTCATTCTTGAACTGAAATAACCAACCTTAGGAAGTCACATTCCATCATGGGGAAATGAATGTGGACTTGAGTTTCAACTTCTTGATTTGGACCCACTTTCTGAACCAATTTTGACTCCTAAATTTTTACTTGACTTAAATCAAATTCCTGAGTCAGTATTAGTTCTTGTGCTTCCTGAGTCCAAATCAATCATTCCATCTTTTTATACTCCATTTTGGGATAAAGGTCTTGATAAATTTGACTCTGAAATTATTTTAAAAATTTAGAAATTAGATAGGATAAAATTCTGAATAAAAATCATTCATATCTACATCATTCTAGTGGGTTATATTATAGAGGTCTCTGGTGGGTTCCTGAGAACTCAACGCAAATTGAATTGGGCCGCATTTCGTGGACCAATCAGACCACCACCAGAACCACCACCTTGAGGTGATTTTTCCTTCCCTCTCTATTTGTTTCATGCATACATACATTACGATGCATTGAGGATAATGCATGAGATAAGTGTGGGGGAGGGTTTACTAACGTAGAGTTTTTAGATTTTCTTTCTTTTACACTTCTTTTATACTTTTAGAAATCTTCCCTTTTGTATAGGATTTTTCTCTTTCTTTAAAAACTTTTTGAGACAAGAGACAAAGTTTTGATCTATTTTCAAGAAAATTAAGATGATCTTAGAAATTAAGAAAACCTTAATTATGACATCTTAAACCTACTCAAAATAATGGATCTTATTTAAAATTATAGGCTAAGTAAGATAAATTGGGGAGATAATTTTATCTTGAATTTTTTGCCTTAGATAGTATGCACTTCACACTTACACATTTTTGGGATGGAAACAAAGACCTAAAATGCCATAAAGCAAAAATAATCACTTATTAAGCTAGATAATTATGCCTCAAGAAGCATGATTATTCACGCCTAACGATGGTCAAAAGAAACAAATAATCCCCCTTAGTTTTGTGGCCTTGTTTACTCGAGTCCTTAAACTCGAGGGATGTTTTCTCATCTGGTGCCCTAGGACTATCTAGTTTGGGAGTCATCGGTTAAAGGCTCACTACCCGGGTAAACTAGAAAGCCTAAGAAAATTAAAGGAAGAAGAAAAATATATATATATATATATATAATATATATAAATAAATGGCTTGATGGTTGGAGTTGAAATCCGAGAAATCTTTACTGTCACAAAGTGCATATTATCTAGGTTTTATGAAGGATAAAATATTCAATCCAATTTTGAATTCTTACTTAATTGAAGACAAGATCTTGCATAGAGATTAAGTTTAAGGGAGAATAATTTTTGGTGGACTTATGATCTTAGATCGCTTATATTTTTGCAAAAATATTTCGTAAACTGGTCTCTCTGTCAAAATGTGTTTTCAAAATACTAACATTTGTCTTCTTTCTTTATGGATTTTGTGGGTGCAATCCGCTAAAAACTCTCAGAAGACAAAACTCCTCCTCTAGGGGTAACCTAGAGGTTTAACGATTTGTTGCACACGCTCAGTGCAATCGCGTCACCTGCGAAAGTAGTGTAATAACATATGTAGTATAGTTTTTCTTTTCTTGTTTTGCTCGGGACGAGCAAAAAGATAAGTGTGGGGGTGTGATTAGTCTACAATTCTGCATTATTATATCGCATTTTTCCACCAATTTATTACACTACTTTTTTGTTAAATGTAATAAATTGGTGGAAAAATGTCGGTCTAAACCGTGTTTTGGTCTCTCTTGCAGATAATCAAGACAAGGAGGGCAAATGGGTAATAAGAGCTTAATTTAAACCCATTTCGGTAATTAAATCCACAATTTTTGGAGGCCAAGCAAGGGATCTTCTAGATGATACATCGAACCTAGACCTTTGTGCACGTCAGACGAATATCTGGCCAAAAATACCCAAAAATGAATATACCAAGAAAGTCCTAGAAGCGACGGGTACTCGCTCGCCAAAACCAGGGACTTATGTCCCTGGTATTACCGCGGATCCACGGCAATTGCCGCGTTTCTGCGGCAATTGGGTGGAGCCACGCGTCGATTTTCGACGCGTGGCCCCGTCTCGTCTTTTAGAACCCCTGTATGCCTATAAAAACCCTTGTAGCGGCCCAAAACGAAGCAGTTTTTGATTTTAGGTTAGAGTTTCTATCTTTAAGGTAGTATAGTGTAGGTGTTCTTTCTTTCTTTTATTTTGTATTTGTATTTCATTTTAGATCTTGTAGTAGGGCTAAGAGATTCAGAGAGAGATAGAGAGGGATTGATGTAATAAATGGTGACAATCTATGTAAAGGTGCCTCCTTTCTCTCCAATGTAATCTTCTCCATCTTCTATATGAAGTTTAGCTAATTTCTTCTTTTCATGGCAATCTAACTACTAACCACTAATCATCTAACCACTTACTTGATAATCCATATGAATCTAATAGCCTCTACAAGGCCTTGCTCTTGGAAGAGCCATTGATGGCTCATGATGATGGATTCTAACATTCTAACACCTAACCCACTAACTTGCTAACTTGCAATGTCTTCTTTATTTCATGCTCACCTCTAACTGGTTTTGATGATTTAACAGTAGCTTACAACTTGTTGGTGGTATGGATGTATTGTTTGAATGTAGAGGAACAATCTTATGGGCCATGCTCTGTATCGTCTCTTGAAGCCAAGGATTAGTGATGGCCAGGGATTCATGTGAGGCAACTATCACTAAGAGGTTAGCATGGATAGTGGAGCAATTAGTAGTTAGTATCCATGAGTTTTCTTTTATCTTGTTTTAAAAAATTATTTCCAAAATCCTTTTTATCATTTTCTTATCGATGTTTTCACCAACTATTTAGTTCATCTTTGTTTCATCTTCTTTTCTATTTTGTTTTTCAAACCACTTCTCTTTTATTTTTACATCGCTTTCATCGCTGTCCTCACCTATCACATTCTGGATTTCCTTTTCTTTTCTTTTTGTCATTCTTTTAACAAAGAAGAACTGTTAACATAACACGTGAATAAAAACTGTTAATGCTTCTATCGCCTCCCGTCCCTATGGATTCGACCCGTTGAGCCAATGCTATAACGGAAGTATCGAGGGAACATTAGCACATATGCATTTTCATTAATTTTATA
Organism: Agave tequilana; assembly: GCA_038442645.1. Classification (NCBI taxonomy): domain Eukaryota; kingdom Viridiplantae; phylum Streptophyta; class Magnoliopsida; order Asparagales; family Asparagaceae; genus Agave; species Agave tequilana. The sequence goes on along the minus strand of JAVJIF010030343.1, from coordinate 341,073 downwards.
AAATACACATTTTAAGGTGCTCGTTCCGCCCCGATCACTTACGGCTGGATGGTATGGTCCCCACGATTCACGAATTCAGTTACACTGCCAGATCATCTTTACGTTCTTAACGGTATAACGCCCTTACTTCAATATGGGTTGTTATAGACAGTGACAGATATCTTTGTATGACAATCCCTACAATCAAGCGGGGCGATCTGGACGATTACAAGGAAATCACAATCTGTCAATCATGCAGTTGCTGAGATTTGAAATACCTGACGGACATTAACAACTAGTCAGGTACTTATATATATCCTTCTCCATCGAGAAGGAGGTTTACTTTTGATTACCAATGAAAATACCACACACAAATATTCAGTGTTTTCCTCAAACAAGGATACTTATTCTTAGGCCCGAGGGTCCTTGCTTATACCACACTGGTGCTCCTGACCTAAAAGGTGTTCTTTCCTCTTCTGTGTTTTTATCAGGATCAATCGGGAGCGTCCAATCGTTTGTGGTGAAAAATCTCCACCATATTGGTGCTTTTATTGAGAGTTCTTGAATCTATACTCAGGATCTCTTTCCCCCTTTCCCAAACCCTTCCTCAAAAAGCATTGCCAAATGAAAATGGCCCCAGCAAAGAAGAGTGCATCCCAGATAGCCATCGTTGGCACTTCAAAAGGTAAGTCGACGACTGTTGGGGGCACGATGCCTACCGACGCTCATCCATTCTATCCCGACATTCTCATCGAAGATGTCAGGAAAGGTCAATCTTTCTCGCCTACTACCCTGAGAGCAGAGGCCAACGGATACGAAACCCGGGTCCCCGCCAAAGGTCAGCTCCTCCAACTGCTCGCCAGCCTCCAAAGACAATTGGACGAGCAATAGGCGGAGGTGGCTAGTGAGCGCGAGGAGGCTGTGATCAGGGCAGAACCTGCACTCAAAAACATGTATTTTATGAAATCAGTATAAATGCGTGTGTGTGCTAATGTTCCCTCGATACTTTTATTATAGCATTGGCTCAATGGGTCAAATCCATAGGGACGGGAGACAATAGAAGCATTAACAGTCTTTATTCACGCCGTATGTTAACAATTTCTTCTTTGTTAAAGAATGAGAAAAAGAAAAATAAATAAATTCAGAAGTGATAGATGGAGAAGATGATGAAAACGGCGAAGTGAATACAATGGAAAAGTGGTTGTGGAATTGGTAAAAAACAAGAAAATAGAAATGAAATATAAAGTAGAATGATTTAGAAAGTGGGTTTAAAAATAAAATAAAAAAAGAGAAGATGAAACTTTGGTAAAGAAAATGAAAACAATGATGAACTAAGAAGATGGCGAAAACATCGATAAGAAATTGATAAAAAGATTTTGAAAATAATTTTTAAAACAACGTAAAGAGAAGGAGAAAAACTATGAAAGAAAACTCAGGGGTACTTAACTACTAATTACTCTACTAACCATGCTAACCTTTTTAGTGATAGTTGCCTCACATGGATCCTTGGCCATCACTAATCTTTGGCTTCAAGAAATGATACAAAGCATGGCTCATAAGATTGTTCTTCCACATTTAAATCACATATCCATTCCACACAATCAAAATGCAAGCTACTATTAAATCATCAAAACCAATTAGAGGTGAGCATAAAATAAAATTAGCATTACAAGTTAGCTTGTTAGTGGTTAGATGTTAGAATGTTAGAATGTTAAAATCCATCATCATGAACCATCAATGGCTCTTGCAAGAGAAAGACCTTGTAGATGCTATTAGATTCATATGGATTATCAAGCAAGTGTTAGATAGTTAGTGGTTAGTAGTTAGATTGCCATGAGAAGAAAAACTAACTTAGCATAATGTAGAAGATGGAGAAGATTACAATGGAGAAGAAAGGAGACACCTTTACATAGATTGTCACCATTTATTACATCAATATCTCTCTATTTCTCTCTGAATCATCTCAGCCCTACTACAAGATCTAAAATAAAAAAAATACAAAAAAGAAAAGAAAAGAGAAGAACACCTAAACTACACTACACCAAAAGAGAGAAAATAGCTACTACTCTCAGATTTTCTGTCTCTGGTCCATAAATACAGTATTTATAGGCATAGAAAGGATCTGGAAGACAATACAAAGACACACATCAAAAATCAACGCGTGAACCCACAAAATTGCCGCATTTTCACGGCATTTCCGCGACAAAATTAGGGTCGATTGCCCTGAATTTTGATCACATGGTTCGTCTGGCTTCTAGCACCTTTTATATGTATATGATTTTGTAATATTTGAACGTGAATTTCTCCAGATATGTCTTTAAATACGGTATCCAATACATCTTCTAGAAGCTCTCTAGCTTGGTCTCTAAGAAATCTGGATTAACTACCCAAAATGGGTATAATTAAGCTCTTATTATCCCTATGCCCTTGAACTTTTGATTATCTGCAAAATAGACCAAAACACGGGTGAGAAGTGTTATTTTTATCATAAATCAGTGAAAAATGTGATATAAATATGCAAAATTGTAGACTAATCCCTCCCCCACACTTATCTTTTACTCGTCCCAAGCAAAACAAGAGAAGGAAAAAAAACTAAACTAAGAAAGTTATTACACCACTTTCGCAGGTGACATCATTGCATTGAGCGTGTGCAACAAGCCGTTAAACCTCTAGGTTTCCCCTAGAGGAGGAGTTTTATCTCCTGAGAGTTTTCAACAGATTACACCCACAAAATCCATAAAGAAAGAAAGAAAAAGTTAGTGTTTTGAAAATTTATTTTGAAAGAGAGACAAGTTTTCGAAATATTTTGCAAAATAAAAGCGATCTAAGATCTTAAGTCCACCAAAAAATTGTTCTTCCTTAAACTTAGTCTATATGTAAAATCTTATCTTCAATTAAGGTAAGAATTTAAAATTGGATTGAATATTTTATCTTTCATAAAACCTAGATAATATGCACTTTGTGAACAGTGGAGATTCTGAAATTTCAACTCTAACCATCAAGCTATTTATTTATGTATATATTTTTTTCTTCCCTAAGTTTCCTTAGGCTTTCTAATTTACCCGGGTAGTGAGCCTTTAAACGATGACTCCCAGATCAGACGATCTTAGGGCACCAGATGAGAAAACATTCCTCGGGTTTAAGGAATCGAGTAAACAAGGCCACAAAACTTAGGGGGTTATTTATTTCTTTTGACCAACGTTAGACATGAATAATCATACTTCTTGAAGCATAGTTATCCAGCTTTAATAAGTGGTTCCTTATTCATATATACCATATATATTATTTTTTCTATTTATTTTTGTTTCATGGCATGTGAGGTCTTTGTTTCTATCTCAAAAATTGTGTAAGTGTGAAGTGCATACTATCCAAGGCAAAAAATTCAGGATAAAATTATCTTTCCAATCTATCTTACTTAGCCTATAATTTTAATCAAGATCTATTATTTCGACTAAGTTTAAGATGTCATAATTAATGCTTTCTTAATTTCTAAGATCATCTTAATTTTCTTAAAAATAAATCAAAACTTTGTCTCTTGTTTCAAAAAGTTTTTTTTAAAGAAAAAGAAAATCGTATACAAAAAAAAAATTCTAAGAATATCTTAAAAGAAATGAAAAATAAAGAAAATCTAAAAACTCTGTTGGCTCAAAGGCCCATCACTCTAGTTTTGATGATGATTCACTCATGTAGTTATAGTTTACTAATAATCTTCAGTTTACATAATTTAAGTTATTGACCAAGATATTAGTAGGTATTTAGCTTCAACAAAGGAGTTTTGGGAGCTAACACGTGTTGACTCAAGAACTCGCGCGTCAAGATCGCATTTAGCACTCGGTTGGAGTCAAGCTCTTTGGATTGGTTTGGATCGGGTCGTCTTGAATATGAGGATCATCAAGAAGACTTCAGTTTGTATTTAGTTTATTTGAGTTTAGATCTTGTGTAAAGATAGATAGTATTGATATGCTCAAGTTTTCACACACACACACAAACAAAAGTTTCAATATGTTTTGTTTTTTGTTTAACCTATTTTGGATTTCATGTCAAAAACATAGATATATATCTTATATGTATATTAGATTTCGTCCATATACAATATGCTTCAAATTTATTTCAATATCATGTTTTTGTATGCAATACAAGCTTTGGAGAAAATGGTTTTTCATTTCAAAATCCAAGTTTAGGAAAATACAGATTTTTGTTTAAGCCTAATTTCTATATCGCAAAAATGGTTCAAATAGTTTGTAATATGTGTTGAATTTTGGACACACATATTTGTTATTCAAAGATCTAACAAGAACTTATTATGTAGAATTAATGTGATTTTATGGAATTTAATTGGTATTAAATTAACTAAGTTTTCAATCCCTAATTATCAGCCAGATTCAACTGGCGGTCGACCGGACCGGTCGACCGATGTGCATAAGACGTGCACAAAAGGCCAGCCTACACGGCCAGTCGACTGCACGGTCGACAGACTGTAAGCACCCAACTCTCAGGTGCGGCTGGTCGACCGGGCGGTCGACTGACAGGCTTCTTGGCCCGGTCAACCGAGCGGTCGACCAGAGGGGCAGTCTGGGCTTTTCCTGACTGCAACAGGCAGATTTTTGAGAGGCTTATAAATAGCCATCTCTTGGGTTGATTTCACCAAGAATTTTTAGAGCTTCTCTTCCCATCTTATAAGAGTTTTTCAGCAAGTTTAAAAGAGTTTTTGTGGTTAAAAGATTTAATCAAGGAAAAATAGAGTATTTGAAAAATTGGTTTTGATTTTTGTTTCTATCATCTTCTAGTATTTTTCCCAAGTATTTTCTTTGTGTTTTTTATTCCAAACTCCTTGTTTTCTTACACTTGAGCTATCATCTTTATCCTATCTATAGGATCTTGTTTTTGTGGGAAATATAGTTTGTGGTCTATTGAGATCACCAAGGTTGTTTGTGGTCTATGAGATCACCTAGTTGTAATCCTTTCTTTGCCTTGGGTTTGTGATCATCCCTCTTGTGTAGAGGTGATTGAGATTGTGATTTGGGTTTATAGTTATCCCTCTTGTGAAGAGGTATTGTGGTTGGAGTTTGGCTTAGTGCCTTATCCCTCAAGTGTAGAGGAGATTGTTGTTTGGCTTTGTGCCCATCCCTCTAAGTGTAGAGATGATTGTTATTATACCTAGCCTCTTGTGTAGAGGTTGTTTTGTTGGAGAGAGGAGTTGAGTACTCCTAGTTTGCATTTGCCAAATCCTCAGTGGAGGTTCCCTGTGTGGACATATAGTGAAAATCCTTCTGTGTGAAGGCAGGGACGTAGAGCAGTGGCTCGAACCTCAAAACATATCTCGGTGTTTGCAATTGATCCACTATCTTTAAACTCTCTCTCTTTTTTATTTTGCATTGCTTCATATTGTTCATATCATATATATGCTTGGTATTGATTGTGTGCCTCACTAGTGTTGAACCAAGAGAGCTTCATATAGCACCTCAACACTTATTTAGAGGAATCCAGAGGAGTTAGTCCAAAGCCCTTCACTAAAAATTCGGCTACACTATTTGGTTACACTAAGTGTGTTGCAATTAATTTTTAATTCCGTATTATTTGTCATTAGATTAGCCATACACCTATTCACCCCCCTCTAGATGTATTTTCAATTGGTATCAGAGCCTACGCTCCTGATATTAGGTTTAACCACCTAGGAGTGAGATCTTGGCTAGTTAATCTAGATTTGCATTTGCACACATATCATTTATACACTCATGGATCACCTTGGCCCTCCCATGTTTGATGTTTCTAACATCGATATATGGAAGCTTAGGATGAGTGCCTATTTAAAAGCCCTAGGTTTACATGTCTATCTTGTCACTACCAAGAAAATCTATTTTGGTAATGCCAAGTACATTGAGGCTAATGCACAAGCTAGACGCACTAAAGCATTCACTTAGCAAAGAATATTTTTCTATGATTTCTCATTGTGATTCCGCTTTTACAGTGTGGAACACGTTGACATCTCCCAAGCTACAAACGAGAAACTTTGTGGAGAAAGAATCTAGTGGAGATGAGTCCGACGAAGCATGCTACATGGTCCAAGGGAATGACTCCCTTGAGGTAAATTCGGAAACTCAACTAGATGATTGTGCTACTTCTTCAGGTGATGACATTATGGATGCTGATGCATTAAATGAAGAACTATCTATAGTTTGTGAAAACTTGCTAGAAAAGTACAAAGTTTTGAAAAAGAAAAGTTCTAAATTAAAGAAGAAAATAAGGATTTGTTCAAAACTTAATATGGCTTTGTAAGAGAGGGTTGAGATTTCAAGTGAAAGAGACTCATTGAAATCCCAACTTGACATTACCTTAAAGGAAAATGAAATTTTGAAAAATAAAAATGGTTGTGATAGTGTTTTGAAGAAAAATGAGGTTATGTCTTCAAATTTTGATTTTATTTTAAAAGAGAATGAAACTTTGAAAAATAAAATTGCTTTAATTTCAAAGAAATTGGATTTAATTTCAAATGAAAATAAATCTTTGAAGAATGATTTATCTTCTAATGTTTGTCATATTTCTAGTGCTCCATCTTCTAATGATAAACATATTACTTGCTCCACTTTATCTTCAAGTATTAAAAATGATATTTGTGTGTTGAAAAAAAGTGTAGATTGTTTGGGCTCCATTTTGAGCCAATGTGTTATGGATCACAAGAAATTGGAATCCATATTTCGCAAGAAACATACACCACATATACATGCACACAAATTACGGCATACACATGCTTCTCATGCTCACACATATGATTCTATGTATGCTCATGTGTACACTTGTACACATTGTGGACGTACATGCCACCTTGCAAAGTTTTGTTATGATAGGATACATACTTCAAAATTTGCAAATAAATTTGTTTGAGTTAGGAAAGGTGCTAACCCCCATAGACACAATAAGGTATGGGTACCATAATTCACTCCTATTGTGTTTAATGTAGGTGTGGGCTCTCGCTTGACGTGAGGGTATTGGTGCCTTGATGGTGGATGCGTTCCGACCTATATGGTGACAATTTTGGATGCATCACTTTCAAGGAATATTTGGTGGGAGGACCACCATGGTTTGGAGACCTAGAGATTAGCCCTAATGATTTTGGTAACTATCTCTAACTCCCATTTAGTTTACATGCTTTCATATTATTGATTTTTAGCACGTTTTGATTTTCCATGTTCATTATATTAGATGCAATGTAAATTAGACATGTGATATACATAGATAGTCTTTTGTGATACACCCATGTTCATATGGATTTACATTATTTTGTGTTCTTACTTTAGTTTAGCTATTGTATATATCTTAGCTCAAAAGCACATGCATTTACTCTAATGATCATGTTTGTTGATGATTTTACACTTCATGTTTTGATTACTTGTTTAGATGTAGTTTCCATTAAAACTTGTGTTTATACTTGTACAACTAGTGAGGCACATTTGATTATTATATGTTTGTGCTATGTTGCTCATTTGTACCCATTAGATGTACTTGTATAACCTAATTTTGATGATGCTTGCATTTTAACTTGTATTCCTTATTTTTGCATATGTTTTCATAATAATGTATTTAGCTTTATGTATATGTCAATTTTGTCAAAACTTTAGATATACGTGTCTATCCTAGAGTCACTTGCTTTTCATGCAAATTTTTATTATGGACTCATTTGTATGTGGGATATATATGTATACTTCTATTTTAGACAAAACATACATATGCCTTGAAGTTAGTATTATTTTGATGCAAATTAAATTTTCTTGTTTTTCATGTTTATAAAGGATTTTTATATGAGCTCCGTTGCCTATTTCCATGATGTTGTTGATTACATGACTTTTTATATTCTATGTTTGATGTTTACTCATGATTTTTTTTCATGAGGCTATATGAGCTTTATTGCTATTTGAGTGTCGATGATCGTGTGTATTTCTTGTTTTCATGGATTCATTCATGTTTTATTCCTTGCTTGAAGGATTTCGTACTTGTTTTCTAAATTATCTTTAAACTAGTCTTTATTCTTCAATTGGTAGAGTTTTCAAATTATGCTAAAATATTTTCAAATCATGATTTTTGAAAACCCTTACCATCTAAGGGCGGTTGGATGGGCGACCATGTCTTGTATGCTCAAAATTGAAAATCTATTTAAACATGTGCATGAAAGGGAGGTAGCTATGAGATATATATGATTTTAATGAAAATTCTATTTTTGTATACTCATATGTGTTTCTTATATATGTATACTTCAAATTCAATTAGTATCAATTTTAATTGGTATATTATTTTCATACATACATACATACATACATACATACATACATATATATATATGATTTGATTGTGCTTACAACATCTTTTCATCTTAAAGCACAAACTATTTCTTACTAAGCTTGATTTAGTTCATAATGACAATTATTTTTCAATTGGTATCTTATACAAGCTTATGCATTATTTTTATTTAGTATTTCATAAAGGGGGAGAAAATTCGTGTTTTATCTTTCAATCGGTTTTATTTTCAATTGGTATCTTACTCCCACTCTTTATGATGAAAAATACTTTGTTTAGGTATATGCTAACATTTTCAATATTCGTATCAATAATCTTAAATTGGTATTATTCTCAATTTGGTATCCTTATTGCAAAATGAGTTGTGTTTACCTAAAATTTGATTTTTACTTTCAATAGGTATCAAAATTTATAAGATATTTTCAATTGGTACAATTTGATTTCAATTGGTATCAAACTTGCAATGTTTCATTCTCAGTTGGTATCAAAAATCTTCTATTGGTATCTTAAAAAATTTTTTTTTACAAGTGGTACCAATATTTTTTTTGTCAACTACAATTTTCAATTGGTATCTACAATTTAATTTCATTGGTATCAAAATTTGTTTTGTTGACTTTAAGAAAATTCATAAATTTGTTTAAAAGTGATTTTTAAAAAAAATATTTTGATATGTATTGCTTATATGCAAGGGGAGTTTAACATCTCTTCTATATATAAATTCATGTTGAGTGTATCTCATATTGAGGAGCTTGATCTCTCCCTTTTTTGTGATACACGTGTGTAGGGGGAGCTTTACATCTCCACTTATACATTGTATATTATGCTTTATGTGGTTAGGGTCTAGTCATCTATTTTCATATAAATGCATGTATGCAGGGGGAGTTAACTTTACGTCTCTCCTCTTCATGAATGCTATATCGCATATATAACCTTATTGTTTGTTTTCACCCCTTTGTTAATGAATTGACAAAAAGGGGGAGAAGTATTTGGAGAGTTTATATATGCATGTTTATTTATGCATGTCTATTTCCTCATTTATGAAAAAGGGGGAAACGAATTTGGGGGAGCTTCCATGAAGTTTATCTTTAATCCATGCATATATAACTCTATGAGTTTTGTCATCATCAAAAAGGGGGAGATTGTTGGCCCAAAGGCCCATCACTCTAGTTTTGATGATGGTTAACTCATGTAGTAATAGTTTACTAATAATCTTGTGTTTATATAGTTTTAGTTATTAACGAAGATATTAATAGGTGTTTAACTTCAACAAAGAAGTTTTGGGAGCTAACAAGTGTTGATTCAAGAGCTCACGCATCAAGATCGCATTTAGAACTCGGTTGGAGTCAAGCTCTTTGGATCGTGTTTGGATTGGGTCGTCTTGAAGATGAGGATCGTCAAGAAGACTTTGGTTTGTGTTTAGTTTATTTGAGTTTAGATCTTGTGTAAAGATAGATGGTATTGATATGCTCAAGTTTTCACACACACAAGTTTCAATATGTTTGGTTTTCGGTTTAACCTATTTTGAATTTCATGTCCAAAACATAGATATATATATATATATATATCTTATATGTATATTGGATTCTATCCATATACAATATGCTTCAAATTTGTTTCAATATCATGTTTTTGTATCCAATACAAGTTTTGGAGAAAATGATTTTTCATTTCAAAATCCAAGTTTAGGAAAATACAGATTTTGTGTTTAAGCCCAATTTCTATATCGCAAAAATGGTTCAAATAGTTTTTAATATGTGTTGAATTTTGGACGCACATATTTGTTATTCAAAGATCTAACAAGAACTTATTTTTGTAGAATTAATGTGATTTTATGAGATTTAATTGGTATTAAATTAACTAAGTTTTCAATCCCTAATTATCAGCCAGACTCAGCCGACGGTCGACCGGACGGTCGACCCAACAGGGGTCCGTCGACTGGACCGATCGACCGATGTGTACGAGACGTGCACAAAAGGTCAGCCTACACGGCCGGTCGACCGTACGATCGACCGACTGTAAGCACCCAACTCTCGGGTGCGGCCGATCGACCGTGCGGTCGACCGACAGGCTTGGCTCGGTCGACTGGGCGGTCGACTGAGGCACAACGGTCAGAAATATGACGGTTGCGCTAGTCGACCGGGCGGTCGACCGGAGGGGCAGTCTGGGCTTTTCCTGGCTGAATGGGTAGATTTTTGAGAGGCTTATAAATAGCCATCTCTTGGGTTGATTTCACCATGAAGTTTTAGAGCTTCTCTTTCCATCTTATAAGAGTTTTTTCAGCAAGTTTAAAAGAGTTTTTGTTGTTAAAAATTTATCTTTTTATTTGTTTTCAAGGGTTGTAAAAATCAAGAAAAATAGAGTATTTGAGAAATTGGTTTTGATCTTTGTTTCTATCATCTTCTAGTATTTTCCCAAGTATTTTCTTTATGTTTTTGATTTCTAAACTCCTTGTTTTTTCACACTTGAGCTATCATCTCTATCCTATCTATAGGATCTTATTTTTGTGGGAAATATAGTTTATGGTCTATTGAGATCACCAAGGTTGTTTGTGGTCTTTGAGATCACCAAGTTATAATCCTTTCTTTGCCTTGGGTTTGTGATCATCCCTCTTGTGTAGAGGTGATTGAGATTGTGATTTGGGTTTGTGGTTATCCCTCTTGTGAAGAGGTGGCTGTGGTTGGAGTTTGGCTTAGTGCCTTATCCCTCTAGTGTAAAGGAGATTGTTGTTTGGCTTTGTATCCGTCCCTCTAGGTGTAGAGGTGATTGTTGTTGTGCCTAGCCTCTTGTGTAGAGGTTATTTTATTGGAGAAAGGAGTTGAGTACTCCTACTTTGCATTTGTCAAATCCTCAGTGGAGGTTCCCTGTGTGGGAGGTCCTGTGTGGTGGAAATCCTTCTGTGTGAAGGCGGGAATGTAGAGCAGTGGCTCGAACCTCGATACATATCTCGGTGTTTGCGATTGATCCACTATCTCTAAACTCTCTCTCTTTTATTTTGCATTGCATCATATTGCTCATATCATATGTATGTTTGGTATTGATTGTGTGCCTCACTAGTGTTGAACCAAGAGAGCTTCATATAGCACCTAAACTCTTATTTAGAGGAATCCAGAGCCCTTCACCGGGAATTCGGCTACACTCTTTGGTTATACTAAGTGTGTTGCAATTAGTTTTTAATTCTGCATTATTTGTCATTAGATTAGTCATACACCTATTCACCCCCCTCTAGGTGTATTTTCAAACTCTATGTTAGTAGACCCTCCCCCACACTTATCTCATACATTATCCTCAATGCATCGTGAATGTATGTATGCATGAAATAAATAGAGATGGAAGAAAAAATTACCTCAAGGTGGTGGTTTCGGTGGTGGTCTGATTGGTCCACGAAATACGGCCCAATCCTACGTGGAGTTTAGGAAACCCATCAGAGACCTCTATAATACAACCCACTAATATGATGTGAACATGAATGATTTTTATTCAGAATTTTACCCCGTCCAATTTCTAAATTTTCACAATAATTTCATAGTCATTATTTTCAACACCTTTGTCCCAAAATGGAGTGTGAAAAGGTGGAATGATTGATTTGTACTCAAGAAGTACAGGAACTAATACCGACTTAGGAAAGTGATTGAAATCAAGTGAAGGTTCAGGAGTCAAAATTTATTCAGGAAGTGGGTCCAACTCAAGAAGTTGAAAGTTAAGCCCACATTCATTTCTCCACAACGGAATGTGACTTTCTAAGATTGGTGATTCAAGTTCAAGAATGACAAGTATGGGGATCAAAACTGACTCTAAAATGTTGCTCAGTTGGGGAAACAAAACAAGAGTTAATATTGATTCAAAAATTTGAACTGGATCGTAAATTTGAGAATGTGGGTCACATTCTTGATTGAGTTCTATTTCATAAAAATGAGAACTTGCCAATTTGTCAATGGGACTTTCAAAAGTATGGTATTGGTCAAGTTCAATATGTTGATCATTAAAGAGCGGTGATTCAATTTCATGATGAATGGGCACAAGATCCAATATTGACTCGGGAAAAGGATTAAAATCATGTGAAGATACTGGAGTCATTATTGAATCAGGAAGTGAAATTGAATTACCAAGTTAAGGTTCAGGATCACATTCATTCTCAAGTTCAATCTCAGGAAAGAATAACTTGCCAAAATGTCAATGTGATTTTCAAAATTATGATTTTGATCAAGTTCAAATGGGTATGCTGAAATTAAATCTTAATTTTCAAAACAACATGATTCTTGGGCCCTAACAGAATGGTTAGCGATCTCAGGAATGGCCAAAGGGTGAGAATGGAGAGTTTTGACCATTATATCTATGTCATAATTATGAGTGATTTGAATCTGAGTCAGGCTTCTAGTAGCTTTTCATAGTCGATTGGTTCATCGTTTTGTTGCGATTGGGCATGAAAAGATAGGTATGAAGTTGGTTTTGGAAATTTTAGTGAAACGTTGAGTCCATCATATTTTTCGATTGTTGCTTGGACTAACGCATACTCATTTCTAGGATTGATGGTTTTCTATTTTGAACTGAAGATGATGAGCATGAATCTTGGTAATATTATGGAAATGGCAAAGATAACATTTTCTGAAATTATCGCTCGGCCTCTTGCATGTTGGCTTCTATACTCTTTTCTAACTCAGATTTTTCTTCAATTAGTGGTTCTAGAAAAGGAGTATAGGAAGCAAAATTGGAGAATGAATATTGTGAAAATTATGAAAATTATTGATAAGGTGGTTGAAAATTTGACTGGGGGAGGTGATCCCCCATTGACTCTGTAAAGAGTGGAATTTATTTTAGAAATTATTGTCATAAGATTGGGGGTATAGGTTGTATTGATTCAGATAAGTCCAACCCTGTGTATTTGATTGGTTCATATTGTAAAAAGTCGGATTGGAATTATTCGAGTCAAATGGGGTCGGTATGAAGTATAGATTCATATTAGAATTGAAAAAATTGTTGTTGTTGAATTCCATTTCACAAACAATCATAAACAAAAAAGAAAAAGCAAACAACAAACAAGAAGAAAGAAAGAAAATCAAAAATCAAGCCTACACTAAGATTGACCTAGACCTAAACAACTCCTAACTAGTCATTTACCCGGGGGAGGTTGTTGTATGAATTCGACCACAAGCTAATCAGCGAGGTAGGGAAAAAATATGGTGAGAGGTACCCGTGCATAAGGAACGAGCCTTGATTACGTCAAACCACGGTATCTTCGAGGCATAACCTCTTAATCCCCAACCTTAGACACTGATTTTATAAGAGTATGATTCAAACAAGTTCGACCCCGGTCAATCTTTTAATGAGTCCAAGATGTCCCTAGGGGCCAATGTCTATCAATTTTTAGATTAGGGCTTGGGTTGTGTGAGTGGGGAGGTGATTTTTGGGCTAAGAACGGGTAATGACTTCCCACCTTATCTTGTAATGGGTTATGCCCATAAGTTCGATTCGTGCATGTGTGCAATATAGATAAGAATAACACACAAAGTGAGTAAATCACTCACGTGTTTGTCTTATGCTATATGTAATGCCATAGGTACACCTCAGTCCAGATCACAACAACATAACAAAATACAGTATATTGGAATTGAAATTGACATGTGCGTAAATGTAAATATCTAAATCATTTTAAAGTGTCCAAATATCATATTTTAGTTCTTAAATTATTGCAGTGTGTAGGCAATCAAAGTAGAAAAATAACAATACAAATCCACTAGCTATTATAATATACACATCCCAAGATACAATTTTATCACACAAATGCCGCGGAACCGTGGAAAAAGTCGCGTTTGCACGACTTTGATTTGGAATATGGGTCCCTGCTTTCAAGAGCATGGAGCTATAGCGCTAATGGTTATTCTGCAATATTCAGTTCTTGTAGAAATTGACTTGCACACCTAAACAGAGAAGAAAATGTTAACAAAAATGTGAGTTTAAACCATTCCCGTCCCCAACAACGGCACCATTTTTTTGATCAGCGCGGAACCAGCACTCGAAAACGTGTATTTTATGAAATCAGTATAAAAGCGTGTGTGCTAATGTTCCCTTGATACTTTCGTTATAGCATTGGCTCATCGGGTTGAATCTATATGGATGGAAGGCGATAGAAGCATTAACAGTCCTAATTCACGTCATAAGTTAATAATTTCTTCTTTGTTAAAGAATGATAAAAAGAAAAGAAAAGAAATCTAGAAGTGATAGATGGAGAAGGTGATGAAAACGGCGAAGTGAAAACAATGGAGAAGTGGTTGTGGAATTTGTAAAAAAACAAGAAAATAGAAATGAAATATAAAGTAGAGTGATTTAGAAAGTGGATTTAAAAACAACATAGAAAAAGAGAAGATGAACTTTGGTAAAAAAAAATGAAAACAATGGTGAACTAAAATGGTGAAAACATCGATAAGAAATTGATGAAAAGATTTTGAAAATAATTTTTAAAACAAAGTAAAGAGGAGGAGGAAAATTATGAAAGAAAACTCTTGGCTACTAACTGTTGGCCCAAAGGCCCATCACTCTAGTTTTGATGATGATTAACTCATGTAGTTATAGGACTAATGATCTTGTGTTTAATTGATGTCAGATATTTGATCAAGATCTTAGTTGGTGTTTGCTTCAACAAAGGATTTATAATCAAGTTTTGAAGCTAGCACGTGTTGATTCAAGAGCTTGTGCATCAAGACCACATCAAGTACTCAAGAGGAGTCCAGCTCATTGGATCAAGGTTTGGACCAAGTCAAGAAGGAGAAGAAGACCTTCAAGAGAAGATTTCCAAGAAGGCTAGTGTCATGTTTGTCAGTGTCAAGATTTTATTTTTAGATAAAATATAAATGATAGATTAGTTAGTGGATTGCTCAAATACATATACACTCACACACAAGATTTAGATGTGTTTTCATAAAAGAGTTTTTATTTTGGAAAAATACCGTTTTGGTTTTTAAGCCTCAAAATATACATATATTTTATCAAAACTTATTTTAGAGCTTAATGTCAAAAACATAGATATCTCATCATATATGTGTAGTGGATCATATCCATACACACTAAGCTTTAAAAGTGTTTAGAATATCTTGTTTTTATATTTGGAGAAGTTTTGAAAAAATCGTTTTTGAAAAATACAGGTTTTTGTTTAAGTCACAACTTCTATATTACAAAAATAGTTCAAAATATTTGTAATATGTTTTGATTACTCAAACATGTTTGTATATCAAAGTATATTACTAAACTTATTTTTGTAGATTTTTAGAGAATTTATGGGATTTTATTGAAGGTAAAAGACCAAGTTTTAAATCCCTGAAAATTGTTGGACTGGCCTTCTGCCGGTCGACCGGGCGGTCGACCGATGTGCACAAACGTGCATAGCTTGGGCCGGTCGACCGCCCGCTCGACCGCCAGAGAGCCTTTGCTCTCTGGAAATGGCCCGGTCGACTGGGCGGTTGACCTGGGTCATTTGCCAGTTTACGGTCGACCGGCCGGTCGACCGCTGGCACAACGATCAGAAATCTGACCGTTGGCCGGTCGACTGGGCGGTCGACCGCCAGCATTCCAGACTGCTGAGTTGGCCTCCAACGACCACATTTTTGAAGCCTATAAAAGGGGCTTCTCTTGGACTGTTTGATACAAGATTTCATGTGGATTTTCAAGCTAGTTTTTCATACATTTTTTAGTGTTTATCTCCACTTGTTTAAGAGCCAATATTTCCATATCAAAAGGAGAGTTTTCAAGAGTGTTTTGAAAAAGAGTTTTTTTGAGTTTTTTAACACAAATCAATCGTTATTTTTCTCACACATACTTAAGCTTTCCATTACTATATCCAACCTATAGAAGAGTTGTTGTGAGAGTTGTTTTAGGTGATCAATGTGTTGTGATTACCAAAGTGTTCTACTTTGTAATAGAGGAGGCGGACTTGCGGGTTCGCGTTGTTTCGAGTTCTAGTGAGAGCTCGGTGTAGAGGTGCGGCCTCGGCAAGCTAGTGTGCTTGCAGTGTGTGGTTCTTGCGGTAACAAGAGAGGGACTAGTGAGTCCAGGGAGTTCTAGTGTGAACTCGTTGTAGGTGTTGCGGCACCGAGTGATTCGGTGGGATCGATTTTTAGTGAAAATCTTTCATAATATTGAAGGCGGGGACGTAGAGCAAGGGTGCTCGAACCTCGAAATAATTCTCCCGTGTTTGTGATTGCTCTCTCTATCTCTCACTTGTGTTTATATCTTGCATGCTTTTATTGTTCATATTCATTACTTGCTTGATATACTTGTGCTTATATTGATATATGCTTGGGGATTGTTTGCTCACACTTGTATTCAACCAAGAGAGCCATAGCGGCACCTCAACTCTTATCTAGAGAAATCTTGAGGAGATAGTCCAGAGCCCTTCACAGGGAATTCGACTACACTCTTAGGTTATACCTTGTGTGTTTGGCTTAAGAATTTTTGGTTTGCATAAATAGCTTTTATTCCGCATTAATTCACTATTAGATTAGCTAGTCACCTATTAACCCCCCCTTTAGGTGATTTCACTAACTACTAATTGCTTTACTAACCATGCTAACCTCTTAGTGATAGTAACCTCACATGGATCCTTCCCATCACTAATCCTTGGCTTCAAGAGACGATACAAAGTAATTTTTAAAAAATTAGTTAAAGATCCTTCAAACTTGAAAACAAATCATAAATCCCATGAAGAATGCTAAATACACAAGAGTTGACACTCGAAATCTATAAAACTCATAAATGCTCATGAAAATAAAGTCATGAGTAAACAAAAGAAATGTGAATGCACAAGAATCATGTGAATAACATATTCATTAAAGTAAGCAATAAGACTCAAAACATCAAAACATATGAAAATAATAAAATTTTATTTTTCATTAAAACTAAATAAACTTCAAGATATATGTATATTTTGTCGAAACTAAAAGTATACATACATTTCTCAAACATACACGAAGGCAAGTGACTCAAGGATATTCATGTATATTTATTAGTTTTAGACAAAAAGAACATATACATGAAGCTAAACATGTACAAGAAATAAAGAAAATAAGTATAAATAAAAGAATCATCAAAACTAGGTTATACATACACATATAACGAGTACAAATGAGCAATGAAGCATAAACACATAATAATCAAGTGTAGCTCACTACTTGTACAAGTATAGACATACGTTTTAATGAAAACTACATCTAAACAAGTAATCACCACATGAAGCATAAAACAAACATGATCAATAGGCTAAATGCACGTGTTTTCAAACTAGTATATACATAGTAGTTAAACAATAGTGAGAACACAAGCATATGAATTCATATGAACATGGGTGTATCTCAAAGACTATCTATGCATATCACATATTTAATAATATTGCATTTAACATAATGAGCATTAAAACCACAACATGCCAAAAAAAATCATTAATGTAAAAGCATGTAAACTAAAATAGGAGTTTAGAAATAGTTACCAAATCACTATTCTTTAAGTCTAACTATGGTGGTCCTCCCACCAAACATCCTTGATAGCGATGCATTGATTAGGTATGTCATCTAGCTACATATGCATCTACCATCAAGGCACCAACTCTCTCACATTTTGTGATAGCCCACATCTACATTAAACACAAGAGGTGAAAATTTTGGTACTTATATTTTCTTTTTAGGTCCATGGGGTTTAGCATCACAAGGAACCCAAACATTTTTATTTGCAAAATTTATATGATTTATTCTATCAAAACAAAATTTTGCTAAATGACCTTTGCTGCCACAATGTATATATTTGCACACTCTAGCAGATATATGAGTGGTGTGAGTGTGAGCATGGTGTGCATATGTATGACGTGGGATTTGTGCATGACATGTGGAATTTGTTTCTTGCGAAACATGAATTCCAATATATTGTATTTAAATGCACATTGGCTCAAAGTAGAGCCCAAACAATCAATGTTCTTCTTCAAAATAGAAATTTCATTATTAATTTTGGAAGAAGAGACTTGAGACACAAAATCTTTTTTCTTTTTAGAGCAATTTTCTTTTTCTTTTAAAATAATTTTCTTTTTCAAAGAGTTATTTTCTTCCAAAACAATCTCTTTTTCTTTTTTCACCAAAATAATTTTATTTTTCAATGAATTATTTTCTTCACAAATGTCATTTACTTTTAAAGACAAGGAAACATTCTCCATTTTCAAAAAATTCATTTTCTTTTGAAATAATTTCAAATTTATTTTGAAAAGAATTTTTTTCTTTTGAAATAAAAACATTTTCATTTTTCAAACTTTTGTTTTCCATTTTTAATAATTCATACTTTTTAAGAAGTTGTTGGCAAAATGAAGCAAGCTCATCATATGACATGTCAACATCTTCATCAAACTCGGATTCAGAATTTACCTCAGGGGGGTCATCCCCTTGGACCATGTAGCACATGTTGAAAGTAGCACTTCTTTCATCCGAGTCACTCCCCATGTAGTATTACTTTCGTTCATCAAGGGAGATAAGGGTGTTCCATACTATAAAAATCGAATCAAAGTTAGTAACCCTAAATAAATATTCATCATTTAGGGTACTCTTTAATGCATGAATGGCTTTTGCATTAGCCTCAAGATTTTTGTCATTTATAAAATATGAATTTTTAATAGTGGCAAAATAGACATGAATACCTAGGGCTTTAAGGTACATGGACATCTTAACTTTCCAAGTTTGGAGTTTAAGAATGTCAAACATGGGAGGTGTCATGAAATCCACGTGTGTGTGTGTATACAAATATTGTGATTAGTTAAAATAGGATCTTTAACTCAACGTTGTTAGACCCAAATCCAGAGCACCAAGCTCTGATACCAATTGTAGGTCACCTAGAGGGGGTGAATAGGTGACAAGCTAATTTAATGCATAACAATGCAGATTAAAAATAATTATGCAAACTAAAGGCTATTACGCAAACACACAAAGTATAACACAATAGTGTAGCCGAATTCTCGGTGAAGGGCTCAGGACTATCTCCTCAAGATTCCTCTACATTAAGTGTTAAGGTGTCACTATGGCTCTCTTGGTTGAAATACAAGTGTGAGCAAACAATCCCAAGCATATAACAATTAAGCACAAGTATATCAAGCATTTAAAGATGTAAGCAATAAAGGCATGCAAGATATATAAACACAATTTAGAGAGAGATGACCAATTCCAAACACGAGAGAATTATTTCGAGATTCGAGCACACTTGCTTTACGTCCCCACCTTCAACACTATGAAGGATTTTCATAATAACGATCTAGCAAGATCACCCGGTGTTGCAACACTTACAACGAGTTCACACTAGAACTCTTGGACTCACAAGTCTCTCACTTGTTCCCGCAAGAACAACACATGCAAGCACAGTAGCTTGTCGAGACCGCACCTCTACACCGAGCTCCTACAAGAACTCGTCACAACGCGAACCCACAAGTTCGCCTCCTCAAATACAAAGATGAATACTTGGTGATCTCTACACTTTGATCACCAAAAATAACTCTCACAACAAGTATCCTATAGGATGAATATAGCAATGAAAAGCTCAAGCTTGTGCGAGAAAACAAGATAGATAGAGTGGTGGAAAACTCAAGAAATATCTTTTAAAATACTCTTAAAAACTCTCCTTTTGATATGAAAGTTTTAACCCAAAAACATGTGGAGAAAAACTCTACAAGAGATAGAAAAAACTGGCTTTAAAACTTCTCCAAAATCTTATTAAAAACTAGCCAAAACAACCCCTTTTATAGAGCTACAAAAACTAGCCGTTGGGGTAAATCCCCAGTCCAGATGAACCTGTCGGTCGACCGGCCAACGGTCATATATGACCGTTGGGGTTATCGGTCGACCGCACCCAGGTCTTGACCTGTCGGTCGACCGGTCGGTCGACCGAGGCAAGAACCAGAGAGTAAAACTCTCTGGCCGGTCGACCGCTCGGTCAACCGGGGCTAGATTCAGAGAGTAAACTCTCTCGATCGGTCGACCGCCACTCTCTCGATCGGTCGACCGCCTGGTTGACCGACCCTCAGGTCAGGGCTTGTGCACATTTCTGTGCACATCGGTCGACCGCCAGAAGGCCAGTCGGGGATAAAAAGGGATTAAAACTTGGTCTTTTAACATCCTATAAATTACCATAAAATCACATAAAATCTACAAAAATCAGTTCATTGAAATACTTTGAAATCCAAATATGTGTGATCAAAAATCAACACATATTACAAATAAGTTGAACTATTTTTGTGATATAGAAATTCAACTTTAAACAAAAATCGGTATTTTTCAAAAATTAACTTTGAAATGAAAAACTGATTTTTCCAAAACTTAATCAAATACGAAAACATGATATTAAAACTCATTTGAAGCATAGTGTGTATGGATATGATCCAATACACATATAAGATGAAATATCTATGTTTTTTTGACAACCAACACTAAACAAAAATTTGATTTTAACAAAGCTTAAACAAGTGATATAGATACATCAAATAAGTTTTTCTAAACATTTGAACCATCAATGTATATGGATAAAATTCAAAACACATATAAATCATATAAACTCATTTTGATGAACTCTAATCATGAAACGTAAAGATATCTTCTTTGAAGCTCAAAACCAAAACGGTATTTTCTAAAATCAAAACTATTTTAAGAAAACACATGTAAATTGTGGGTGTGTGTGTATGAGCTTGAGCAATTCACAACTAATCTATCCTTTATATTTTATCTAAAATAAAAAATCTTAACACTTACAAACATGACTCAAGTCTTCACGAAAATCTTCTCTTGAAAATCTTCTTCTTCTTCCTGACTTGGTCCAAACCTTAATCCAAAGAGCTAGACTTCTCTTGAGTACTTGATGTGATCTTTGAAGCGTGAGCTCTTGAATCAACACGTGCTAGTTTCAAAACTTAACTTCGAATCTTTTGTTGAAGCTAAACACCGGCTAAGATCTTGATCAAATATCTGAAACTATATAAACACAAGATCATTGTACAATAACTACATGAATTAATCATCAAAATTAGAGTGATGGGCTTTGGGTTAACAGAAAGGTCCCCCAAAATTCTCTAAAATAGTAAATGTTATACTGAGGATCATGGCAAAATTGAATTCAAGAAATTCAATCTCATTTTCAAATTAAAAAAATCTGGAAATCAATCGGTGATACCGGTCGACACCAAATTCGGTCAAATTTTGATAATTTTAGAAAAATCTCTCAAAATATGTTAAGATAGAAAATATGATCTTGAAGAACGATGTGAAGCAATTTTTAGAAATTCAACTCCATTTGTGAATTAAAATCTGAGAATTGATCAGCGACACCCATCGATACCAGTGTTGAAGATTTTGCAGAATAATTTAAAAATTTCAAAAATCATGAAAAATCTAGAATATTGAAAAAGAGTGTTTGAAATAGAAATCGATCAAATCTGATTACTAGAAAAGCTAAATAAAGTAGTACACTGGGATCGGATCCTAGGTTCTGATTAGGGCAGACTCTAAATCTAAAAATTCGGATTCGATACCTAACAAACATTTATATAATAACACAACAAAAGTAAATTCATGAATAAATAGGAAAACGCGATCAAAAATTCGGGACATGTATCTGAGTATGTATTTCAAGAACGGGGTGTTACAATTATTGACTCTGGATATTTACAGCACATCAGCTCCAATAGGAAGATGTTCTCCTCATACACTTCGGTTCAAGAGAGATAAGTCTTCATGAGAAATTCTGCTACAAATAAGGTGATTGATGAAGGAACAATTCAGTTTCGTTCTCATGATGGATGCATCACTACTTTAAAAGTATAATCTCATCTCTCTAGAAGTCCTACATAGGTGAAGGGTTCAGTTTCAGTTCTGAAGGTGATCTTATGGAAGTCTCCAAAGAGGCCCATGTGAAGTTTCAGGCCGAACTTGTCGGTAATGTGTATATGTGATTAGTCTACAGTTCTGCATTATTATATGACATTTTCCACCAATTTATGAATAAAATGTCGGTCTAAACCGTGTTTTTGTCTCTCTTGCAGATAATCAAGACAAGAAGGGCAAAAGGGTAATAAAAGCATAATTAAACCCATTTTCGGGTAATTAAATCCGCATTTCTTGGAGGCCAAGAAAGGGATCTTCTAGAAGATACATTGAACCTAGACCCTTGCGCACGTCAGACAAATATCCGGACAAAAATACCAAAATGCGAATATACCAAGATGGTCCTGGAAGCGACGGGAAGTTCCTCGCCAAAACTAGGGACCAAGTCCCTAGTTTTGCCGCAAAAACGCGGCAAATGCTGCATTTCCGCGGTAATTTGGTGGGGCCACGCATCTATCTTCGACGTGTGGCCCCGTTTCGTCTTCTAGAAGCCCTATATGCCATATATAGCCCTGCAGAGGCCCGAAACGCAAGCAAATTTGGAATTAGGCAAGGTTTTCTATATTTTAGTGTAGGTTAGTGTAGGTGTTCATCTTTTCTTTTCTTTTGTATTTCCATTTTGTTTTTAGATCATGTATTAGGGCAGAGAGATTCAGAGAGAGAAAGAGAGAGATTGATGTAATAGATGGTGACAATCTATGTAAAGTGTCTCCTTTCTTCTCTAATGTAATCTTCTCCATCTTCTACATGATGCTTAGCTAATCTCTTCTTCTCATGGTAATATAACTACTAATCACTAACCATCTAACCACTTACTTGATAATCCACATGAATCTAATAGCCTCTACAAGGCCTTGCTCTTGCAAGAGCCATTGATGGCTCATGATGATGGATTCTAACATTCTGACATTTCTAACACCTAACCCACTAACTTGCTAACTTGCAATGCCTTCTTTATTTCATGCTCACCTCTAACCGTTTTGATGATTTAATAGTAGCTTGTAACTTGTTATGTGGTATGGATGTATTGTTTGAATGTAGAAGAACAATCTTGAGGGCCATACTCTGTATCGTCTCTTGAAGCCAAGGATTAGTAATGGGCAAGGATCCATGTGAGACAACTATCACTAAGAGGTTAGCATGGTTAGTGGAGCAATTAGTATTTAGTAACCATGAGTTTTCTTTCATAGTTTTAATCATTCTTTTTATCTATTTTAAAAACAATTTTCAAAAATATTTTATCATTTTCTTATCAATGTTTTCACCACCTTCTTAGTTCACCTTTGTTTCATTCTCCTCTTGTTTTTCAAATCACTTCTCTTTTCTTTTCACATCACTATTTTATCGCCTTCTCCATCTATCACTTTCAAATTCCTTTTCTTTTTCTTTTACTCATTCTTTTAACAAAGAAGAACTTGTTAACATACGATGTGAATAAAAACAGTTAATGCTTCTATCGCCTCCCGTCCTTGTGGATTCGACCCGTTGAGCCAATGCTATAACGGAAGTATCGAGGGAACATTAGCACATATATATTTTCTTTGATTTCATAAAACACACGTTTTCAAGTGCCCGTTCCGTTTCGATCAAATTTTTGGCGTCGTTGCCGGGGATGGGAATGGTTTTGATTTCACGTTTTTGTTAACATTTTCTTCTCTATTTTGGTGTTCAGGGCAATTTTTACAGATTCTTTGCATTGCAGAAGGCCACCCTTGCTTGCCTCTCTCTGCTCTAGAAAGCAGAAAGCTTGCTTCTAGAACCTTGCCGCGGAAATCAAAGCAGAGCCGCGCAATTTTATGCCAATTGTATTTTGTCTTTTGCAGGGACTTTGCAAGCTGCATATATTGTTATATTCTGCAGCCAATTTTCTGCTTTGATTGCCTACACACTGTAATAAATTAAAGAACTAAAATACGGTATTTGAACGCTTTTAAAATGGTTTAGACATTTGCATTTAGGCACGTGTCAATTCAATTCTAATATACTGTATTTTGTTCTATTGTTGTGATCTGGATTGAAGTGTACATATGGTATTGCATATAGCATAGGACAAACACGTGGGTGATTTATCGCTTTGTGTTATACTCTTGTCTATATTGCACACTGCACGAATTGAAATTAAGGGCAAAATCCATACAAGATAAGGTGGGGATTTAATCACCCTTCTTTAGCCCAAAAATCACCTCCCCACTCACACAACCCAAGCCCTAATAAAAATTGATTGACGTTGGCCCCTAGGGACATCTCGGACTCATTAAGAAATTGACCAAGGGTGGAACTTGTTTTGAATCTTACTCTTGTGAAATCGATGTCTAAGGTTGGGGATTAAGAGGTTACGCCTCAAAGATACCGTGGTTTGGCGTAATTAAGGCCCGTTGCTTACGCACGGATACCTCTCACCATATTTTGCCCCTACCTGACCGATTAGCTTGTGGTCGATTCATACAACAACCTCCCCTGGGTAATCGACCAGTTAGGAGTCGTCTAGGTCTAGGTCAACCTTAATATAGGCTTGGTTTTGATTTTTTCCTTTTCTTTTTTGTTTGTCATTGTTTGTGAAATGGAATTCAACAACAACAATTCTTTCAATCATAATACGAATCTATACTTCACACCGACCCCATTTGATTCAGATAATTCCAACCCGGCCTTTCACAATATAAACCAACCAAATACACCGGGTTGGACTTATCCGAATCAATACAACCCATACTCACAATCTTATGACTATAATTTTTAAAATAATTTCAACTCTTCACAGAGTCAATGGGGATTCACCTCCCCCGAGTTAAATTTTCAACCTCCTTGTCCATCGTATCCACCTTGTCTATAAATCTCACAATATTCATTCCCCGATTTTGCTTCCTATACTCCTTTTCTAGAACCACTAATTGAAGAAAAATTCGAGCTAGAAAAGAGTGTAGAAGCCATGCAGGAGGCCGAACGAAAATTTTAGAAAATGTTAGCCTCCCCAAATCCACACTATTTTGAAGATTCATACTCAGTCCATCAGTTCAAAATAGAAAACCATCAATCTTGAAAATAAGTATGCGTGAGTCCGAACAACAAACACAAAATCTGATGGACTCACGATTTCACCATAATTTTCAAAATAAATCTTCATCTTTTCAAGCCCAATCACAATAAAACGATGAATCAATCGACTATGAAAAGATGCTTGAAATCATGACTCAAGCTCAAATCGTTCATAATCATGACATAGATATGATGGTCAAAAGTCTTCATTCTCATCCTTTGACCATTCCTGATGTCACTAACCATTCTGTTAGAGTCAAAGAATCATGTTGTTTTGAAAACTAAGATTCAATTTCAGTCCACCCATTTGAACTTAACCAAACTCTGACTGTTGAAAATCCCATTGACATTTTGGCAAGTTATCCTTTTCTTGAGATTGAACTTGAGCATGAATATGATCCTGAATCTTAACTTGGTAATTCAATTTCACTGCCTGATTCCATAATGACTGAGGTGTTTTTACCTAATTTCAAGCTTTTTCCCGAGTCAACATTAGATCCAGTGTCAATCCATTATGAAATTGAATCATTAATCATTTATGATCATCATATTAAACTTGACCAATTTCATACTTTTGAAAGTCCCAATGACAATGTGACGCCCCGATCCCGCGGGTACGGAGACGTCACTGTGACGTATATACGTAGGTCAAAAATACCCTCACGTATATACACTAAGCATCAGTACAAGCAAGAATCAGAGGCGGAAGCACAGTGGTAATATACATTCCAACAGAAATAGCACAAGTACATGGTTATCACAGAGAGTGATACTATATTACATGAATATTTCATCACCAGAAAATACAAAAGTATATAATACATGAAGAGATATACAAAAACTGAGAGGTGCTCACCAGTAGCAAGAGGGCCTCGGGAGCCAAACAGGAGAGGAATTGGGAGGAAGAGTTACGACGATGATCCAAGCTTCTGCTGCACTCCGATCGTCACGGAAGGATCTGCTATGCACTCGATCTGCTACAGTAGGGCCGCCACGGTCCGATCTCTAGGATCTGAACATGAGATCCAGGGTTGTCAGACGCAACCCCACGAGTACATATAATGAAGCCAGATGGCGTGCATAACAGGTATACGTGTACATGATCAAGTGATGTGATCTAAGTATGCAGGTACAAGAAATAACAAATGACATAAGGAAAATTAAAGGAACGACAGTAAAGCATATATATCGATGAATCTAAAGTTGAAAACATGCACAGAAGGCAGTATGAAGAGCATAGGTACATGCGGTAAATAAGTTAAACATGTGATAAATATAGGTATGGGAAAAACTAGTTGTACAAACTCAGATTATGAATTCACGGGACTGATATGTCAAGGGGATAATCCAAACAAGGAAACCCTCATCTATATACCACATATCTCATGTCGCCATCGTCAGAGTTTATACAACTTGAGTTGCCCTAAGAGTAACAGAACTATAGTGTGTCTGGAGTATTCATCATGTGTCATAAGGTAAGGTGTCAACTCAGGGTATAACTGGAATATAAAAGTGTTGCATTTTAATTATCCAATAATAATAATCAGTACCGTTTGATATTTCAATCGCCTCCCTACCAGTGCCTCACATCACTGATAATCCATACTAGAGCTTGCACTCTGTAGAACTTACCCGCTCTGATATGTGAGTACCAGGACCCAAACAAAGGAGAGACCAAATATCCCACGTTTCTAATATTATTACTGTTTCTTATGTTCTTATGTTATTCTTGTCCCTTTCCCACCGGCGTCCCACAACACCGATAGTTCACGCTGGAGCCCGCACTTCTAGTAGAACTCATCCGAACTCCGATATGCAGGTATCATTATTCGAATAGGGGAGAGACCAAATAACACATGATCCAGGAGTTATCATTGTACAGGTATTTGTGTGTGTGTGTTAATAGACACTGAGAATGCTTATCACGCTAACACCAGGCGGTACAGGCAGGAGGGAGAAAGTAGCCCTACAGATTCAAGAGGTGGCCCCCACAGATTCAAGAGGTGGCCCCCACCACGTGTGTGGTGTGGCACTTTGCTCCATGTGGCACTTTGCTCTGAGGGTTGATACAGGAGGTAGCCCCACAGATTCAAGAGGTGGCCCCCACAAATTCAAGAGGTGGCCCCCACCACGTGTGTAGTGTGGCACTTTGCTCTGTGTGGCACTTTGCTCTGTGTGGGTTGATACAGGAGGTAGCCCAACAGATTCAAGAGGTGACCCCCACAGATTCAAGAGGTGGCCCCCACCACGTGTGTGGTGTGGCACTTTGTTCCGTATGGCACTTTGTTCCGTGTGGGGAATGGATTCGAGAGGTGGCCCCACGGATTCAAGAGGTGGCCCCCACCATATGTGTGGTGTGACACTTTGCTCCGTGTGGCACTTAGTTTCATTCAGGAACCACCGGACGCTAGCACGATTGTGGGATACATCCTCGTCATCCTGACACCAGGCATGCTCTGCCCGACGTTGAAATGACTGTGCTATTAACATGAGTATGAGTACAGGGGATACCGGAGTACAGGAGTTCAGGAGTACAGGAGATACAGGAGTACCAGATGTCTGGTAATAATATAATAATCATGCATATGCCAGGTAATACAGGTGTCAGGTGTCAAGTATAACATATCAAGTACCGGTGTTATATATCAGGGTCAGGTATAGCATGGCAAGTACCGGTGTCATATATCAGGGTCAGGTGTAGCATGGCAAGTATCGGGGTCAGATACCAAGTGTCAAGTATAGCATGGCAAGTACCGGTGTCATATATCAGGGTCAAGTATAGCATGGCAAGTACCGGTGTCATATATCAGGGTCAGGTATAGCATGGCAAGTACCGGTGTCATATATCAGGGTCAGGTATAGCATGGCAAGTACCAGGGTCAGATACCAAGTGTCAAGTATAGCATGGCAAGTACCGGTGTCGGGTATCATATGTTAAATATAGCATGGCAAGTACCGGTGTCGGATATCATGTGTCAAATATAGCATGACAAGTACCGGTGTCGGGTATCATGTGTCAAATATAGCATGGCAAGTACCGGTGTCGGGTATCATATGTCAAATATAGCATGGCAAGTACCGGTGTCGGATATCATATGTCAAATATAGCATGGCAAGTACCGGTGTTGGGTATCGTATGTCAAATATAGCATGGCAAGTACCAGTGTCGGATATCATGTGTCAAATATAGCATGGCAAGTACCGGTATCAGATATCAAGTGTTAAGCATGGCATGGCAAGTATCAGGTGTATACATGTTAGGGTCAGGTAACTAATATGTCGGTGAGAGTTATAAAAAATATCAGGTATCAACCGGTCACATAACAAGGTACAGGAGAACGGTATAAATAGTTCAAACTCTTCACAATCATTTTTATAATAACAATAAATTTATCGAAGCCGAGTAAATCGGGAGCAGATATAGCCATGCCCGGTATAATACCGGTTCGACAAGGTATAATAAAGGCCGGTAGCTATTTATAAATATGATAACTAACTTGCATAAAGAGACATCATATATTAAAAGCAAGATAATAATTATTAAATATGAAATTATGGTAATAAAGCAAGAGATGTACTCGCCTGAAATCGGGATAAAATACCGGTTAATAATCCGAGAAACCCGCGAACCGTACGAGCAATCCACTAGCCCATAGTTATATATTAAAATATGTAAATATAAATATATATATAAATATTGGAGAGGGAATGAGAGAGGAAAGAGAGAGAGGAGAGAGAAAGTTGTAGGAAGGGGAGAGAGAAAGAGAGGGAAAATAGTGTAATTTTTAGAAAAGATTATGAATTAAAAGGGGAGGGGTAGGGTTGTAAATATAGGGAAGTAATTTTAGGATGAGGGGATGGGTATTTTAGGAATGAGGGAAAAGTATGTTTATTTAGGGAAATGAAAGAGATTTGAAATGAAAGAAAGAAAGAAAGAAAAGAAGAAAGAAAGAAAGAAGAGAAATGGTGGGAGGGGGTGGTGGCCGGCCTGCCAGCCGCCGGCGGCCCTGGGCGGCGACGGCGCCGCCGCCAGTGGTGGCGCGCGCGCGTGCCCCCAAGGGGAGGGGAGGTGGAGTTGGGGTGTTGTGGTTGTTTGGTGTTGATGGAGGAGGTGGTGGTGGTTGATGGTGGTGGTGGTTATGGTGGTTGTGGTGATGGTTGGAGGTGTTGGAGAGTTAGAGGAGGAGGAGGAGGTGATTATGAGATGTTTGGAGTGGTGGAATTGGTGGAGGTTGTGGTGAATTTTGGAGGAGAAAGGGTGTTGGGGGTGATGGGTTATGGTGAAATTGGAGATGGTGGGGGGTTGTTGGAAGTTGAAGGAGGTGGTGGAGTGGAAAGGAGGTGTGGGGGAGGTGGTTGGCTGGCCTAGGGGTGGCCGGTGGCAGTGGTGGTGATGGTGGAGGCGGCGGTGGTGTGTTGGAGAAGATGGGTTGTTTTGAAGGAGATGAAATTTTGATTTTTTTGGGATTTTGAAATGAAAAGGAAAAGGGAAAATGGAGGTTAAATAGAGAAGGATGAAATGATGAATTTTGGGGAAGGGGAGAGGGGGATGCAGTGCTGCTGCAGGCGGCGAGCGGTGGGTGGCTGGGAGCAGAGCGATAGATGTGGGGGAAAGTCAATGGGGGTAGAAAGAAAAGAAAGAAAAAGAAAGAAATTAAAGAAAAAGGAAAAAAATAAGGAAAAAGAAAATAAAATAGTAGAAAATTTTTATTATTAAATAATTTATTTATTATAATTTTTGGAAGTACAAAGTAGGGGAGTAAAGAAAGAAAAAGTAAGAAAAGAAATCGTCGGTAAAAATATTAATATTTTAATAGGGCGAAAATTTGACTGTTTCGGAAATGTTCCGAAAAAATTCTCAAAAATAGAAAATACTATTTTAAGATACCTATTGAAATCAGATTCGAGAAATTCAATATAATTTTCAAATTAAAAATCTTGAAATCTTTCGCCGATACCGACTACACCAGAATCGGTCAAATTTTGATAAATTTAGAAAAATCCCAAAAAATGTGTTTAGATAGAAAATGAAATTCTATGAAGTAATGTGAAAGCCATTTTTAAAAATTCAATCCCGTTTGAAAACTAAAAATCCGGGAATCAGTCAGCGATGCCGACCGACACCGGTTTTGGAGATTCTGCAAAAAAATTCTGAAAAATTTCAGAAAATCATGAAAAATCTAAAATATTAGAAAACACTATCTGAAACTGAAATCGATCAAATCGGACCACTAGAAATGTCAAATCGGGCGGTATGCCAGAATCGGGTTCCCGGTCTGGGTCAGGGCTGACTCTAAGATTAAGAATCCGGATTCGATACCAAAAACATAAGAAATCACAACTTAAAAACTAATATTAGAAGAAAATTGTAATAATACGATCGAAAAAGTCGGGACACGTATCTGGGTACGTATCCCGGGAATGGGGTGCTGCAGACAAATTGGCAAGTTCTCATTTTTATAAAATTGAACTCAGACAAGAATGTGACTTTAATCCTCAAATTTGTGATCCAGTTCAAATTCCCGAATCAATATTGACTCCAGTTTTGTTACCCAAATTGAGCAACATTTTAGAGTCAGTTTTGGTTCCCATACCTGTCATTCTTGAACTAAAATCACCAGCATTCCATCATGGGGAAATGAATGTGGACTTTGTAATCACCTAGGGGGGGTGAATAGGTGATGGCTAATCTAATGGTCAAATAATGCGGAATTAAAACTTATTAATGCAAACTAAAAACTGTTGGCCCAAAGGCCTTCCACTCTAGTTTTGATGATGATTAACTCATGTAGTTATGTCTACTAATAATCTTGTGATGTTTAATTTCATATCTCTAATCAAGATATTAGTAGGTGATTAGCTTCAACAAAGATGGTTTGAAGCTTTCACATGGTGATTCAAGAGACCGAGCATAAAGATCATATATATAGCACTCGTTGGAGTCAAGCTCGGTGGATCACGAGTTGGATCGAGTCAAGAAGATATCAGTACCTAGTTTAGTTTTTGATTTAGATCCATTTGTAAAGATTAGAATAGTGTGATATACTCAAGTTCATAACACACACACGTTTTATGTTTTGATATTGGTTTTTCGGTTTTTGGTTTAACCGATATTTGATTTTCATGAATAGATAGATTCAAAACAAGTTTTCATTGTTTAAATGTATATTAGATATGTTCTATATACATGTATGCTTCATATCTTAGAACTTATTTTGATATGCCTATTCATGAGTTTTGGTGTTTTTGGTATTTTTAACAAAACACATTTTTGGAATTAAAGTCAAAAACATGGATATATATATGTTTCATGTATATTGGACTTAGGTCCATATGCAACATACTTCAAAGTGTTTGAATATCATGTTTTTGTATTTGGATGAGTTTTGAAAAAATCGGATTTTCATTTGAAAAATCCAAGTTTGGAAAATACGGGTTTTGTTTTTCGGTCAAATTTATAAGTCACAAAAATGGTTCAAAAAGTTTGAAATTTGTGTTGAAATTTTTCATACAAGTTTGAATTTCAATGCATTATGCTAAAACTATTTTTGTGTATTTTAAAGGAATTTATGGGATTTTTTAGGAACTAAAAAATCAAGTTTTTCAGTCCTTTACAGCCTTCTGCCAGGCTCTGGCGGTCGACCGCACGGTCGACCGGACCAGTAGCCAGTCGACTGGAGCGGTCGACCGGACGTGCACACAAACGTGTACGCAGCCTGCCCTTTGGGCCGGTCGACGAGCGGTCGACCGACTGAAAGCAACCCACTCTCGGGTTGCTCTGGTCGACCGGGCGGTCGACCGACCAGAGAGCCGTTGCTCTCTGGTTCAGGGCCCGGTCGACCAGGCGGTCGATCGGAAGCAGCAAACGGCCAAAATTCGACCGTTGGCCGGTCGACCGGAAGGTCAAATCTGGCCATTTTTGCTGCCAACGGCTAGTTTTTAAAAGAGGATATAAAAACCCCATTTGAGAGAGGTTTTCTCTAAGAATTTTTGAGCTAAAAATTTTCTACTCTCTAGTTTTTTTGCAGCAATCAAAAAGAAGTTTTTGAGCTCTATAATTCACATTTGATTTGGTTTTTTTCTAGGGTTTGGAAAATCAAAGAAAAGTGGTTTTTGGGAAAAGTGATTTTGGTTTATCTTCTTCATCATTATTTCTAGTTTTTCCCAAGGATTTTCTTTGAGTATTTATTTTCCATTTCTTTGGTTTTTCTCACACTTGAGCTTATTATCCTATCCTCTCTATAGGATCATTGTTTGTGGGAAAAGAAATCGGTTTGTAGTCTTTTGATCACCAAGTTGTAAACCCTTATCATTGCTTGGCTTTGTGCCTTTCCCTCTAAGTGTAGAGGAGGTTGTGCAATTGGGTTGTATCCCTCAAGTTGTGAGGTGATCCTTGTTTAGCTTTGTGCTTATCCCTCAAGTTGTGAGGTGTTTGTTTTGTTGGCTTGGTGCTTAGCCTCTTGTGAGAGGTTGTGGTTGTAAAGAGAGGAGTTGGGTACTCCTAGTTATTGTATTGCCCCAAATCCTCGGTGGAGGTTCCCTATGTGGACAAGTTAGTGGATTCGAAATCCTTCTGGGTGAAGGCGGGGATGTAGAGCTGGGTGCTCGAACCTCGAAACAAATCTTGTTGTTTGCGTTTGATCCATTGACTCTCTCTCTCTCTCTCTTTACTTTGTACCTTGCATCATTCATATTGTCATATCATAATTATATGCTTGGTTTGATTGTGTGTGCCTCACTTGTGCTTAACCACGAGAGCTTCATATAGCGCCTCAACTCTTATTCAGATGAATCAAGAGGAGTTAGTCCAGAGCCCTTCACCGGAAATTCGGCTACACTCATTGGTTGCATTAAGTGTTGTTGCTATTAGTTTTTAATTTTCGCATTTAGTTCATTAGATTAGCCTTATCACCTATTCACCCCCCTCTAGGTGATTTCAATTGGTATCAGAGCTTACGCTCCTGATATTAGGTTTAACCACCTAGGAGTGTGATCTTGGTTGCTAATCTACATTTGCATTTTTATTTACACACATTTTGTTTGCACTTATGGATAGCCCTCCCATGTTTGATATCTCTAAAATTGACACATGGAAGATATTGATGAGTTGGCATTTAAAAGCCCTAGGATATAATGTTTACAAAGCCATTACCAAGGAATCCCACCCTAATGATAGCAAGCATATAGAGGCCAATGCAATAGCCCTAAAGGCACTTAGAGCATCTCTTCATAAAGAATATTTACATGTGTTTGCTCACTATGATTCTGCTTTTACAGTATAGAGCATTTTGACTTCTCCCGAGCTACCAAAGATTATCAAAAAGAAGAGGAGATCTAGGAGAGACAAGTCCGACGAATATTGCCTCATGGTCCAAGGGAATGACCTCCTTGAGGTACAATTGGAAACTCAACTAGATGCTAGCACTAGTTCCTATTGCTATGGGTGTTTAGAAGTACAAACCATAAATGTAGAACTTGCTACAAAGTGTGAAATTTTTTTGGAAAAACATGATCTTTTGAAAAAGAAGAATTTTGAACTTAATAAAGAAAATAAGGATTTGTGTTCAAGATTTGATTTGGTTTTGCAAGAGAAGGAAGAGATATCTAGTGAACGTGACTTACTTAAATCTCAACTAGACCTTGCCCTAAAGGAAAATGAATTTTTGAAAAATAAAAATGATTGTGAAATAATTTTGAAGAAAAATGAAAACTTGTCTTCAAAACTTGATTTTGTTGTAAAAGAGAATGATTCTTTGAAAATAAAAATTGCTTCAATTTCAAAGGATTTAGAAATTTGCTTAAAGAAAAATGAATCTTTGAAAATTGATATAGATTCACATGTTTGCCATGCTAGTGTAGTTTCACCTAGCACACCTATTGCATGCTCCACTTCTTCTTTAATTGAAAATGATATAAAATTGATAAAGAAGAATATGGATTGTTTGGGCTCTACTTTGAGCCAATGTGCCATGAACCATACACACTTGGAATTTTTGGTTCGAAAGAAACAAGTTCCATCTTTGCATGCACACCATACACGGCATACACATGCTCCTCACGGACACACACATAACACGATGTATGCTCATGTGTACACTTGTACACATTGTGGACGTAAGGGCCACCTTGCTAAGTTTTGCTAAGATCATATACATGATGTAAATTTAGCAAATAAGTTTGTTTGGGTTAGAAAAGGTGCTAACCCCCATGGACCCAAAAGAGTGTGGGTACCAAAGACCACCCCTATTGTATTTGATGTAGGTGTGGGCTCTCGCATGACGTGAGAGCGATGGTGCCTTGAGGTGGATGCGTTCCGAGCTTAAAGAGTACTATTTGGATGCATCACTTTCAAGGGGAGTTTGGTGGAGAGGACCACCTTGTTTTGGAGACTTGGAGAGTTTCCCTTTCGGTTTTGGTAACAATCCCTTACTCCTATTTATTGTTTATATGCTTTCATATCATCGTTTATAGCATGTTTGATGTTTATAGATTATTATAATAATGCCATGATTATTAGATCCTTGACATGCATGTATAGCATTTGAGATCACCCATGTTTATATGGACCCATATGTTGTGTTCTCACCATTGTTTAGCTATTATGTATATCATAGTTCTAATAGCATGTGGATTTACATAATGATCGTATTTATGTTTATCATGTTGATTTATGTCTTGTTTTATGCTTCATGATTTGATTACATGTTTAGATGTTGATTTTCATTAAAACTTGGATATATACTTGTACATCTAGTAAGTCACAAATAGACTTTTATATGTTTGTGCTTACATACTCATTTGTGCTTGTTAAATGTATTAGTATAGCCTAGTTTTGATGATTCATACATTTGACTTGTTTTCCCATTTTATCCATGTTTTTCATGTTGTGTTTAACTTCATGTATATGTCCATTATGTCTAAACTATTAGCTATACATATACATCCTAGAGCCACTTGCCTTCATGTATATACTTTTGTGGACTCTTTCATATTTGGATATGTATGTATACTTTAGTTTGTACATGATATACATATACCTTGAAGGACTCTAGTTTTGATTTTCATGTTTTCATGTTTAAAGGAATTTCTATGGAGCTCATTGTCTACCTTTCATGATTATGTTCTTCACATTATATTTGTACACTCACCCTTCTTATTTACTCATGTTTTGTTTTCATGAGTCATATTCATGATTTATTGACTTTGAGTGTTGGATATCATGTGAGTTTCATGTTTCATGAAAAATATTTGTGTTTTATTCCTTGCTTGAAGGATTTCGTACTAGTTTATAAAGCTTTTCATATAACTAGTTCGTATTCTTCATATGGTAGAGTTTTCAAACATATTTTATTCTCAAACCTATTTTTGAAAACCCTATCCATTTACGGGCGGTTGGTTGGGCGACCATACCTTGTATGTTAATATTGAAAATTCTTTTAAACATGTGCATGAAATGGGTGGATAGAAATATGAGATATACACTTGATCATTTTATGTTTTCAATTGGTATCATTGGATCGTTTCAATTGGTATCAATATTGACATTCTTTTTGTATACTCATATATATGTTTTATATATGTATGCTTACTCTTCATATAGTATCAATTTCGATTGGTATCTACTTTTCCATACATATATAGTTGCTTTATTTGTGCTTACTATATATCTATATTTTGGAGCACAAATTTGGGTTATGCCAAAACTTGATTTTTAATGCATATCATATTTCAATTGATTAGTTTTCAATTGGTATTTATACAAGCTTATGCATTGTTTTATTTGGTATTTCATAAAGGGGGAGAAAATTCGTATTTCATCTTTCAATTGGTATTTGGTTTACCTTTGATTTACACTCCCATACTTTATGATGAAAAATGATTGAAAAAAAATGAATATTGACTTTAGTTTGGTATCATACGCTCTTAATGAAAAATTATCTTCAATTGGTATCCATATATTTCAATTGGTATCTATTGATCTATTCATTTCATTTGGTAAATTTAAATTGGTATCAAAATATTTTCTTTCAATTGGTATCATGATTCACTTATATTGATATTTTTTTTCAATTGGTATCATGTTGGAAGAATATGTTTTATTGTTTACTTGGACCCCTTTATTGATGATTGACAAAAAGGGGTAGAAGTATTTAGTATTTGAGTTTATATGCATGATTTT
Source organism: Agave tequilana (assembly GCA_038442645.1). NCBI lineage: Eukaryota > Viridiplantae > Streptophyta > Magnoliopsida > Asparagales > Asparagaceae > Agave > Agave tequilana. Next base: position 304,707 of record JAVJIF010030343.1, on the reverse strand, counting down.
TCTATGCATGATTTTTATTTGTTTATTTACAAAAAGGCTTATTGTTTTTGTTTTATTGATATCAAGAATTTTTATATATTGATTATCTTCTAATTGGTATCAAGAGCATTATTTAAGAACATGTTTATGTAAAAGAAGAAATAATTTATTTTGGTATTAAAAGCTTGTTTTATGCATGTTGATGCATTTCATGTTTGGTATCAAGAGCATGTTTTGCGTTTGGTATCAAAAGCTTGTTTTATGCATGTCTATGCATTTTCATGTTTAATATTCATTGCATATCTTATTGTTTATTGCTATGCATGAGTTAAGGGGGAGCTTCTTTAAAGCTTAACTTTAATCCATGCATATATAACTCCATGAGTTTTGTCATCATAAAAAAGGGGGAGATTGTTGGCCCAAAGGCCTTCCACTCTAGTTTTGATGATGATTAACTCATGTAGTTATGTTTACTAATAATCTTGTGATGTTTAGTTTCAGATCTCTAATCAAGATATTAGTAGGTGATTAGCTTCAATAAAGATGGTTTGGAAGCTTTCACATGGTGATTCAAGAGCCCGAGCATAAAGATCATATATATAGCACTCGTTGGAGTCAAGCTCGGTGGATCACGAGTTGGATCGAGTCAAGAAGACATCGGTACCTAGTTTAGTTTTTGGTTTAGATCCATTTGTAAAGATTAGAATAGTATGATATGCTCAAGTTCACAACACACACACGTTTTATGTTTTGATATTGGTTTTTCGGTTTTTGGTTTAACCGATATTTGATTTTCATGAATAGATAGATTCAAAACAAGTTTACATTGTTTAAATGTATATTAGATATGTTCTATATACATGTATGCTTCATATCTTAGATAAACTTATTTTGATATGCCTATTCATGAGTTTTGGTGTGTTTGGTATTTTTAACAAAACACATTTTTGGAATTAAAGTCAAAAACATGGATATATATATGTTTCATGTATATTGGACTTAGGTCCATATGCAACATACTTCAAAGTGTTTGAATATCATGTTTTTGTATCTGGATGAGTTTTGGAAAAATCGGATTTTCATTTGAAAAATTCAAGTTTGAAAAATACGGGTTTTGTTTTTCGGTAAAATTTGTAAGTTACAAAAATGGTTCAAAAAGTATGAAATTTGTGTTGAAATTTTTCATACAAGTTTGAATTTCAATGCATTACGCTAAAACTATTTTTGTGTATTTTTAAGGAATTTATAGGATTTTTAGGAACTAAAAAATCAAGTTTTTCAGTCCTTTACAGCCTTCAGCCAGGCTCTGGCGGTCGACCGCACGGTCGACCAGACCAGTAGCCAGTTGATTAGCCTCTAATTTGCATAATTTTCATCACATTCTCATATTCATGTAAAATTCTACTAATAAATCCCTGCTTGCTTGATCCTAGGTCCATGGTGGGTAAATGAAGAAGAAGGTCTAAATCACCATTATTTGGTGATTACAAGGCTTAAAAAAAATAGCTATTGACCTAGAGAGCTGACTCTGTCAAAATCAGGAGCGTTAGCCAACAGGGGGACAACAGCGCAGCACGCAGCAGGCGGCGCCGCAAGTGCCACCCAAGGAAAGCCGCGGAAACGCGGCATTTTTCCGCGAAAACGCGGCCAAACCAGAAACCAAGAGATCCAGCCGACAGGGGGACAACCAGGCGGCGCGCAGCAGGCGGCGCTGCGCGCGCCGCAAAAGCATTACCGCAGAAACGCAGCAAAAGCCGCATTTCCGCGGCCATGTGGGCGCGCGGCGGGGGACAACCAGGCGGCGCGCAGTAGGCGGCGCTGCGCGCACCGCCAAAGTACTGCCGCGGAAACGCGGCAAAGGCCGCGTTTCCGCGGCCATGTGGCAGCGCGGCGCGCCGCGTTTTGGGCCAGGGTTTGTCCCCTGACCCCCCTCATTCCTGATGCCTATAAAAGCCCAGGAGGGTTCTTCAGTTGGGAGATCCAGAGAGTTGGAGAGAAATTTGTAGTTTTTTTTAGGTTTAGTTGTTGTTGTTCTTCTTCTAAGTTCTAGGTTTAGGATTTAGCCATTAAAGTGAAAGAGAGAGAGTTTGTAAGGAGTTGTATTTGGAAGGGTGACAAGATAAATACAAGTACTACTTCTCTTCCTTCTTTCCATTTACTTGTCTTTGCATTTGCTTTTACATTCTTGCTTTAGTATAATGATTAGTCTCTAATTTTGCATAATTTTCATCACATTCTCATATTTATTTGATAAAAAATTCTGCTAATAATACCTTGCTTGCTTGACTCTAGGTCCATGGTGTGCAAAGGAAGAAGAAGACCAAAATCACCATTTAATTGGTGATTAAAAGCCTACCAACTAGCCATTGACTTTAGAGTGAAGATCTGGTCAGTACAGGGGGTCAAATCGCAAATCCCGGAACCCAGACGACCAGAGGACAGTATGGGCGACACGCTACCCAAAAATGGGCGCGCGCCGCCCTGACTTTGCCGCGGAATCGCGGCATTTGCCGCGATTCCGCGGCAAAGTTGGCGCGCGCGCGCCCAGTTTTTGGGCCACGTGCAGTGCACGTGGCCCCCTTTCTCCTGAAGTCTATAAATAGCCCCCCTGGGGTCCCGAATGCAAGCAGATTGGAGTTTAGGCAAAAGTTGTAGTCTTGTCTTTAGTTTGTTGTTGTTGTTGTAGTTCTTCTTCTAGTTTTAGGTCTTAGCCATTAAAGAGAAAGAGAGAGAGTGTGTAAAGTGTTGTATTTGAAGGGTGACAAGATAATACAAGTACTACTTCTCTTCCTTCTTTCATTTACTTTTCTTTGCATTTACTTTTATTTCCTTGTTGTAGTGTAACTTCTTCTTTCTTCTTTACTTCTTTTACTTTGTTGTAGTGTAACTCCCCCTTTCTCTTTTACCCCTTTTACTTTGTTGCTTCTTTATTGATGGCTAACTAACTTTTTCATAGCATGGCTAACTAACTACTAACCCACTAATTTCTAACACTTGTTTGATAACCCGTCTGAGTCAATAGTGCCAAACAAAGCCTTGTGCAAATGAGAGCTATGGCATCTTAAGACGAGGGTTCTAATTCTAATTTATCTACAAGTATCTATTTTCTTATATTTCATACTTAATTCGTTTTGATGATCTATGAGTTGTGTTTTACTTGTTAGACTCTTTTCCTTTTAAACTTTGCCGATACCGATAGTGCACTCGAGTCTTCCCTTATTCTCGCCTTCTAACGGATCTTGATATGGGAATGTCCGAGTTTTTGCCGTGTAAGGCTAAGTTATAGGATGAACTCTCACTCGATTTTCACGTGATTAGTTCAATGCACAAGTGTCTTGTTTGCCTATGATCCATCGTGAGGCTATCTTCAAAAAGTTAGAAGTTAGTAGGAGCACTTAGTAGAAAGTTAGCCATGCATCTTTACAACTAAGAAAAAGATCACTTTTACAAACCACCAAACATTTTCCAACAATTTCTAAAAATACTTGTTTTCACTTTTCAAATTCTTTATTTGGAAACAAGAACTTTCTTTCTTCTTGAACTTTGAAAGCCGCATCAAGCTTCTATCGCTCTCCCTCCTTGTGGATACGACCCGTATAGCCACTTCGCTACTACGGAAAGAATCGCAAAAGCAGTAACATCAACCCACACTTCCTTCTCTTATTTAATACTTGCTTTTTACGCGACCAAATTTTGGCGCCGTTGCTGGGGAGGGAACGGCTTTATTGTTCACTACTAAAGATTGTTCTTTGTTTTCTTTTGTGTGTAGGAGAAGAACCAAGGAGCTCACCATCAAGGGAAGCAAAAGAGGTGGCCAAGGACATTGCGCGAGGATTTATTTGCCCTCGGAAAATTCGTGTAAAAACGAGTTTTTCCGATTGAAGTACTAACATACTTGTTTGTAGGGTTGCCGAGCGCCGCTAAAAAAAAAAAGTGCTTTCAAAATTTCTAGTTTCCTTGGATGCTTCACCATATGCATGTGTAATAAATTCAACAGAAATTTACTTGTTGCTTAATTAAAAATTGGATTAGACTTTTGCATTTAGGGCACGTGTCTATTTCAATTCATTTCAATTTCTGTTGAAGAGTGCTGGAGACAAGGTACGTGTGCATTCATATAAAATAGGACCAACATTTTGAAGTGATTTACCGCTTTGAGTGTTACCATGTTGTGAATAAACTGCACACTTGCACAATTGACTTTAAGGGCAAAACCCAAATAAACAAGATAAGGTGGGATTTCATCACCCTTCCTTAGCCCAAAAACCATCTCCAAGTGCACTCACACTTTCCCAAGCCTTAACTAAAAATCAATAGACGTTGGCCCTAGGGACATCTCGGACTCACTAAGAGATTAACCGAGGTTGGAAATTGTAAGAACTTTACTCCTGCAAAATCGGTGTCTAAGGAAAGTGGATTTAGAGGTAAAGCCTCGAAAGCTCCGTGGTTTGGCATAATTAGGCCCGTGGCTCCGCCCGGATACCTCCCCCCGAGCTTTGCCCTTTCCTGGCCGATTAGCTTGTAGTCGAGTTCCTGCAACAACCTTCCCCGGAGAATCGACCAGTTAGGAGTCGTCTAGGTCCAGGTACCTTAGACTAAGGCTTGTGGTTGTTTTTGATTTCTTTTGTTTGTTTTTCACTCTTTTCGATTGTTGTTGTTTTCACGTTGGTTGTGGTGTGCTGAATGCAAGAGTGGGTGAGAGATCCTTCAACTTCCAGATTAACAAGAAACACCTCGTTACCCTTGCATCCAGAACCGGTGATGGCATCACTTCAGGATAGATTTTACCCGATAAGAACTTCACTTCCATCTTGCATAAAACTTCCTGAAGCAAACGGAAATAATTTCGAGTTAAAGCCCCAATTCATTAACACTCTTCCGAAATTCCATGGTTTAGAATCAGAGGACGCATACTTCTTTGTTAGGGAATTTGAAGAAGTATGCCTCATGATGCGAATACCCCGGCTAGGAGACGATGTCGTTAGGTTACGTTTCATCCCTTTTTCCCTAAAGGATCTAACTAAGAAATGGTTGTACAGTCTGGCAGCAGATTCAGTCACTACGTGGGATGATTTCGTCAAGGCTTTCTTGAAGAAATTTTACCCAATTCACAAAACTGCCCTCATTAGGAAGAACATCATGCAGTTTAAGTAAGACCCGAGCGAACCCTTTTGGAGATACTTTGAGCGATTCAAAGATCTCCTAGCTCAATGCCCTCATCACGGTGTGGAGAAATGGCGTCAGTGCCAGATTCTCTACGATGGTCTAGACTATCAGACTAAGACCCTGTTAGAAACGATGTGTCAGGGAGGGTTCTTGCAGAAGGATGAGAATCAGGGTTGGGATTTATTTGAGGACTTAGCTGAGAAAACCCTGCAGTGGGAGCCAGCCTCAGAGAAACCTAGGAATTCACAGTCTATAGCTTCAAGAGGAGGGCTCCTATCTTTAGAAACATCCATAGCTGCTGAGGCCAAGATTGCTACCCTGATGAGAAGGATAGAGGCTCTCGAAACAAAAGAGCCTGCTAGTGTCAACCAGATCAACCCACCACCAATTCACAATCCGGGTTGTTCATATTGTCAGGCACCGAACCATGTCTTCGAAGAGTGCCCTGTTTTCCATGCCCAACAAGTGCCACAGGAACACATGAACGCGGCTTACTCACGGCCGCTTCACAACCCCTACTCACAGACATACAATCCCGGTTGGAGGAATCATCCCAATTTCTCCTGGGCCCCAAACAATCCTCCCAGGCCCAATTTCTCCAACAACTTTCACCATCCTGCTCCTCCACCACCTTTTCCCAGTCAAGCCCCATCTTCCTCCTCCCAAGGCTCTCCAATGGAAAAGAAAATCAATAAATTGGAGGAGAGCATTGAGGCTTTCATTAAGTCCCAGTCTGCTTTCATGCAGAACCAGGGACAAACTCTGAACAGTCATTCACAAGTCATATCTAGGTTGGAATTGCAGATGAGCCAGTTAGCTAGCTCCCTAAGTGAGAGACCTAAGGGTACCTTGCCTAGTCAGCCATTAGTTAACCCGAAAACCTCCAACCAAGCATATGAAGTTCAGGATCCATCTCTCAACCACTGTAATGCTGTTCACACACTGAGATCTGGAAAGAAGGTAGACAACCAGGTCTACCAACCAAAGAGTCCAGTCCATCCTGATCCCAATCAAGCCTCCACTTCTGCTAGTGCCTCCCAATCCGCTCCACAAACATCTGATAAGGACCAAGCTGCTGAACAAGTTCATAAGCCTGTAGCACCCTTTCCCAATAGGCTTAGGAACAACAATAAAAACATGCACATGGAGAAAATGCTAGAGATATTCCACCAGGTTAAATTGAATGTGCCACTTCTAGACGCTATCCAACAAGTCCCGGCTTATGCCAAATTTCTGAAGGATATGTGTACTAAGAAGAGAAAGACCAATGTGCCCAAGAAAGTGTTCTTGGCCACTAACATAAGCGAAATTCTGTCTGGTCCCATTCCGGTGAAGTACAAGGATCCCGGATGTCCCACCATTTCCTGCACCATAGGACAGACCGAAATCAGTAGAGCGCTTCTTGACCTGGGAGCAAGTATCAACTTGCTACCTCTCTCTGTGTACCAGCAACTTGGGTTGGGTGAGCTAAGCCCAACTCGAGTCACCATTCAGCTAGCTGACCGTTCTGTGAAGATCCCGAAAGGGGAAATCACAGACGTCCTCATCCGGGTCGGGGATTTCATTTACCCCGTTGACTTCATTGTTCTAGAGACCCAACCTGTGTCAAATCTTAGGTCTCAGACTCCCGTCATCTTAGGGCGCCCGTTCCTAGCCACAGCCAATGCCATAATTAACTGTAGGATTGGGTCCATGCGATTAACTTTCGGAGACATGACGAAGGAAGTCAATGTCTTCAATCTTGGAAGACAACCTAGGGATGTCAATGATCAGACGTTTGAGGTCAATTCCATTGAAAACCTGACCAGTGAGCATGGGGAATGCTTGGAGATAGAGACTGAGGCAGAATTCGATCTGGAGGATGAGGAATTCAATTTAGACCAGATCGTAGATTCAGCAGTGGATTGGGCATCAAGCCCCAGTGTACCGTATCCTAGGATTGAAAGCCCAGAGATTGCCTCCAATAAAGAAACACCTTCCTTAGAGCTTAAAGACCTGCCTGAACACCTCAAGTACGCCTACCTGGGCGGAAAGGACACCTTGCCAGTCATCATAGCATCCCACCTGACTGCGCAACAAGAGGACAGCTTAATGTCTATTCTAGAAAGACATAAGGAAGCCATTGGATGGACAATGAAGGACATCAAGGGAATCAGTCCAGCCATAGTGCAGCACAGGATTCATTTAGTCGATGAAGCAACCCCTAGGAGGGACCCACAACGTAGGCTTAACCCTCTCATGCAAGAGGCAGTGAAGGCCGAAATTCTGAAACTATTAGATAATGGGATCATTTATTCCATTTCTGATAGCCAATGGGTTAGCCCGGTTCATGCGATCCCAAAGAAGGCTGGCTTTATGGTAGTAGAAAATGAGGAAAAAGAGTTGATACAAACAAGACTGCCTACCAAGGTTCGTGTTTGTATCGACTACAGGAAGTTGAATGCTGCTACCCGTAAAGACCACTTCCCGCTACCCTTCATCGACCAAATGCTTGAGCGTTTGGCTGGACATGAGTACTACTGTTTTCTGGATGGGTACTCGGGGTACAATCAAATCCCCATTGCTGCAGAAGACCAGGAAAAGACGACATTCACTTGCCCGTTTGGAACCTTTGCTTATAGACGCATGCCTTTTGGGTTGTGCAATGCTCCTGCAACGTTCCAACGGTGCATGCTTAGTTTGTTCTCTGATATGGTGGAACGTTTTCTTGAGATTTTCATGGATGACTTCTCCATCTACGGAGATTCATTTGATCAATGTCTTCATCACTTAGAGTTAGTGCTACAAAGATGCATTGAGAAGAACCTAACTCTAAACTGGGAAAAATGTCACTTTATGGTGAAACAAGGGATTGTCCTGGGCCATGAGATTTCACGGAGAGGCATAGAAGTAGATAAGGCTAAGGTAGAAGTAATTGCTAAGCTTCCACCCCCCAAAAGCATCAAGGATATTAGATCCTTTTTAGGGCATGCTGGGTTCTACCGACGGTTCATTAAGGACTTTAGCAAAATTGCTAGGCCCTTAACTAACCTGCTCGCTAAGGACGTGCCCTTTGACTTCAATGAGGAATGTTTCAAGTCATGGGGGAAGCTTAAGCAAGAACTGATTTCTGCACCTATCATTTCTGCCCCTGATTGGGCCCATCCATTTGAGATCATGTGTGATGCATCTGACTTTACTATTGGCGCTGTTCTAGGACAGCGAATCAATAATAGGCAGCACGTGATCTACTATTCGAGTAGGACCTTAAATGATGCTCAACAGAACTATACAACGACTGAGAAGGAATTCTTGGCCGTTGTCTTTGCGTTAGAAAAGTTCCGGCCCTACTTGTTAGGTTCGAAAACAGTGATTTTCACAGATCACTCGGCTCTTAAATACCTCATGTCCAAGAAAGAAGCAAAAGCCCGACTGATTCGGTGGATCCTTTTGCTTCAAGAATTTGACTTAGAAATCAGGGATAAAAGAGGTATAGAAAATGTGGTCGCTGATCATCTCTCGCGAATTCCGAATGCACCAACCATCCGAGCTCCGATCAATGAGGATTTCCCTGATGAGCACATCCTAGTCATTCTTAAGGAACCCTGGTATGCTGACATCGTTAATTACCTGGCCACAGGACAATTACCCGCTGACTGGACTAAGCAAGACCAATACCGCTTCTTTGCCCAAGTACGGTATTTCTTCTGGGAAGAACCGTATCTTTTTAAGTATTGTCCAGACCAAATAATTAGACGATGCATACCCAAGGAGGAACAGAGGAGTGTGCTCAGCTTTTGCCATGACCTTGCATGCGGAGGACACTTTGGTCCCCGCAAGACTGCAGAGAAGGTTCTACAAAGTGGGTTCTACTGGCCCACTTTGTTTAAGGATTCATATCATTTTTGCAAGTCATGTGCAAATTGTCAGAAAATCGGAAAAATTTCTAGAAGAGACATGATGCCCCTAAACCCGATCCTTGAGGTTGAAATTTTTGATGTTTGGGGTATCGATTTCATGGGGCCATTCCCCAACTCCTTCGGCAACCAATTCATTTTGGTTGCTGTAGATTATGTCTCTAAGTGGGTAGAAGCCGTGCCAACCAAGACGAATGACAACAAAGTGGTTGTCAAATTTCTCAAAGATAACATCTTCTCCCGGTTTGGCACCCCGAGAGCGATAATTAGTGATAACGGATCACATTTTTGCAATAGAGTTTTTGAAGCTCTAATGCGAAAATATTCCATCAATCACAAGTTATCAACCCCGTATCATCCCCAGACAAATGGGCAGGTCGAAGTCACAAACCGACAGATCAAGCTCATTCTGGAAAAGACTGTTGGTCAGAACAGAAAGGATTGGTCGGTTAAGCTCAATGATGCATTGTGGGCTTACCGCACCGCATTTAAGACAGTTCTGGGGATGTCTCCTTACAGACTCTTGTTTGGAAAAGCCTGTCATCTGCCAGTAGAATTAGAACACCGGGCCCTCTGGGCAATTAAGCAACTCAACTTTGACCTGACCAAGGGCGGTGAACTTAGGAAACTGCAGATTTCTGAATTAGAGGAAATACGAAATGAAGCTTATGAGAATGCACGAATCACGAAGAGCAGAACCAAACTTTTTCATGACCGGATCATAACTCGGAAAACCTTTGCACCGGGAGATAGGGTTCTGCTGTACAATTCTAGGCTTCATATTTTCGCGGGGAAACTAAAAACTCGTTGGTCGGGACCATTCATCGTGCGCACCGTTTTTCCACACGGTGCTGTGCTCATTGCAGACCCTAAAAATAACACGGAGTTCAAAGTAAATGGGCAGAGACTGAAGCCCTTCTTGACCACTGAGCCGATGATTCCAGACGATAGTGTGCTGACTCTTTTTGTCCCATCATACACCTAACCACAACAACTATTTAAAAAAATGAAAAAAACAAAAAAAAAACAAAAACAAAAAAAAAAAAAAAATGTTTATATGCTTACCCCGTGTACATTCTTTTTGCCATTTCTTTAGCCTCTTCGTACTTGGCCAAACCGAGTCCACAAAGACGGTAATATCATTCCTTCCCCCTATTTATTGTATTTGCATTTTTCATCTACATTCATTGAGGACAATGCATTAGATAGGTGTGGGGGGGTGCTAACAGTTTTCCTTTTTCCTTTTACTTCTTTCAAAAAAAAAATGTTTATTAAAAAAAATAATAAAAATAAAAATAAAAAATACAGATTGAAAAGAAATTTCATACTCTTTATAAAAATACCAAAAGACTGTAGGAATTACGGGAACCTTAGTAATAAATCTTTATCTTTTCCTAAGTAAAAAAGAAAGAATGGTTTGACTAAAAAGATAGGAGGGATAAGAAAAATAACTTATATCTTTTATTTAGCCTTAGTAGAATATGCATAATTCACACACACATGCTTGGGATTTAGAGACACAACTCTTGAAAAAAAAAAAGAGCTGGATAATTGTGCCTCAAGAAGCATGATTATTCATGCCAAAAAAAAAAAAAAGAAAGAAAAAGAAAAAGCTGGATAATTGTGCCTCAAGAAGCATAATTACTCACGCCAAAAAAAAAAATTATAATAAATCTTGATTTCGTGGCCTACTCCACTCGCATATTTAACCTGAAGGGTGTTTTTCCACCTGGTGCCCTAAGATCATCTGGTTTGGGAGTCATCGGTTCGATGTGTGCTACATGAGTGAAGTAGAAAGCCTAATGGAACCAGGAATAATAAGTAAATATTAATAAAATAATATTCAAAGTTATGTTGAAAAATCCCAAGCACATCACACTGCCACGGTATGCATATCTATCTAAAGCAAAATAAAAGAATGAGTTAGAAGTACAAGATCCTTTCTAAATTTAAACAAAAACCATAATTTCTTCTTTTATGAAGGCTAAAATATAAGAGGACTTACGAGGGTTAAACCTAATTCTTACATCATTCGGTCATTTTTACTTAGATAATTGAAAGTTCTTTTTCATGTATATATATGTATATATAAATTTCTAACAACTAATTTCTTTTCCTTATTGGATTTTGTGGGTGCAATTCGCTGAAAACCCTCAGGAGACAACACTCCTCCTCTAGGGGAAACCTAGAGGTTTAAAGGCTTGTTGCACATGCTCAGTGCAATCGCGTTACTTGCGAAAGTGGTATAATAATCGTCTCATTTTTGTTTTGCTCGGGACGAGCAAAAAGATAAGTGTGGGGGTGTGATTAGTCTCTAATTTTGCATAATTTTCATCACATTCTCATATTTATTTGATAAAAAATTCTGCTAATAATACCTTGCTTGCTTGACTCTAGGTCCATGGTGTGCAAAGGAAGAAGAAGACCAAAATCACCATTTAATTGGTGATTAAAAGCCTACCAACTAGCCATTGACTTTAGAGTGAAGATCTGGTCAGTACAGGGGGTCAAATCGCAAATCCCGGAACCCAGACGACCAGAGGACAGTATGGGCGACACGCTACCCAAAAATGGGCGCGCGCCGCCCTGACTTTGCCGCGGAATTGCGGCATTTGCCGCGATTCCGCGGCAAAGTTGGCGCGCGCGCGCCCAGTTTTTGGGCCACGTGCACTGCACGTGGCCCCCTTTCTCCTGAAGTCTATAAATAGCCCCCCTGGGGTCCCGAATGCAAGCAGATTGGAGTTTAGGCAAAAGTTGTAGTCTTGTCTTTAGTTTGTTGTTGTTGTAGTTCTTCTTCTAGTTTTAGGTCTTAGCCATTCAAGAGAAAGAGAGAGAGTGTGTAAAGTGTTGTATTTGAAGGGTGACAAGATAATACAAGTACTACTTCTCTTCCTTCTTTCATTTACTTGTCTTTGCATTTACTTTTATTTCCTTATTGTAGTGTAACTTCTGCTTTCTTCTTTACTTCTTTTACTTTGTTGTAGTGTAACTCCCCCTTTCCCTTTTACCCCTTTTACTTTGTTGCTTCTTTATTGATGGCTAACTAACTTTTTCATAGCATGGCTAACTAACTACTAACCCACTAATTTCTAACACTTGTTTGATAACCCGTATGAGTCAATAGTGCCAAACAAAGCCTTGTGCAAATGAGAGCTATGGCATCTTAAGACGAGGGTTCTAATTCTAATTTATCTACAAGTATCTATTTTCTTATATTTCATAGTTAATTCGTTTTGATGATCTATGAGTTGTGTTTTACTTGTTAGACTCTTTTCCTTTTAAACTTTGCCGATACCGATAGTGCACTCGAGTCTTCCCTTATTCTCGCCTTCTAACGGATCTTGATATGGGAATGTCCGAGTTTTTGCCGTGTAAGGCTAAGTTATAGGATGAACTCTCACTCGATTTTCACGTGATTAGTTCAATGCACAAATGTCTTGTTTGCCTATGATCCATCGTGAGGCTATCTTCAAAAAGTTAGAAGTTAGTAGGAGCACTTAGTAGAAAGTTAGCCATGCATCTTTACAACTAAGAAAAAGATCACTTTTACAAACCACCAAACATTTTCCAACAATTTCTAAAAATACTTGTTTTCACTTTTCAAATTCTTTATTTGGAAACAAGAACTTTCTTTCTTCTTGAACTTTGAAAGCCGCATCAAGTTTCTATCGCTCTCCCTCCTTGTGGATACGACCCGTATAGCCACTTCGCTACTACGGAAAGAATCGCAAAAGCAGTAACATCAACCCACACTTCCTTCTCTTATTTAATACTTGCTTTTTACGCGACCATATAACTCCTTCTCTTTATCTCTTTTCTTTTGTTGTTCTTTTCTTTACCATGTGTAACTAACTCCTCCATAGCATGGCTAACTAACTACTAACCCCCTAATCTTTAACTGCTTAATCGATAACCCGCATGAGTCAATAGTGTCAACAAGCCTTGTGCAAACGAGAGCTATGACATCTTAAGACGAGGGTTCTAACTCTAACTTACCTACAAGTATTTATCTTCTTATATTTCATACTTAAATAGTTTTGATGATCTATAAGTTTTGTACTTTGCTTGCTGTTGTAAGTTAGAGATTTTCCTTTTAACTTTGCCGATACCATTAGTGCACTCGTGTCTTCCCGTATTCATGCCTTCTAATGGATCTTGATATGGGAATGTCCGAGTTTTTGCCGTGTAAAGCAAAGTTATAGGAAGAACTTTCACTCGATTTCCACGTGAATAGTTCCATTGCATCAGGGGTAAGCTTGCCTATGATCCATCGTGAGGCACATCTTCAAGAAGTTAGGGATTAGTGGGAGCAATTAGTAGAAGGTTAGCCATGCGTTTTTACAACTAAGAAAAATCCACTTTTACAAACTACCAAAACATTTTCCAACAATCCTTGAAACAACTTGTTTTCACTTTTTAAATTCTTTATTTGGAAACAAAGAACATTCTCTTTTCTTGAACATAAAAGCCGCATCAAGCTTCCATCGCTCTCCCTCCTTGTGGATACGACCCGTATAGCCACTTCGCTACTACGGAAGAATCGCAAAAGCAGTAACTTCGACCCACTCTCTTTCTACTTTTCTTGTGCTTGCTTTTTGCCGATCAAATCTTGGCGCTGTTGCCGGGGAGGGAACGGCTTTATTGTTCACTACTAAAGATTGTTCTTTGTTTTTGTGTGTAGGAGAAGAACCAAGGAACTCACTTTCACGGGACGCAAAAGAGGTAGCCAAGGACATTGCGCGAGGATTCATTTGCCCTCGGGAAGATTCGTGTAAAAGCGAGTTTTTCCGATTGAAGTACTAACAAACTCGTTTGCAGGGTTGCCGAAAGCCGCTAAAAAAAAAATTGCTTTCTAAATTTTTAGTTTCCTTGGATGCTTCACCATATGCATGTGTAATAAATTCAACAGAAATTCACTTGTTGCTTAGTTGAAATTTGGATTAGACTTTTGCATTTAGGGCACGTGTCTATTTCAATTCATTTCAATTTCTGTTGAAGAGTGCTGGAGACAAGGTACGTGTGCATTCATATAGAATAGGACCAACATTCTGAAGTGATTTACCGCTTTGAGTGTTACCTTGTTGTGAATAAACTGTACACTTGCACAATTGACTTTAAGGGCAAAACCCAAATAAACAAGATAAGGTGGGGATTTCATCACCCTTCCTTAGCCCAAAAACCATCTTCAAGTGCACTCACACTTTCCCAAGCCTTAACTAAAAATCAATAGACGTTGGCCCTAGGGACATCTCGGACTCACTAAGAGATTAACCGAGGTTGGAAATTGTAAGAACTATACTCCTGCAAAATCGGTGTCTAAGGAAAGTGGATTGAGAGCTAAAGCCTCGAAAGCTCCGTGGTTTGGCATAATTAGGCCCGTGGCTCCGTCCGGATACCTCCCCCCGAGCTTTGCCCTTTCCTGACCGATTAGCTTGTAGTCGAGTTCCTGCAACAACCTTCCCCAGAGATCGACCAGTTAGGAGTCGTCTAGGTCCAGGTACCTTAGACTAAGGCTTGTGGTTGTTTTTCTTTCTTTTGTTTGTTTTTCACTCTGTTCGATTGTTTGTTGTTTTTGCGTTGGTTGTGGTGTGTTGAATGCAAGAGTAGGTGAGAGATCCTTCAACTTCCAGATTAACAAGAAACACTTCTCTATCTTTGCATCCAGAACCGGTGATGACATCACTTCAGGATAGATTTTACCCGATCAGAACCTCGCTTCCATCTTGCATAAAACTTCCTGAAGCAAACGGAAATAACTTTGAGTTAAAGCCCCAATTCATTAACACTCTTCCCAAATTTCATGGTTTAGAATCAGAGGACGCATACTTCTTTGTTAGGGAATTTGAAGAAGTATGCCTTATGATGTGAATACCCCAGCTAGGAGACGATGCCGTTAGGTTACGTTTCATCCCTTTTTCCCTAAAGGACCTAGCTAAGAAGTGGTTGTACAGTTTGGCAGCAGATTCAGTCACGACGTGGGATGATTTCGTCAAGGCTTTCTTGAAGAAATTTTACCCAATTCACAAAACTGCCCTCAGTAGGAAGAACATCATGCAGTTTAAGCAAGACCCGAGCGAACCATTTTGGAGATACTTTGAGCGATTCAAAGATCTCCTCGCTCAGTGCCCTCATCATGGCGTGGAGAAATAGCGTCAGTGCCAGATTCTCTACGATGGTCTAGATTATCAGACTAAGACCCTGTTAGAAACGATGTGTCAGGGAGGGTTCTTGCAGAAGGATGAGAATCAGGGTTGGGATTTGTTTGAGGATTTAGCGGAGAAAACCCTACAATGGGAACCAGCCTCGGAAAAACCTAGGAATTCACAATCTATAGCTTCAAGAGGAGGGCTCCTATCCCTAGAATCATCCATAGCTGCCGAAGCTAAGATTGCTACCCTGATGAGAAGGATAGAGGCTCTGGAAATAAAAGAGCCTGCTAGTGTCAACCAGATCAACCCACCACCGATTCACAATCCGGGTTGTTCATATTGTCAGGCACCGAACCATGTCTTTGAAGAGTGCCCTGTTTTCCATGCCCAACAAATGCCACCGGAACACATGAACGCGGCTTACTCACGGCCGCCTCACAACCCCTACTCGCAGACCTACAATCCCGGCTGGAGGAATCACCCAAATTTCTCCTGGGCCCAAAACAATCCTCCCAGGCCTAATTTTTCCAACAACTTTCACCACCCTGCTCCTCCACCACCTTTTCCCAGTCAAGCCCCATCTTCGTCCTCCCAAGGCTCTCCAATGGAAAAGAAAATCAGTAAATTGGAGGAGAGCATAAAGGCTTTCATTAAGTCCCAGGCTGCTTTCATGCAGAACCAGGGACAAACTCTGAATAGTCATTCACAGGCCATATCAAGGTTGGAATTGCAGATGAGCCAGTTAGCTAGCTCCCTAAGTGAAAGACCTAAGGGTACTTTGCCTAGTCAGCCATTAGTTAACCCAAAAACCTCCAACCAAGCATATGAAGTCCATGATCCATCAATTAACCAGTGTAATGCTGTTCACACACTGAGATCTGGAAAGAAGGTAGACAACCAGGTCTACCAGCAGAAGAGTCCAGTCCATCCTGATCCCACTCAAGCCTCCACCTCTGATAGTTCCTCCCAATCCGCTCCACAGACATCTGACGAGGACAAAGCTGCTGAACAAGTTCACAAGCCTGTAGCACCCTTTCCCAATAGGCTTAGGAACAATAATAAAAATATGCACATGGAGAAAATGCTAGAGATGTTCAACCAGGTTAAGTTAAATGTGCCACTTCTAGACGCTATCCAACAAGTCCCGGCTTATGCCAAATTTCTAAAGGATATGTGTACTAAGAAGAGAAAGACCAATGTGCCCAAGAAAGTGTTCTTGGCCACTAACATAAGCGAAATTCTGTCTGGTCCCATTCCGGTGAAATACAAGGATCCCGGATGTCCCACCATTTCCTGCACCATAGGACAGACTGAAATCAGTAGAGCGCTTCTTGACCTGGGAGCAAGTATCAACTTGCTACCTCTCTCTGTATACCAGCAACTTGGGTTGGGTGAGCTAAGCCCAACTCGAGTCACCATTCAGCTAGCTGACCGATCTGTGAAGATCCCAAAGGGGGAAATCACAGATGTCCTCATCCGGGTCGGGGATTTCATTTACCCCGTTGACTTCATTGTGCTTGAGACCCAACCTGTGTCCAATCTTAGGTCTCAAACTCCCGTCATCTTAGGGCGCCCATTCCTAGCTACAGCCAATGCCATAATCAACTGTAGGAACGGGTCCATGCGATTAACTTTCGGAGACATGATGAAGGAAGTCAATATTTTCAATCTTGGAAGACAACCTAGGGATGTCAATGATCAGACATTCGAGGTCAATTCTATTGAAAACCTGACCAGTGAGCATGAGGAATGCATGGAGATAGAAGCTGAGGCAGAGTTTGATCTGGAGGCTGAGGATTTTAATCTAGACCAGATCGTGGATTCAGCAGTGGATTGGGCATCAAGCCCCAGTATACCCCATCTTAGGATAGAAAGCCCAGAGATTCCCCCCAATGAAGCAACACCTCCCCCAGAGCTGAAAGCCCTGCCTGAACATCTCAAGTACGCCTACCTGGGCGGAAAGGACACCTTGCCAGTCATCATAGCATCTCACCTGACTGAGCAACAAGAGGACAACTTAATGTCTATTTTGGAAAGACATAGGGAAGCCATTGGATGGACAATGAAGGACATCAAGGGAATAAGTCCAGCAATAGTGCAACATAGGATTCATTTAGTCGATGAAGCAACCCCTAGGAGGGACCCACAACGCAGGCTTAACCCTCTCATGCAAGAGGCAGTGAAGGCTGAAATTCTGAAACTATTAGATAATGGGATCATTTATCCCATTTCTGATAGCCAATGGGTTAGCCCTGTTCATGCGGTCCCAAAGAAGGCTGGCTTTACGGTAGTAGAAAATGAGGAAAAAGAGTTGGTACAAACAAGACTGCCTACCAAGGTTCGTGTTTGTATTGACTACAGAAAGTTGAATGCTGCTACCCGTAAAGACCACTTCCCGCTACCCTTCATCGACCAAATGCTTGAGCGTTTGGCTGGACATGAGTACTACTGCTTTCTAGATGGGTACTCGGGATACAATCAAATCCCCATTGCTGCAGAAGACCAGGAAAAGACGACGTTCACCTGCCCGTTCGGAACCTTTGCTTATAGGCGCATGCCTTTTGGATTGTGCAATACTCCTGCAACGTTCCAACGGTGCATGCTTAGTTTGTTCTCTGATATGGTGGAACGTTTTCTTGAGATTTTCATGGATGACTTCTCCATCTACGGAGATTCCTTTGATCAATGTCTTCATCACTTAGAGTTAGTGCTACAAAGATGCATTGAGAAGAACCTAACTCTAAACTGGGAAAAATGTCACTTTATGGTGAGACAAGGGATTGTCTTGGGCCATGAGATTTTGAGGAGAGGCATAGAAGTAGATAAGGCTAAGGTAGAAGTGATTGCTAAGCTTCCACCCCCAAAAGCATCAAGGATATTAGATCCTTTTTAGGGCATGCTGGGTTTTACCGACGGTTCATTAAGGACTTTAGCAAAATCGCGAGGCCCTTAACCAACCTGCTCGCTAAGGACGTGCCCTTTAATTTGAACAATGAATGTTTCAAGTCATGGGGGAAGCTTAAGCAAGAACTGATTTCTGCACCTATCATTTCTGCTCCTAATTGGGCCCAGCCATTTGAAATCATGTGTGATGCATCTGATTTTGCTATTGGCGCTGTTCTAGGACAGTGCATCGATAATAGGCAGCACGTGATTTACTATTCGAGTAGGACCTTGAATGACGCCCAACAGAATTATACAACGACTGAGAAGGAATTCTTGGCCGTTGTCTTTGCGTTAGAAAAATTTCGGCCCTACTTGTTAGGTTCAAAAACGGTGATTTTCACGGATCACTCGGCTCTGAAATACCTCATGACCAAGAAGGAAGCAAAATCCCGACTGATTCGGTGGATCCTTTTGCTTCAAGAATTTGACTTAGAAATCCGGGATAAAAGAGGTATCGAAAATGTGGTTGCTAATCATCTCTCACGAATTCCGAATGCAGCAACCATCCCAGCCCCGATCAACGAGAATTTCCCGGACGAGCACATCCTAGCCATTCTTAAGGAACCTTGGTATGCTGACATCGTTAATTACCTAGCCACGGGACAATTACCTGCTGACTGGACAAAGCAAGACCAAGACCGCTTCTTTGCCCAAGTACGGTACTTCTTCTGGGAAGAACCGTATCTTTTTAAGTATTGTCCAGATCAAATAATTAGACGATGCATACCTGAGGAGGAACAGAGGAGTGTGCTCAGCTTTTGCCATGACCTTGCATGCGGAGGACACTTCGGTCCCCGCAAGACTTCAGAGAAGGTTCTACAAAGTGGGTTCTACTGGCCCACTTTGTTCAAAGACTCATATCATTTTTGCAAGTCATGTGCAAACTGTCAGAAGATCGGAAAAATTTCTAGAAGAGATATGATGCCCCTGAACCCAATCCTTGAAGTTGAAATTTTTGATGTTTGGGGTATTGATTTCATGGGGCCATTCCCCAACTCCTTCGGCAACCAATTCATTTTGGTTGCTGTCGATTATGTCTCTAAGTGGGTAGAAGCTGTGCCAACCAAGACGAATGACAACAAAGTGGTTGTCAAATTTCTCAAAGAAAACATCTTCTCCCGGTTTGGCACCCCTCGAGCAATAATTAGTGATAACGGATCGCATTTCTGCAACAGAGTTTTTGAAGCTCTGATGCGAAAATATTCCATCAATCACAAGTTATCGACCCCGTATCATCCCCAGACAAATGGGCAGGTTGAAGTCACCAACCGACAGATCAAGCTCATTCTGGAAAAGACTGTTGGACAAAATCGAAAGGATTGGTCGGTTAAGCTCAATGATGCATTGTGGGCTTACCATACCGCATTTAAGACAGTTCTGGGGATGTCTCCTTATAGAATCGTGTTTGGCAAAGCCTGTCATCTGCCAGTAGAGTTAGAACACCGGGCCCTCTGGGCAATTAAGCAACTCAACTTTGACCTGACCAAGGCCGATGAACTTAGGAAACTGCAGATTTCTGAATTAGAGGAGATACAGAATGAAGCTTATGAGAATGCACGAATCACCAAGAGCAGGACCAAACTTTTCCATGACCAATTCATAACTCGGAAAAACTTTGCCCCGGGAGATAGGGTTCTGCTGTACAATTCTAGGCTTCATATTTTTGCGGGGAAACTAAAAACTCGTTGGTCGGGACCATTCATTGTGCGCACTGTTTTCCCACACGGTGCCGTGCTTATCGCAGATCCTAAAAATAACACGGAATTTAAAGTGAATGGACAAAGACTGAAGCTCTTCTTAACCACTGAGCCGATGATTCTAGATGATAGTGTGCTGACTCTTTTTGCTCTATCATACACCTAACCACAACAAACAATTAAAAAAAAATGTTTATATGCTTACCCCATGTACATTCTTCTTGACATTTCCTTTAGCCTCTTCGTACTTGGCCGGCCCGAGTCCACAAAGACGGTGACATCATCTCTTCCCCCTATTTATTGCATTTACATTTTCATTTGCATTCATTGAGGACAATGCATTAGATAGGTGTGGGGGGTGCTAACACTTTTTCTTTTTCTTTTTTCCTTTCTTCTTTCCAAAAAAAAAAAAAAACCCTCTCAGATTGAAAAGAATTTTTCATACTCTTTATAAAAATACCAAAAGATTGTAGGAATTACGGGAACCTTAGTAATAAATCTTTATTTTTTCCTGATTAAATAAGAAAGATTGGTTTGACTAAAAAGTTAGAAAGGATAAGGAAAACAACTCACACCTTTTATTTAGCCTTAGTAGAATATGCATAATTCACACACACATGCTTGGGATTTAGAAACACAACTTTTCAAAAAAAAAAAGGAGCTAGATAATTGTGCCTCAAGAAGCATGATTACTCACGCCAGAAAAACAATCTTTATAAATAAATCTTGATTTCGTGGCCTACTCCACTTGCATATTTGACCTGAAGGGTGTTTTTTTCACCTGGTGCCCTAAGACCATCTGGTTTGGGAGTCATCGGTTTGATATGTGCTACATAAGTGAAGTAGAAAGCCTAATGGAACCAGGAATAATAAGTAAATATTAATAAAATAATATTCGAAGTTGAGTTGAAAAATCCAAGCATATCACACTTACACAGTATGCATATCTATCTAAAGCAAAATAAAAGAATGAGTTAGAAGTACAATATCCTTTCTAAATTTAAAGAAAAACCATAATTTCTTCTTTTATGAAGGCTAAATATAAGAGGACTTATGAGGGTTAAACCTAATTCCTACATCATTCGGTCATGTTTATTTAGATGATTGAAAGTTCTTTTTCATATATATATATACATATATTTCTTTCTTTCTGAAACAACTAACTTCTTTACTTACTGGATTTTGTGGGTGCAATCTGCTGAAAACCCTCAGGAGACAACACTGCTCCTCTAGGGGAAACTTAGAGGTTTAAAGGCTTGTTGTACATGCTCAGTGCAATCGCGTCACCTGCGAAAGTGGTATAATAATTTTCTTATTTTTGTTTTGCTCGGGACGAGCAAAAAGATAAGTGTGGGGGTGTGATTAGTCTCTAATTTTGCATAATTTTCATCACATTCTCATATTTATTTCATGTAAAATTCTACTAATAAATCCCTGCTTGCTTGATCCTAGGTCCACAATGGGTAAATGAAGAAGAAGGTCTAAATCACCATTATTTGGTGATTAAAAGGCTTAAAAAAAATAGCTATTGACCTAGAGAGCTGACTCTGTCAAAATCAGGAGCGTTAGCCAACAGGGGGACAACAGCGCAGCACGCAGCAGGCGGCGCCGCAAGTGCCACCCAAGGAAAGCCGCGGAAACGCGGCATTTTGTCGCGAAAACGCGGCCAAACTAGAAACCAAGAGATCCAGCCGACAGGGGGACAACCAGGCGGCGCGCAGCAGGCGGCGCTGCGCGCGCCGCAAAAGCATTGCCGCGGAAACACGGCAAAAGTCGTGTTTTCGCGACCATGTGGGCGCGCGGCGGGGGACAACCAGGCGACGCGCGGCGGGGGACAACCAGGCGGCGCGCAGCAGGCGGCGCTGCGCGCGCCGCCAAAGTACTGCCGCGGAAACGCGGCAAAGGCCGCGTTTCCACGGCCATGTGGCAGCGCGGCGCGTCGCGTTTTGGGCCAGGGTTTGTCCCCTGGCCCCCCTCATTCCTGATGCCTATAAAAGCCCAGGAGGGTTCTTCAGTTGGGAGATCCAAAGAGTTGGAGAGAAATTTGTAGTTTTTTTTAGGTTTAGTTGTTGTTGTTCTTCTTCGTCTAAGTTCTAGGTTTAGGATTTAGCCATTAAAGTGAAAGAGAGAGAGTTTGTAAGGAGTTGTATTTGGAAGGGTGACAAGATAAATACAAGTACTACTTCTCTTCCTTCTTTCCATTTACTTGTCTTTACATTTGCTTTTACATTCTTACTTTAGTATAACTCTTTCTCTTTATCTCTTTTCTTTTGTTGTTCTTTTCTTTACCATGTGTAACTAACTCCTCCATAGCATGGCTAACTAACTACTAACCCCCTAATCTTTAACTGCTTAATCGATAACCCGCATGTGTCAATAGTGTCAACAAGCCTTGTGCAAACGAGAACTATGACATCTTAAGACGAGGGTTCTAACTCTAACTTACCTACAAGTATTTACCTTCTTATATTTCATACTTAAATAGTTTTGATGATCTATAAGTTTTGTACTTTGCTTGTTGTTGTAAGTTAGAGACTTTCCTTTTAACTTTGCTGATACCATTAGTGCACTCGTGTCTTCCCGTATTCTTGCCTTCTAATGGATCTTGATATGGGAATGTCCGAGTTTTTGCCGTGTAAAGCAAAGTTATAGGAAGAACTTTCACTCGATTTCCACGTGAATAGTTCCATTGCATCAGGGGTAAGCTTGCCTATGATCCATCGTGAGGCACATCTTCAAGAAGTTAGGGATTAGTGGGAGCAATTAGTAGAAGGTTAGCCATGCGTTTTTACAACTAAGAAAAATCCACTTTTACAAACTACCAAAACATTTTCCAACAATCCTTGAAACAACTTGTTTTCACTTTTTAAATTCTTTATTTGGAAACAAAGAATATTCTCTTTTCTTGAACATAAAAGCCGCATCAAGCTTCCATCGCTCTCCCTCCTTGTGGATACGACCCGTATAGCCACTTCGCTACTAGGGAAGAATCGCAAAAGCAGTAACTTCGACCCACTCTCTTTCTACTTTTCTTGTGCTTGCTTTTTGCCGATCACCAGTCGACTGGAGCGGTCGACCGGACGTGCACACAAACGTGCACGCAGCCTACCCTTTGGGCCGGTCGACCGAGCGGTCGACCGACTGAAAGCAACCCACTCTCGGGTTGCTCGGTCGACCGACCAGAGAGCCGTTGTTCTCTGGTTCAGGGCCCGGTCGACCGGGCAGTCAACCGGAAGCAGCAAACGGCCAAAATTTGTCCGTTGGCCGGTCGACCGGCCGGTCGACCGGAAGGTCAAATCTGGCCATTTTTGCTGCCAACGGCTAGTTTTTAAAAGAGGCTATAAAAACCCCATTTGAGAGAGGTTTTCTCTAAGAATTTTTGAGCTAAAAATTTTCTACTTGCTAGTGTTTTTGCAGCAATCAAAAAAACGTTTTTGGGCTCTATAGTTCTCATTTGATTTGGTATTTTTCTAGGGTTTGGAAAATCAAAGAAAAGTGATTTTTGGGAAAAGTGATTTTGGTTTATCTTCTTCATCATTATTTCTAGTTTTTCCCAAGGATTTTCTTTGAGTATTTATTTTCCATTCCTTTGGTTTTTCTCACACTTGAGCTTATTATCCTATCCTCTCTATAGGATCATTGTTTGTGGGAAAAGAAATCGGTTTGTGGTCTTTTGATCACCAAGTTGTAAACCCTTATCATTGCTTGGCTTTGTGCCTTTCCCTCTAAGTGTAGAGGAGGTTGTGCAATTGGGTTGTATCCCTCAAGTTGTGAGGTGATCCTTATTTAGCTTTGTGCTTATCCCTCAAGTTGTGAGGTGATTGTTTTGTTGGCTTGGTGCTTAGCCTCTTGTGAGAGGTTGTGGTTGTAAAGAGAGGAGTTGGGTACTCCTAGTTATTGTATTGCCCCAAATCATCGGTGGAGGTTCCCTATGTGGGAGTCCTGTGTGGACAAGTTAGTGGATTCGAAATCCTTCTGGGTGAAGGTGGGGACGTAGAGCTGGGTGCTCGAACCTTGATACAAATCTTGTTGTTTGCGTTTGATCCATTGACTCTCTCTCTCTCTCTCTTTACTTTGTGCCTTGCATCATTCATATTGTCATATCATAATTATATGCTTGGTTTGATTGTGTGTGCCTCACTTGTGCTTAACCACGAGAGCTTCATATAGCGCCTCAACTCTTATTCAGAGGAATCAAGAGGAGTTAGTCTAGAGCCCTTCACCGGGAATTCGGCTACACTCGTTGGTTGCATTAAGTGTTGTTGCTATTAGTTTTTAATTTCCGCATTTAGTTCATTAGATTAGCCTTATCACCTATTCACCCCCCCCCCTCTAGGTGATTTCAAAAACTACTTAAACTAAACACCACGTATAACACAAGAGTGTAGCCGGATTCCCCGTGAAGGGCTTTGGACTAACTCCTCAAGATTCCTCTAGATAAGAGTTGAGGTGCCGCGTTGGCTCTCTTGGTTGAATACAAGTGTTAGCAAACAATCCCCAAGCATATAACAATATGAGCACAAGTATATATCTAGTAATTAAAGATGAAAGCAATATAAGCATACAAGATATAAACAAGTAAGAGATAGAGAGAGAGAGCAATCGCAAACACGGGAGATTTGTTTCGAGGTTCGAGCACACTTGCTCTACGTCCCCGCCTTCAACACTATGAAGGATTTTCACTAAAATCGATCCTACCGGATCACTTGGTGCCGCAGCACCTACAAGCTCTTTGGACTCTCTAGTCCCTCTCTTGTTCCCGCAAGAACACACCGCAAGCCCACTAGCTCGCGAGGCCTCACCTCAAACAAAGAGTTCACACGCGAACTCGAAACATCGCGAACCCGCAAGTCCGCCTCCTCAAAGTACAAAGTAGAACTTTGGTGATCACAACACTTTGATCACCTAAAATCCTCTCACAACAAATATCCCTATAGGTAGATATAGCAATGGATAGCTCAAGTGTTTGTGTGAGAAAACTAGGATTGAAATTGTGGAGGAAAACTCACGAAAATCACTTTGAAAACACTCTTGATAAACACTCTTTTGATTTGAAAACGTAGCTCTAAAACATGTGGATATAACCACTGAAATGGGCAAAACTAGCCCAAAACTCTTCTCAAAATCTTATCTAAAACAGCCCCCAAAAGCCCCAATTTATAGGGCTAAAAAAAACTAGCCGTTGCAGCCAGGATGACCTGTCGTTCAACCGCCCGGTCGACCGGCCAATGGTCAGATTTCTGACCGTTGAGCCAGCGGTCGACCGGCCGGTCGACCGTGGCAAGGATACAGAGAGCTATGCTCTCTGCCGGTCGACTGCCCGGTCGACCGGGGCCTTTTCCAGAGAGCAGCTACTCTCTAGCGGTCGACCGTGCGGTCGACCGGCCCATCCTGTGCACTTCTGTGCACGTCGGTCGACCGCTACGGTCGACCGGCTCCTGGTCCGGTCGACTGGTCGATCGACCGCCAGAGCCTGGCAGGCCATATTTAGGGATTTAAAAGTTGGCTTTTTAACTTAAAATAAAATCCCATAAATTCACGAAAAATCTACAAAAATAGTTTCAGTATTATACTTTGATAAACAAACATGTTTGAGTAAAATCAAGACATGTTACAAACAATTTGAAACTATTTTTGTAACTTAGAAATTTTAGCTAAAAACAAAATCTGTATTTTTCCAAAATAGAATTTTTCCAAAACTTCTCCAAATACAAAAACAAGCTACTTTAAACTCTTTTAAAGCATAGAGTGTATGGATATGATCCACTACACATAAATGATAAAATATCTATGTTTTTAACAATAAGCACTAAACATGGTTTTGGTTAAAACATATATACTTTGAATTCCAAAAACCAAACCGGTATTTTTCAAAAAGAAAACCCTTTTGTATTTTTCCAAAATAAAAAATTCTTTTATGAAAACTCATCTAAATCAAGAGTGTGTGTGTGTATATAGTATACTTGAGCAATCCACCAACTATTCTATCCTTTACATTTTAATCTAAAACAAAATCTTAATAAAAACAAACCTAGACTCAAGTTTGATCTTGAAGGTCTTCACTTGATGTCTTCTCATCTTCTTGACTTTGTCCAAACTTGATCCAACGAGCTAGACTCCTCTTGAGTACTTGATGTGTTCTTGATGCACAAGCTCTTGAATCAAACCGTGCTAGCTCCAAAATTTGACTTTAAATCCTATGTTGAAGCTAAACACCAACTAAGATGTTGATCATAAATCTGAGACTAATTAAGCACAAGATCATTAGTACTATAACTACATGAGTTGATCATCATCAAAACTAGAGGATGGGCCTTTGGGCCAACAGACTTGAGTTTCATCTTCTTGATTTGGACCCACTTCCTGAACCAATCTCGACTCCTGAACTTTACTTGACTTAAATCTTTTTTCTGAGTCGGTATTAGTTCTTGTACTTCCTGAGTCCAAATCAATCATTCCATTTTGGGACAAGGGTCTTAATAGATTTGACTCTGAAATTATTTTGAAATTTTGGAAATTAGATAGGGTAAAATTCTTAATAAAAATCATCCATGTATACATCATAATACTGGGTTGTATTATAGAGGTCTCTGGTGGGTTATTCCGGACTCCACGCAAATTAGATTAGGCCGCATTTCGTGAACCAATCAGACCACCACTGGAACCACCCCCTTGAGGTAATTTTTCCTTCCCTCTCTATTTGTTTCATACATACATACATCACGATGCATTGAGAACAATGCATGAGATAAGTGTTGGAGAGGGTTTACTAACATAGAGTTTTTAGATTTTCTTTCTTTTACACTTCTTTTAGGATATTCTTAGAATTCTCCTTTGTATAGGATTTTTCTTTTCTTTTTAAAAATTTTTTTTTGAAATAAGAGACAAAGTTTTGATCTATTTTTAAGAAAATTAAGATGATCTTAGAAATTAAGGGAACCTTAATTATGACATCTTAAACCTAGTCGAAATAATGGATCTTCTTTAAGATTATAGGCTAAGTAAGATAAATTGGAGAGATAATTTTATCTTGAATTTTTTTCCTTAGATAGTATGCACTTCACACTTACTCATTTTTGGGATGGAAACAAAGACCTAAAATGCCATAAAGCAAAAATAAATAAAAGAAAAATATATATATATATTATAAAGAATAAAAAATCAATTATTAAACTGGATAATTATGCCTCAAGAAGCATGATTATTCATGCCTAACGGTGGTCAAAAGAAATAAATAATCCCCCTTAGTTTTGTGGCCTTGTTTACTCGAGTCCTTAAACCCGAGGGATGTTTTCTCATCTGGTGCCCTAGGACCGTCTGGTTTGGGAGTCTTCGGTTAAAGGCTCGTTACATGAGTGAACTAGAAAGCCTAATGAAGCTAAGAGAAGGAAAAAAAAGAAAAAGAAATATATATATATATATATATATATATATATATATATATATATATATATATATATATATATATATATAAATGGCTTGATAGTTGGAGTTGAAATCCCAGAAATCTTCACTATCACAAAGTGCATATTATCTAAGTTTTATGAAGGATAAAATATTCAATCCAATTTTGAATTCTTACCTTAATTGAAGATAAGATCTTACATAGAGACTAAGTTTAAGGAAGAATAATTTTTGGTGGACTTATGACCTTAGATCGCTTATATTTTTTCACAAATATTTCGTAAACTTGTCTCTCTTTAAAAATGTATTTTCAAAATACTAACATTTGTCTTCTTTCTTTATGGATTTTGTGGGTGCAATCTGCTGAAAACCCTCAGGAGATAAAACTCCTCCTCTAGGGGTAACCTAGAGGTTTAACGGCTTATTGCACACGCTCAATGCAATCGTGTCACCTGTGAAAGTGGTGTAATAACGTTTGTAGTATAATTTTTCTTTTCTTGTTTTGCTCGGGAGAAGTAAAAGATAAGTGTGGGGGTGTGATTAGTCTACAGTTCTGCATTATTATATCACATTTTACCACCGATTTATGAATAAAATGTCAGTCTAAACCGTGTTTTGGTCTCTCTTGCAGATAATCCAGATAAGGAGGGCAAAAGGGTAATAAGAGCTTAATTAAACCTATTTTTGGGTAATTAAATCCGCATTTCTTGGAGGCCAAGTAAGGGATCTTCTAGAAGATACATTGAACCTAGACCCTTACGCACGTCAGACGAATATCCGGGCAAAAATACCAAAATGCAAATATACCAAGATGGTCCTAGAAGCGACGGGAAGTTTCTCGCCAAAACCAGGGACCAAGTCCCTGGTTTTGCCGTAAAAACGCGGCAAATGCCGCGTTTCCACGGCAATTTGGTGGGGCCACGCGTCGACCTTCGACGCGTGGCCCCGTCTCGTCTTCTAGAAGACCTATATGCCTATATATAGCCCTGCAGAGGCCCGGAACGCAAGAAGATTTGGAATTAGGCTAGGTTTTCTATATTTTAGTGTAGGTTAGTGTAGGTGTTCTTCTTTTCTTTTCTTTTGTATTTCCATTTCGTTTTTAGATCATGTTGGCCCGAAGTCCCATCACTCTAGTTTTGATGATGATCAACTCATGTAGTTATAGTACTAATGATCTTGTGTTTAATTAGTGACAGATTTATGATCAAGATCTTAGTAGGTGCATAGCTTCAACAAAGGATTTGAAGTCAAGTTTTGGAGCTAGCACGGTTTGATCCAAGAGCCATTGGATCGTGTTTGGACCAAGTCAAGAAGATGAGAAGGCTTCAAGTGAAGACTTCAAGAAGATGAAGACTTGTGTCTAGGTTTATTTTAGTAAGATTTTATTTTTTAGTTAAAATGTAAAGGATAGAATAGTTGGTGGATTGCTCAAGTACATATACACACACACTCTTGATAGTTTTGTTTTTACAAAAGATTTTCTTTTAGAAAAATACATGCTTGGTTTTTGGTATTCTAGTTTATATGTTTTAACCAAAACCATGTTTAGAGCTTAATTTCAAAAACATAGATATTTCACCATGTTTGTGTAGTGGATCATATCCATACACACTATGCTTCAAATGAGTTTAAATATCTTGTTTTTGTATTTGGTGAAGTTTTGGAAAAACAAGTTTTGAAAAATCAAGTTTGAAAAAATACTGTTTTTCATTTGAGCCAATTTTTTCATATTACAAAAATAGTCCAAATCATTTGTAACATGCCTTGATTTTGTGCAAGCATGTTTGTTTATCAAAGTATATTGGTAAAACTATTTTTGTAGATTTTCTATGATTTTATGGGATTTTATTTAAGCCAAAAAGATCAAGTTTTTAATCCCTTAACATTGTTTCCTGGCTTCAGCCGGTCGACCGGGACGGTCGACCGCAGCTTGAAGTCGGCCGACCGTCACGGTCGACCGACGTGCACAGACGTGCACGCCCAGTTCTGGCAGGAGGCCGGTCGACCGACCCGGTTGACCGTCCAGAGAGCTCTGCTCTCTGGAAAGGCCCCGGTCGACCGGACAGAGAGACTTGCTCTCTGTATCCTGGCCTCGGTCGACCGACCGGTCGACCGATGGCACAACGGTCTGAAATATGACCGTTGGTCGGTCGACCGGGCGGTCGACCGACAGTTCTGTCAGGCCTCCAACGGCTAGTTTTTGGAGCCGTATAAATTGGGCCATTTGGGGGCTGTTTTGATTAAGATTTTTGGAGACTTTTAGAGCCAATTTTTCCTACTATTTCAAGAGATTTTCTCCACATATTTGAGAGCAAATATTTTCAATCAATAGGAGAGTTTAATCAAGAGTGTTTAAAAGAGATTTCTTGAGTTTTTCCTCCACCATTCTCATCCTTGTTTTCTCACACAACACTTGAGCTATCCATTGCTATATCTACCCTATAGGGAGTTTGTTGTGAGAGAATTTTAGGTGATCAAGTGTTGTGATCACCAAAGTTCTACTTTGTACCTTGAGGAGGCGGACGTGTGTGTTCGCATTGTTTCGGGTCCTAGTGGGGACTCGGTGTTTCGGGTTCTAGTGGGAACTCGGTGTTTGAGGTGCGGCCTCGGCGAGCTTGTGGGGCTTGCGGTGTGTACGGGACTAGGGAGTCCGAGAGCTTGTAGGTGTTGCAGCACCGAGGAGTGATCCATTGGGATCGATTATAGTGGAAATCCTTCGTGTGTCGAAGGCGGGGATGTAGAGCAAGGGTGCTCGAACCTCGAAACAAATCCCTTGTGTTTGCGATTGCTCACACTCTCTTTCTCTTTGTCTCTTGTTTATATCTTGCATGCTATTATTGTGTTTACATTTATATGCTTGATATATTGTGTGCTTTATTGTATATGCTTGGGGATTGTTTGCTAACACTTGTATTCAACCAAGAGAGCCAACGCGGCACCTCAACCCTTATCTAGGGGAATCTAGAGGAGTTAGTCCAGAGCCCTTCACGGGGAATTCGGCTACACTCTTGTGTTATACGTGGTGTTTAGTTTAAAGAGTTTAGTTTAGGTCATAATAGTTTTTAATTCCGCATTATTTGGCATTAAGTGACCATTAGATTAGCCATCACCTATTCACCCCCCTCTAGGTGATTTTACAATTGGTATCAGAGCCAAGTGCTCTGAATTTGGGTCTTACAACCTAGAGTTAAAGATCCTCTTTTTAGGCTAATCACATTATTTGTACACACACCATGGATTTCATGTCACCACCCATGTTTGACATTCTTAACATCCAAATTTGGAAGGTTAAGATGTCTATGTACCTCAAAGCCCTAGGTATTCATGTTTATCTTGCTACCACTAAAGATTCATATGTTAATAGTAAGAATAATGAGGCTAATGCAAAAGCCCTTAATGCGTTAAAGTCTACCCTAAATGATGATTATTTATCTAAGGTTGCTAATGTTGATTCGGCTTTTGTAGCATGGAACATCATCACCTCCCTCGGCGAAAAGGATCTATATTATGCGGGGAGCGATTCGGATGTTGGAAGTGACGTCTTCAACAAGTGCTATATGGTCCAAGGGGATAACCCCCTTGAGGTAAACACCGAATCCGAGTTAGATGATGAGGACATGTCATATGATGAGCTTACTTCTTTTTGTCAACTACTCCTTGAAAAATATGACATGATCAAAAAGGAAAATAAAAATTTGAAAAAAAATTTTGATTGCATGCTAAAAGAAAATGATTCTTTTAAAAATAATATTGCATGTTTAGAAAAAGAAAATGAGTTTTTGAAAAATGAGAATGTTTCCTTAATGTCCAAATTAAATGATCTTTGTGAAGGAAACACTAATTTGAAAAATGAAATTATTTTGGTGGAAAAATAAAAGGAAGTCGTTTTTCAAGAAAATAATATTTTAAAAAGAAAAATAATTGAAAAAGAACAAGAAAATGTTTTTCAAAAGAAAAAGAAAATTGTTTCACAATCTCACCATGCTTTACATGCCTCCATTGATAATAGTGAGATAAAATTTTTGAAAAATAAAATAAATTGTTTGAGCTCAACTTTGAGCTCATGTGCATTTAATCATAAGAGATTGGAGTCTTTGTTTTCAAAGAAACAAGCTCCACATGTTCATGCACATCATCATGCATATGCACACTTTGCACGCAATGATCACAAACACACTCAGATGCATCCTAAGGTGTACAAGTGTACACATTGTGGCCGCAAAGGCCATTTAGCAAAATTTTGTTTTGACAAGTTGCATCATTTTAATTTTGCTAAAAATAAAAATGTTTGGGTGCCTTACAAAGCTAACCCCCAAGGACCCAAAAGAAAATGGGTACCAAAACCCCCACCGTGTGTTTTTGATGTAGGTGAGGGCTCTCACAAGACGTGAGAGATTTGGTGCCTTGGTGGTGGTTGCATAGACTAGAAGGACATACATTTGATGCACCGCTATCAAGGAGTTTTGGTGGAAAGGCCACTATGTTTGGAGATTTGGAATAGTTCTTTGGTTTGGTAACTATTTCTAAACTCCTAATTTATTTACATGCTTGTTCATATGCCATATTTTTAGCATGTTCATGTTTTTATTGTTTTTGTGCTTCATGTGGTAAATACTAGTTTAAATGTAGTTTTTATCAAAACTTGGATTTATACATGTACAAGTAGTGAGCAACAAATTGATTCATATATGTTTGCACTTCATGCTCATTTGTACCCACTATATGCACATGTATAGCCTAATTTTGATGATTTCCTCATTTACACTTGTTTTGCTAATTTTCGTGTTTTTACTTCATGTATATGTAATTTTTATTCAAATCTAAAAAATATACATGTATATCCTTTTTGAGTCTCTTGCCTTCATGTAAATACTATTAATAGACTCGTTTTATGTTTGGGATATGTATGCATATTGTTAGATTTAGATAAATCATACATATACCTAGAAGTTTATTGTTTTTAATGAAAAATAAATTTTCATGTTTTGTTTGATAAAATAAAATGAATAATTTGTTTTGATCATTTTGAGCCTTAATGACTATTTTCATGAAAATGCTATATACATGATTCTTGTACACTCATACTTCATTTGTTTTGTCATGACTTTGATTCATGAACACTTTTATTAGCTTAATCGATTTTGAGTATCATCTCTTGTGTATTTGGTATGATTCATGAAATACATATGATTTGGTTTCATGTTTTTGAAGGATCTTTAACTAGTTTTTCAAAAATTAATTTAACTAGTTATTTATTCTTCAATGTTTATGAGATATACACATGATCCTATTATTGTTTCAATTGGTATCATTGAATCATTTCAATTGGTATTAATTTGACACAATTTTGGTATACACTCATATTTTGTTTTCTTATATATGTATGTATCAATTTCATTTGGTATACTCATTTTTCATACATATATATGAGTTATTTGTGCTTGAGTTAAAATTGTTTTACATGTTTAAAGCACAAAGTTGTTTATGATAAGAAAATAAAAATTTTAAGAAAAATTCTCAAAATCTGTTTTATTGAGAAAATTCAAAATTTTGTTTTATATAAAAAAAAATTAAAAGATTTTTGAGTTGTATTACCTATATGCAAGGAGAGCTTAACATCTCTTCTACATATAGATTCATGTTGAGTGTATTGTATATTGAGGAGCTTGACAACTCTTCTTTATGTGGTACACGTGTGTAGGGGGAGCTTCACATCTCCTCTTATGCATTACATAATATGTGTTATGTGAATTGAGGCTTGTCATCCCTTCTTCATGCAATGCATATGTATAGGGAAGTTAACATAGCGTCTTCCTCTTCATGAATGTATATCGCATATAACTATTTATTGATTTGAGTTTACCCCTTCATTGATTCTATGTTTCGGACAAAAAGGGGGAGAAAAAAATTTTTTGATGATTTTGTTTTTACTTTAACCCCTTTGTTGATGATTGACAAAAAGGGGGAGAAGTATTTGAGATATATGCATGTTTTCCTTGCTTAAGGGGGAGAAGTATTTGTTTTCCTTGCTTAAGGGGGAGTAATATTTGTGTTTATGCATATATGTTTTGTTTTGCAAATAGGAGAAAAAGATTTTGTGATTTTGTTTTATGCTTGATTAGCATGTTTACTCCTTCATTTGCATACATGTTTATGAGCATACATTGCATATTTATTTGTTTATTTGTTATGCATGAGTTAAGGGGGAGCTTCTTTGGAGCTTTACTTTAATCCATGCATATATAACTTCATGAGTTTTGTCATCATCAAAAAGGGGGAGTTGTTGGCCCGAAGGCCCATCACTCTATTTTTGATGATGATCAACTCATGTAGTTATAGTACTAATGATCTTGTGTTTAGTTAGTGACAGATTTATGATCAAGATCTTAGTAGGTGCATAGCTTCAACAAAGGATTTGAAGTCAAGTTTTGGATCTAGCACGGTTTGATCCAAGAGCCATTGGATCGTGTTTGGACCAAGTCAAGAAGATGAGAAGGCTTCAAGTGAAGACTTCAAGAAGATGAAGACTTGTGTCTAGGTTTGTTTTAGTAAGATTTTGTTTTTTAGTTAAAATGTAAAGGATAGAATAGTTGGTGGATTGCTCAAGTACATATACACACACACTCTTGATAAGTTTGTTTTTACAAAATATTTTCTTTTAGAAAAATACATGCTTGGTTTTTGGTATTCTAGTTTATATGTTTTAACCAAAATCATGTTTAGAGCTTAATGTCAAAAACATAGATATTTCACCATGTTTGTGTAGTGGATCATATCCATACACACTATGCTTCAAATGAGTTTAAATATCTTGTTTTGTATTTGGTGAAGTTTTGGAAAAACAAGTTTGGAAAAATACTGTTTTTCATTTGAGCCAATTTTTCCATATTACAAAAATAGTCCAAATCATTTGTAACATGCCTTGATTTTGTGCAAGCATGTTTGTTTATCAAAGTATATTGGTAAAACTATTTTTGTAGATTTTCTATGATTTTATGGGATTTTATTTAAGCCAAAAAGACCAAGTTTTTAATCCCTTAACATTGTTTCCTGGCTTCAGCCGGTCGACCGGGACGGTCGACCGCAGCTTGAAGTCGGCCGACCGTCACGGTCGACCGACGTGCACAGACGTGCACGCCCAGTTCTGGCAGGAGGCTGGTCAACCGACCCTGTCGACCGTCCAGAGAGCTCTGCTCTCCGGAAAGGCCCCGGTCGACCGGACGGTCGACCGGACAGAGAGACTTGCTCTCTGTATCCTGGCCTCAGTCGACTGACCGGTCGACCGATGGCACAACGGTCTGAAATATGACCGTTGGCCGGTCGACCGGGCGGTCGACCGACAGTTCTGTCAGGCCTCCAACGGCTAGTTTTTGGAGCCCTATAAATTGGGCCATTTGGGGGCTGTTTTGATTAAGATTTTTGGAGACTTTTAGAGCCAGTTTTTCCTACTCTTTCAAGAGGTTTTCTCCACATATTTGAGAGCAAATATTTACAATCAAAAGGAGAGTTTTATCAAGAGTGTTTAAAAGAGACTTCTTGAGTTTTTCCTCCACCATTCTCATCCTTGTTTTCTCACACAACACTTGAGCTATCCATTGTTATATCTACCCTATAGGGAGTTTGTTGTGAGAGGATTTTAGGTGATCAAGTGTTGTGATCACCAAAGTTCTACTTTGTACCTTGAGGAGGCGGACGTGTGTGTTCGCATTGTTTCGGGTCCTAGTGGGGACTCGGTGTTTCGGGTTCTAGTGGGAACTCGGTGTTTGAGGTGCGGCCTCGGCGAGCTTGTGGGGCTTGCGGTGTGTACGGGACTAGGGAGTCCGAGAGCTTGTAGGTGTTGCGGCACCGAGGAGTGATCCATTGGGATCGATTATAGTGGAAATCCTTCGTGTGTCGAAGGCGGGGATGTAGAGCAAGGGTGCTCGAACCTCGAAACAAATCCCTTGTGTTTGCGATTGCTCACTCACTCTCTCTCTCTCTCTCTTTGTCTCTTGTTTATATCTTGCATGCTATTATTGTGTTTACATTTATATGCTTGATATATTGTGTGCTTTATTGTATATGCTTGGGGATTGTTTGCTAACACTTGTATTCAACCAAGAGAGCCAACGCGGCACCTCAACCCTTATCTAGGGGAATCTAGAGGAGTTAGTCCAGAGCCCTTCACGGGGAATTCAGCACACTCTTGTGTTATACGTGGTGTTTAGTTTAAAGAGTTTAGTTTAGATCATAATAGTTTTTAATTCCACATTATTTGGCATTAAGTGACCATTAGATTAGCCATCACCTATTCACCCCCCCTCTAGGTGATTTTACAATTGGTATCAGAGCCAAGTGCTCTGAATTTGGGTCTTACAACCTAGAGTTAAAGATCCTCTTTTTAGGCTAATCACATTATTTGTACACACACCATGGATTTCATGTCACCACCCATGTTTGACATTCTTAACATCCAAATTTGGAAGGTTAAGATGTCTATGTACCTCAAAGCTCTAGGCATTCATGTTTATCTTGTTACCACTAAAGATTCATATGTTAATAGCAAGAATAATGTGGCTAATGCAAAAGCCCTTAATGCGTTAAAGTCTACCCTAAATGATGATTATTTATCTAGGGTTGCTAATGTTGATTCGGCTTTTGTAGCATGGAACATCATCACCTCCCTCGGCGAAAAGGATCTATATTATGCGGGGAGCGATTCGGATGTTGGAAGTGACGTCTCCAACAAGTGCTATATGGTCCAAGGGGATAACCCCCTTGAGGTAAACACCAAATCCGAGTTAGATGATGAGGACATGTCATATGATGAGCTTACTTCTTTTTGTCAACTACTCCTTGAAAAATATGACATGATCAAAAAGGAAAATCAAAATTTGAAAAAAAATTTTGATTGCATGCTAAAAGAAAATGATTCTTTTAAAAATAATATTGCATGTTTAGAAAAAGAAAATGAGTTTTTGAAAATGAGAATGTTTCCTTAATGTCCAAATTAAATGATCTTTGTGAAGGAAACACTAATTTGAAAAATGAAATTATTTTGGTAGAAAAACAAAAGGAAGTCGTTTTTCAAGAAAATAATATTTTAAAAAGAAAAATGATTGAAAAAGAACAAGAAAATGTTTTTCAAAAGAAAAAGAAAATTGTTTCACAATCTCACCATGCTTTACATGCCACCATTGGTAATAGTGAGATTAAATTTTTGAAAAATAAAATAAATTGTTTGAGCTCAACTTTGAGCTCATGCGCATTTAATCATGAGAGATTGGAGTCTTTGTTTTCAAAGAAACAAGCTCCACATGTTCATGTACATCATCATGCATATGCACACTTTGCACGCAATGATCACAAACACACTCATATGCATCCTAAGGTGTACAAGTGTACACATTGTGGCCACAAAGGCCATTTAGCAAAATTTTGTTTTGACAAGTTGCATCATTTTAATTTTGCTAAAAATAAAAATGTTTGGGTGCCTTACAAAGCTAACCCCCAAGGACCCAAAAGAAAATGGGTACCAAAACCCCCACCGTGTGTTTTTGATGTAGGTGAGGGCTCTCACAAGACGTGAGAGATTTGGTGGCTTGGTGGTGGTTGCATGGACTAGAAGGACATACATTTGATGCACCGCTATCAAGGAGTTTTGGTGGAAAGGCCACCATGTTTGGAGATTTGGAATAGTTCTTTGGTTTGGTAACTATTTCTAAACTTCTAATTTATTTACATGCTTGTTCATATGTCATATTTTTAGCAAGTTCATGTTTTAATTGTTTTTGTGATTCATGTGGTAAATACTAGTTTAAATGTAGTTTTTATCAAAACTTGGATTTATACATGTACAAGTAGTGAGCAACAAATTGATTCATATATGTTTGCACTTCATGCTCATTTGTACCCACTATATGCACATGTATAGCCTAGTTTTGATGATTTCCTCATTTACACTTGTTTTGCTAATTTTCGTGTTTTTACTTAATGTATATGTAATTTTTATTCAAATCTAATAAATATACATGTATATCCTTTTTTAGTCTCTTGCCTTCATGCAAATACTATTAATAGACTCGTTTTATGTTTGGGATATGTATGCATATTGTTAGATTTAGATAAATCATACATAAACCTAGAAGTTTATTGTTTTTAATGAAAAATAAATGTTCATGTTTTGTTTGATAAAATAAAATGAATAATTTGTTTTGATCATTTTGAGCCTTAATGACTATTTTCATGAAAATGCTATATACATGATTCTTGTACACTCATACTTCATTTGTTTTGTCATGACTTTGATTCATGAATACTTTTATGAGCTTAATCGATTTTGAGTGTCATCTCTTGTGTATTTGGTATGATTCATGAAATACATATGATTTGGTTTCATGTTTTTGAAGGATCTTTAACTAGTTTTTCAAAAATTAATTTAACTAGTTATTTATTCTTCAATGTTTATGAGATATACACATGATCCTATTATTGTTTCAATTGGTATCATTGAATCATTTCAATTGGTATCAATTTGACTCAATTTTGGTATACACTCATATTTTGTTTTCTTATATATGTATGTATCAATTTCATTTGGTATACTCATTTTTCATACATATATATGAGTTATTTGTGCTTGAGTTAAAATTGTTTTACATGTTTAAAGCACAAAGTTGTTTATGATAAGAAAATAAAAATTTTAAGAAAAATTCTCAAGATCTGTTTTATTCAGAAAATTCAAAATTTTTTTTTATATAAAAAAATTAAAAGATTTTTGAGTTGTATTGCCTATATGCAAGGAGTGCTTAACATCTCTTCTACATATAGATTCATGTTGAGTGCATTGTATATTGAGGAGCTTGACAACTCTTCTTTATGTGGTACACGTGTGTAGGGGGAGCTTCACATCTCCTCTTATGCATTACATAATATGTGTTATGTGAATTGAGGCTTGTCATCCCTTCTTCATGTAATGCATATGTATAGGGAAGTTAACTTAGCGTCTTCCTCTTCATGAATGTATATCGCATATAACTATTTATTGATTTGAGTTTACCCCTTCATTGATTTATGTTTCGGACAAAAAGGGGGAGAGAAAATTTTTTTTGATGATTTTGTTTTTACTTTAACCCCTTTGTTGATGATTGACAAAAAGGGGGAGAAGTATTTGAGATATGTGCATGTTTTCCTTGCTTAAGGGGGAGAAGTATTTGTTTTCCTTACTTAAGGGGGAGTAATATTTGTGTTTATGCATAAATGTTTTGTTTTGCAAATAGGAGAAAAAGATTTTGTGATTTTGTTTTATGATTGATTAGCATGTTTACTCCTTCATTTGCATACATGTTTATGAGCATACATTGCATATTTATTTGTTTATTTGTTATGCATGAGTTAAGGGGGAGCTTCTTTGGAGCTTTACTTTAATCCATGCATATATAACTTCATGAGTTTTGTCATCATCAAAAAGGGGGAGATTGTTGGCCCGAAGGCCCATCACTCTAGTTTTGATGATGATCAACTTATGTAGTTATAGTACTAATGATCTTGTGTTTAATTAGTGACAGATTTATGATCAAGATCTTAGTAGGTGCATAGCTTCAACAAAGGATTTGAAGTCAAGTTTTGGAGCTAGCACGGTTTGATCCAAGAGCCATTGGATCGTGTTTGGACCAAGTCAAGAAGATGAGAAGGCTTCAAGTGAAGACTTCAAGAAGATGAAGACTTGTGTCTAGGTTTGTTTTAGTAAGATTTTATTTTTTAGTTAAAATGTAAAGGATAGAATAGTTGGTGGATTGCTCAAGTACATATACACACACACTCTTGATAGTTTTTTTTTTACAAAAGATTTTCTTTTAGAAAAATACATGCTTGGTTTTTGGTATTCTAGTTTATATGTTTTAACCAAAACCATGTTTAGAGCTTAATGTCAAAAATATAGATATTTCACCATGTTTGTGTAGTGGATCATATCCATACACACTATGCTTCAAATGAGTTTAAATATCTTGTTTTGTATTTGGTGAAGTTTTGGAAAAACAAGTTTTGAAAAATCAAGTTTGGAAAAATACTATTTTTCATTTGAGCCAATTTTTTCATATTACAAAAATAGTCCAAATCATTTGTAACATGCCTTGATTTTGTGCAAGCATATTTGTTTATCAAAGTATATTGGTAAAACTATTTTTGTAAATTTTCTATGATTTTATAGGATTTTATTTAAGCCAAAAAGACCAAGTTTTTAATCCCTTAACATTGTTTCCTGGCTTCAGCCGGTCGACCGGGACGGTCGACCGTAGCTTGAAGTCGGCCGACCGTCACGGTCGACCGACGTGCACAGACGTGCACGCCCAGTTCTGGCAGGAGGCTAGTCGACCGACCCGGTCGACCGTCCAGAGAGCTCTGCTCTCTGGAAAGGCCCCGGTTGTAACGCCCCCCGATCCCACGGGTACGGGGACGTCACTGCGACGTACATACGCAGGTCAGAAGTACCCTCACGTATATACGCTAAGCATCAGTACAAGCAAGAATCAGAGTACGACAAAGCGTAGCGTCCATTCATATGCCAACACAAGAAATACAAAGTACAAGGTTATCACAAATTGCGACATACATTTACATATCACATGCATCATATATCACAACTGAGCACAAAAGTACGATTTACAATATAATTACAATATGCTCACGAGCTGATGGGGGATCCCGCGAGCTTAAAATGAAGATCAGGTACAACAGAAACCGAGACTAGTCAACCTGCTCGGAAAGGAAAGCTTGATCTTCCACAGAAGGCTCCACCTCGATCCAAGGTTCGGAACCTGAACATGCAAATTCAAGGGAGTCAGGACCTCCCAAACAAGTGATCAGGTTGCAGCCGAGTGGCATAAGAAATAAGAGTACGAAAGTTAGTACAATATCAAGAATAATCATCCAGCAAGTGAAAGGAGCATAGCATGTTATAAACGTAAGGGCATTGTATAAGCTTAGGCTACAGCTCCATGAGACCAGTACTTCGAGGGGATAATCCAAACAAGGAAACCCTCATCTATATACCTTCATCTCATGTCACCGTAATCCAAGCGCATACAACAACCACAGTTAACGTCTTTTATTATTATTATTATTATTACTCGTCTTACCCTGATATCTAGCTATGTGAACTAGCGTCCCAGCACACATAGATCCATATCCGAGTAAAGCAAGGTTGTTATTGGAAACCAGCGGGGGTATCAACGAACTATGTTTACAGTGGGTCCCGTGCATACCCGGGACCACGGCCCAGGATTGTTCCGTTGCTTGGTGACGGAACCCGCCGCAAGGCAAACAGGAGGGACTTATTGTATGCCCTTAACATGATGGTACCAGGAATGAGGGAGCCAGCACTCCCCTCGGTCGCCTGGAGGCCCACAGGTCAGACCGGAAGTTCAGTTGCACAACATACCTAATGCCACTGTAAACACGAACACATATTGATAGCCGCATGTTTTCCCCCGACCCAATGTAAGTTGTCTCATTTTATGAATATTAGATAATTATCAAATTTCGGGAATGAGCAGGAACATGTCAGGAATACAGGTATATCAGGAGTGCTGGTTCGTACTATCATGTAATCAAGTTGTAAATCATGAAGTCCGGTTATCATTCCCGTTATAATGATAATTATAGGAGTCAGGTGTATCATGCCTTGTGTCAATAGATAGCATGATAAGAGGTGATATTCATCAAGTAACAAGCCTCTCAAATAGCAACATAATATACATGATCCAAAGATAATGTTCATAATCAAAGAAGTAATTCACCATAATAAATAGTCAAGATTAGTCGACTAGGAAAGACAAGTAGTCGACTCATGAAAGAGTTAGTCGACTATAGAAAGGGGACAAGTCGACTAAGAAAGCTGCGTTTGGGAAAGCTGCGTTTTTCAGAGGAAAGTTAGTCGACTAAGGCGTTTGGGTTAGTCGACTGGTCAAGTCTGCGTCTCAAAGAGCCGCGTTTCAAGAAGCTGCGTTAGTCGACTAGGAACAGTAGGTAGTCGACTAGGGAAATCTGCGTTTCAAGGAACCGCGTTTTCAGAAGGGAAGTTAGTCGACTAAGGGAAAACACCGAGTCGACTAATAAAGTGTGCGTCTCAAAAAGCTGCGTTTGCAGAGAAAGGCTAGTCGACTGGACGCAAGGGAGTAGTCGACTAACTATGCTGCGTTTCAGAATCAAGGGTGCGTTTCCAAAGGATTAGTCGACTGATAAATTGGTCAAGTCGACTAATGAAGTTCAAAACAGAGAACAGGTCCAAATATTTGAGGGCTGTGTTTTGTTACAAACATGAAATAATATCAAGTCATGGCGAGTAGAGTTACTCGCCTAAGGTGCGTCCGACGCAGAGAAACGCGGTCCCAATCCAACAGGAGGGTGCCGGTTCTCACAAGTTGATGGAAAGGGTTGTGGTTGCTTTGGAGAAGATGGAGGTGCAAGTCTAGTTCATCAAGCCAAAACGGGATCTTGCAAACGTTGTTGCGGGGGACGAAACTATAGTCCGTTAGAAAGAGGTTGTCGAGGAGGTGAAGATGGTATGCTTGGTAGAGGCTACGGTGGTGCAGGTGGTGGTGGAAATGGTGGTTAAGTCTTGTGGAGGAGATGGGTTCCTTGAAGTCTCTTGGTGAAAGGAGGTTGAAGAAGATGGTGTTTGTTGGTGAAAATGGAGGAGGAGATGGAGGAGAATGAAGTAGAGGGATTTGTAGTGGAGAAAATGGCTTTGGTGGGTGGTGGTGATGGCCGGCCAAGGAGCTTGGGGGGTTTGTTGGCTATTGGAGCTTGCTGGAACAAGAAGAAGAAGGAAATGAAGGAGAGAGATGAAAGAAGTCATATATATATAGAAGGGGAAAATAATATAATAATTGCCATCCTCACTTCCCTCCAAAGAATGCTGCGTCTCAAGGCTGCGTCTAGGCAAAAAGAAGCCAAACGCGGGATTCAATGGCTGCGTCCAATAGAAAACGCAAAAGCTGCGTTTCAAGGGAAAGTCAAAAGGCATGGATGATTGGACAAGAGTTGCTTTAGCCCATAAGCATTAAATGCAGCAAGGGAAGGGTCTCCGTATTTAATGATGGATCCAGTTGGCCAAAACTCGCGTTTGAGGAAGGAGAGAGAAAAATGGAAAAAGAGATAAGTGAAAAACTTGGATAAATTCTCGGTATCTGGGAAAATACCGAAAACTCCAGGAATGACCAAAAATTGAAGTATCTCCAAAAGCTTTATAAAAATTCTCAAAAATCATAAATATTATAAAATGACTTTTGGTGAAATCGGTTTTCAGAAACTCTACTTCATTTTCAAGATAAAAATCATAAAGTCAACCGTCAATCTCGGTATACACCGGATTGACCGGGTCTTGATAAAATCTGATAAATCCCAGAAAATGTATTTAGATAGAAAATATGATTTTAAGAGATAATGTCTAAAGGCACTTTTATAAATTTCAAACCGTTTGTAAATTAAAATCCCGGGAATCGGTCAACGGTACTGGCCGACTGATTAGTATCCAATATTGCATATTTTACATCATAACTCCCATGCATATTACAAATAAATATGTGATTTTTACTCCTCTTCTCTACATATTTGCAGGTACACACTTAATGGAGAGATTTCCAAATAATCACTTAATTAACACTAATTAAGTGATTAATCCAAGCTTAAAGGATAAAGCCAAATTCAAATCCAGATCCAGAAAGATCCGCCCAACAAACGAAGATTCTAGATATGCCACGTGGATAACCACCTAACAAACTGAACCCAACAGAAAGATCCGAGCCAACGGCCCAGATCTGGCGGCAGATCCGCGGCAATCCGCGGCAAATCTAGGTCGTTATGACCTCGGATTTTGCGCCAACAACCTTGCTTCTGGATCCTTCACCTGGGTGCTATAAATAGTCCACCTTCACCTGCGAGCAAAAACTGATCAGAGAAGAGAGAGAGATTAG
This sequence comes from Agave tequilana, assembly GCA_038442645.1. Classification (NCBI taxonomy): domain Eukaryota; kingdom Viridiplantae; phylum Streptophyta; class Magnoliopsida; order Asparagales; family Asparagaceae; genus Agave; species Agave tequilana. The sequence goes on along the minus strand of JAVJIF010030343.1, from coordinate 261,514 downwards.
TGAATAGCTTTGTAATTTTGTTAGTTTTTGTTTAGGATTTGTAGCTCTCTATGATCTTCTTCTCCCTAGATTTCATTGCAAGAGAGAGTTGTATGAGAGAGAGAGCTTGTATCATCAAGGAGTGACAACTTGGAGCTATACAAGGATTGATCCATTCTCTACTTCTCTACTTGAGCTTGATTCTAGTTTGATTTCTTTCCTTACTTACTTTGTTTACTTTCTTGCAATTTAATTCATGTTTAGCTTTTCTTTTGTAATGGTGTGTAGCTAATTCTTTCTCCATGTACTAGCTAACCACTACCTTGCTAACTTCTAACTCATGGGTGATTGCTTTACTTCATCTTGCAATTTGTATGGTTTTCTCTTCTCCGATGGGTTTCTTTTCATTTCTTGGCAAGATCTTGTTGTAATTCTCCATATGATTCATGTGTGCCTCACTTAGAGCCTAGTCTTTGAACTAGTGCCTTGATGGAACATGGAGATGGATCACCAATATGCTATTTGTTGTACAACTTCATTATGTCGATTCTTGAATGTTGTATGCCTATTCATTAGCATCCCTTGAGTGTAGCTCTTTTGTTTCCATTATTGAAAGTCTAATTTGTAGGCCGATGACCATCTATGGAGGCTACAAGACAAGTCCAAGAATGAATCCCCATCATCCAAGTGAGAAAGTAATTAGACCAACAAGCAAGACATATCCATGCCAATGAATCAACATGAGGCATGCATCACTATCAAGGAGTTTAGTATGTTTTGGCAAGGTAGTTAAGGTTAGCTAGTCATGGTTTTCTTTCATTCAAGTTTTCTAAAGTTTTCTTTTCTTTTAGTGTGAATACAACAAACCTCTTCTTGATTTCTTTTCACTTACCACCATGAACATATCCATACACTCTTTAATTCCTTTCTTTGTGTTTTATTCATTCTTTTAAGCAAGAGAAGAATTCTCGTTTTCTTTTTCTCACGAGTATCGTAACGCTTCTACGCTAGCTCTCCTTGTGGTTCGACTCGGTATAGCTTTATGCTATAGCGGAAGATTGGAACAAGGTATATCAATTACATATTTGAAGTGAACAAGAACCAAAGGTGAACTCTAAACATTGAACCATATCTTTTATACCTAGTTCTTGTGCAATAACTTCTTGTACCTTGTTTTGACCAATCAAATTTTTGGCGCCGTTGCCGGGGAGAGCAACGGTATTTTTAAAAGTGAGAAACTAAACGATATTTCTTCTCTGTTGCAGGTACAGGTTGAAGATACAGAATATCTTGCACAGAAGAAACATATAAGTGGACCTGGGCCTCTGCTCAAGAAAGCAGAGCCCAGGATCCCTCCAAATTGCCGCGTAGCCGCGGCATTTTGCCGTGGAAACGCGGCAAAGAGGAGTTCACTTCTAACAATTTTTCTGCAGGGATTGCTGCTTTGCAAATTACTTCTGCTGATATATCTGAAATCTTGTATTCTTCACCTGATATTTGCTAATCAACAGTAAAAATTTGGTGTTAATTGATAAAAATTGTTAGACATCTTGCATTTTAGGCACGTGTCTTTCAATTACTTTACATTTACTGTTGAAGAGTGCGGGGGACAAGGTACGTAATTCATTGCATATAGACTAGGACTCACTCTTTGTTTGATTTATCTTACTTGGAGTGAACCTTGTTTGTTTCTATATCGTACACTTGCACAATTCAATTTTAAGGGCAATACCTGTAAATAAGATAAGGTGGGGGAGGTCATTACCCTTTCCTTAGCCCGCAAACCACTATCCCAGCACTCACAATCCCAAGCTTGTAAATAAAATTTGATAGACGTTGGCCCTAGGGACATCCGGACTCACTTAGGAGATTTTCCTAAGGGGGAAAAGTGTTGGAAATTGACTTCTGTAAAATCAGTGTCTAGGAAAGGGGTTGAGGGCCGAAAGCCCGAAGGTTGCTGGTTACTTAATTAAGGAACGTCTCCGGACGGAAAACCTCCCACCAACCTTACCCTTCCCTGGCTGATTTGCTTATAGTCAGAGTCTACACCAAACCTCCTGTGGACAGTCTATTTAGGAGTCATCTAGGACCAGAAACTCTAGACAAGCTTGGATTGATTTTTTCTTTTGTTGTTTGTTATTTTTCTTTTTCGCTGGTGTGATCGGTGCACGTTGTTTGTGATTGTATATACGATAGTGGTTTTGTGATCCTAATTCTACACTTGCACTTACACAACCACTTCATCCAATGAAGAACAACGTCTCACTTCAGGATCGATTTTATCCGATTCGCACCTCCATTCCTTCATGCATTCTTCTCCCCGAGCCTAATGGAAACAATTTTGAGCTGAAACCACAATTCATTAGTACACTTCCCCATTTCCATGGTCTAGAGTCTGAGGACGCGTACCTCTTTATTCGTGAGTTTGAAGAGGTATGCCAAATGATGAGAATTTCCCAACTGTCTGAGGATGCTGTTAGGTTACGGTTCATACCGTTTGCACTTAAGGATTTAGCTAAGAAATGGCTTTATAATCTTCCAGTCAGTTCCATATCTTTATGGGAGGATTTTGCTAAAGTCTTTCTTAAGAAATTCTATCCTATCCACAAAACAGCCCTCATGAGAAAAAACATAATGCAATTCAAGCAGGAAACAAATGAACCTTTCTGGAAGTATCTTGAGCGTTTCAAAGACCTTCTTGCCCTGTGTCCCCATCACGGCATAGAGAAATGGCGTCTATGCCAGATTATCTATGATGGATTAGATTACCAAACGAAAACACTTTTAGAATCCATGTGCCAAGGGGAATTTTTGAAGAAAGATGAACATCAGGGGTGGGATCTCTTTGAAACCCTAGCTGAAAAAACCATTCAGTGGGAGTCTTGTCCTGACAAATCCACTTCCACCACTTCCAGAACTGGTACACACTCCAAAGAATCCTCTCTAGCTGCAGAAACCAAGATCACACAATTAATAAAGAGGATAGAACTGCTTGAGTCAAAAGGGAATTCTGTGGTCAACCAGGTCAACCCATTGCCTTTGATTAGACCAGGTTGCACCAACTGTCATGACCTTAGCCATGTTGTTGAGGAGTGTCCATTATATCAGCCACAATCATTTCAGGAGAAAATGAATGCAGTATTGACCAGACCCAATCATCATCCATACTCCAACACTTACAATTCAGGATGGCAGAACCATCCAATTTTTTATGGAGTCAGTCTGGTCCTGAGCATCATATGCTACCACTTCCATATCCATACAATGCTCAGTTTCATCCATCCAGTTTCGATCAGAATTCACTGTATGTTCATCCATCTCAAAGTCCACCACAGTCATATCAGTCTTATCAGAATCCTCCACCATTCTACCAATCACAATTCCAATCTCCATATCCTCAACATCCACCCCAAAATAATTCCGAAATATCTGAGTTGAAACAAATGATAGAAACCTTAACAAAAAACCAGCAGCAGGAGTTGAATGAAATGAAGGTCCAAATTAGGCAATTGGCTGAGAATCAAAGAAATTTGTTCCCAAATCAGCCATTGCTAAATCCCAAAGTTGAAAATTCAGGACCCAGTCACTGTCATGCCATTCATACCCTGAGATCTGGTAAACAAGTTGACAATAAGGTTTCTAGTTCACAATCTCATCCAGTACCAAAGCCAACACCTCATGTCCCAATACCACCAACTTTTGACAAACCATCCTCTAGTGCAGAGCCATCCACATCTCAAGCCAAGGGGAAAGAAAAGGTAGATGAGCAACCTTATAAGCCTAGAGTACCATATCCAAATAGGCTTCTAAATAACAAGTCAAATGCTCACATGGAGAAAATAAAAGAAACATTCAATAAGGTCCAAATCAATGTCCCTCTTCTTGATGCCATTCAACAAGTGCCATCATATGCCAAATTTTTGAAGGAAATGTGCACCAAGAAGAGGAAGACCCAAGTCCCTAAAAAAGTCTTCCTTGCATCATCCATTAATGAGTTGCTCACTGGTCCAATTCCTGTTAAGTACAAAGACCCAGGGAGCCCCACCATTTCATGCATCATAGGACAGACTACAATAAATAGGGCACTTCTTGATTTGGGGGCCAGCATTAATCTCCTACCTTTCTCTGTGTACCAACAATTGGGGTTAGGTGATCTCCTCCCGACCCAAATGACCATCCAATTGGCTGATCGCTCTGTTACTAAACCCAAGGGGGTAATTCAAGATGTCCTTGTCAAAGTTGGAGAATTCTTTTATCCTGTTGACTTTGTTGTCCTTGAAACAAAACCAGTGTCAAATTCCAATCAAAGGGCACAAATTCCTGTCATTCTGGGTCGACCATTCCTGGCTACTGCAAATGCAATCATTAATTGCCGGAATGGATCAATGAGGTTGACTTTTGGTAACATGACACATGAACACAATGTCTTCCACACACAGCCTCATAAAACAAAAGATCAAACATTTGAGGTTAGCTTCATTAATAACAATTGTGAGGAGGAAAGTGAAGATCCAAAAGATGATTCACAATCTTGTGATTCTCTTATCCGAGTACCCTTTCAAACGGGGAAAGTTGATTTGGATATTTTCACTTTCAATAAGCCAACTAAGAGTGTATTAGAACCTCCAATTGATATATCTTTTGAAGACTTGTTTGCTGATGAGATCATGTGTTTAGATGAGTCAACTCGGGGTAAATTAGCTGATTGTCCACTTCCGGATGTTGATTTGAGTTTTGAAGAATTATATGGAGAAGAGTTAAAATTTCTTAACATTGGAAGTGATGAGATTCTGAGTGAGAGTGGTAATAAGGACTTTGTTTGTGAACGATGTGGTGGAATGAGTATGAATGAAAATAACAACCAATTGAAACTGGAAACACCTAGGGTTAGAATAATTCAGACCGTTTCCCAATGGAGCTCAAGAAAGAGAACACATTGGAACGATGGGAAACGGGCCAGAGGGAAGCGACCAAAAGCCCAGGTGAGAGTTACACTTGTATATTCCTTGTAAATAATTCCTTCCCCTTCCATTTTGTTTCATGCATACATATATCATAATGCATTGAGGACAATGCATGAAATAAGTGTGGGGGAGGGTTTACTAACTTAGAGTTTTTAGAATTTCTTTCTTTTACACTTCTTTTAGAGTTTTTAGATTTTCTTTATTTTACACCTCTTTTAATAAATAAAAATAAAAAAAAATAATAAAATAAAAACTTTTTGAAATAAGAGATAATGTTTTGTTCTATTTTTAAGAAAATTAAGATGTATCTTAGAGATTAAGAAAGCCTTAATTATGACATCTTAAATCTAGTTGAAGTAATAGATCTTGTTTGAGATTATAGGCTAAGTAAGTAAAATTGGTGAGATATTTTTATCTTGAATTTTTTGCCTTAGATAATATGCACTTTACACTTACACATTTCTTGGGATGGAGACAAAGACCAAAAATGCCATATAAATAAAAAAAAAAAAAAGAAAAAGAAAAAAATATATAAATAAAAGATCACTTATTAAGCTGGATAACTATGCCTCAAGAAGCATGATTATTCACGCCTAACGGTGATTATAAATAATCCCCTTTAGTTTTGTGGCCTTTTTCACTCGAGACCTTAAACCCGAGGGATGTTTTCTCATTTGGTGCCCTAAGACCTTCTGGTTTGGGAGTCATCGGTTAAAGGCTCGTTACAAGGGTGAACTAGAAAGCCTAAACTAAGGGAAGAAAAAAGAAAAATAAAAAAATAAATATATATGAATAAATGGTTTTATGGTTGGAGTTGAAATCCCAAGAAACCTTCACTTACACGGTGTGCATATTATCTAGGTTTTATGAAAGATAAAATATTCAATCCAATTTTGAATTCTTACCTTAATTAAAAACAAGATCTTGCATAGATACTAAGTTTAAGGAAGAATGATTATAGGTGGACTTATGACCTAGGATCACTTATATTTTTGCAAAAATAGTTCGTAAACTTGTCTCTTATTCAAAATGCATTTTCAAAATACTAACATTTGTTTTCTTTCTTTATGGATTTTGTGGGTGTAATCCGCTGAAAACCCTCAGGAGACAACACTCCTCCTCTAGGGTAACCTAGAGGTTTAACGGCTTGTTGCACACGCTCAGTGCAATCGCGTCACCGGCGAAAGTGGTGTAATAAAATTGGTAGTTTAGATTTTCTTTCTTTGTTTTGCTCGGGACGAGCAAAAGAATAAGTGTGGGGGTGTGATTAGTATCCAATATTGCATATTTTACATCATAACTCCCATGCATATTACAAATAAATATGTGATTTTTACTCCTCTTCTCTACATATTTGCAGGTACACACTTAATGGAGAGATTTCCAAATAATCACTTAATTAACACTAATTAAGTGATTAATCCAAGCTTAAAGGATAAAGCCAAATTCAAATCCAGATCCAGAAAGATCCGCCCAACAAACGAAGATTCTAGATATGCCACGTGGATAACCACCTAACAAACTGATCCCAACAGAAAGATCCGAGCCAACGGCCCAGATCTGGCGGCAGATCCGCGGCAATCCGCGGCAAATCTAGGTCGTTATGACCTCGGATTTTGCGCCAACAACCTTGCTTCTGGATCCTTCACCTGGGTGCTATAAATAGTCCACCTTCACCTGCGAGCAAAAACTGATCAGAGAAGAGAGAGAGATTAGTGAATAGCTTTGTAATTTTGTTAGTTTTTGTTTAGGATTTGTAGCTCTCTATGATCTTCTTCTCCCTAGATTTCATTGCAAGAGAGAGTTGTATGAGAGAGAGAGCTTGTATCATCAAGGAGTGACAACATGGAGCTATACAAGGATTGATCCATTCTCTACTTCTCTACTTGAGCTTGATTCTAGTTTGATTTCTTTCCTTACTTACTTTGTTTACTTTCTTGCAATTTAATTCATGTTTAGCTTTTCTTTTGTAATGGTGTGTAGCTAATTCTTTCTCCATGTACTAGCTAACCACTACCTTGCTAACTTCTAACTCATGGGTGATTGCTTTACTTCATCTTGTAATTTGTATGGTTTTCTCTTCTCCGATGGGTTTCTTTTCATTTCTTGGCAAGATCTTGTTGTAATTCTCCATATGATTCATGTGTGCCTCACTTAGAGCCTAGTCTTTGAACTAGTGCCTTGATGGAACATGGAGATGGATCACCAATATGCTATTTGTTGTACAACTTCATTATGTCGATTCTTGAATGTTGTATGCCTATTCATTAGCATCCCTTGAGTGTAGCTCTTTTGTTTCCATTATTGAAAGTCTAATTTGTAGGCCGATGACCATCTATGGAGGCTACAAGACAAGTCCAAGAATGAATCCCCATCATCCAAGTGAGAAAGTAATTAGACCAACAAGCAAGACATATCCATGCCAATGAATCAACATGAGGCATGCATCACTATCAAGGAGTTTAGTATGTTTTGGCAAGGTAGTTAAGGTTAGCTAGTCATGGTTTTCTTTCATTCAAGTTTTCTAAAGGTTTCTTTTCTTTTAGTGTGAATACAACAAACCTCTTCTTGATTTCTTTTCACTTACCACCATGAACATATCCATACACTCTTTAATTCCTTTCTTTGTGTTTTATTCATTCTTTTAAGCAAGAGAAGAATTCTCGTTTTCTTTTTCTCACGAGTATCGTAACGCTTCTACGCTAGCTCTCCTTGTGGTTCGACTCGGTATAGCTTTATGCTATAGCGGAAGATTGGAACAAGGTATATCAATTACATATTTGAAGTGAACAAGAACCAAAGGTGAACTCTAAACATTGAACCATATCTTTTATACCTAGTTCTTGTGCAATAACTTCTTGTACCTTGTTTTGACCAATCACCGACACCGGTTTTGAAGATTTACAACTTAATTCCGAAAAATTCCAGAAAATCATGAAAAATCTAGAATATTAAAAAATAATATTTGAAACTAAAATTAGTCAAATCTAAATACCAAACAGATCAAATCAAGCAGTACTGCTATATGAGTAAATATTCAAATAGTAGAAAATAATAAAATAAAATAAAAAGAATACGCCCCAAGAATCAAGATACGTAACTGTGTACGTATGCAGAGGATGGGGTGTTACACCGGTCGACCGGACGGTCGACCGAACAGAGAGACTTGCTCTCTGTATCCTGGCCTCGGTCGACCAACCGGTCGACCGATGGCACAACGGTCTGAAATATGACCGTTGGCCGGTCGACCGAGCGGTCGACCGACAGTTCTGTCAGGCCTCCAACAGCTAGTTTTTGGAGCCCTATAAATTGGGCCATTTGGGGGCTGTTTTGATTAAGATTTTTGGAGACTTTTAGAGCCAGTTTTTCCTACTCTTTCAAGAGGTTTTTCCCACATATTTGAGAGCAAATATTTCCAATCAAAAGGAGAGTTTTATCAAGAGTGTTTAAAAGAGATTTCTTGAGTTTTTCCTCCATCATTCTCATCCTTGTTTTCTCACACAACACTTGAGCTATCCATTGCTATATCTACCCTATAGGGAGTTTGTTGTGAAGGTGATCAAGTGTTGTGATCACCAAAGTTCTACTTTGTACCTTGAGGAGGCGGACGTGTGTGTTCGCATTGTTTCGGGTCCTAGTGGGGACTCGGTGTTTCGGGTTCTAATAGGAACTCGGTGTTTGAGGTGCGGCCTCGGCGAGCTTGTGGGGCTTACGGTGTGTACGGGACTAGGGAGTCCGAGAGCTTGTAGGTGTTGCGGCACCGAGGAGTGATCCATTGGGATCGATTATAGTAGAAATCCTTCGTGTGTCGAAGGCGGGGATGTAGAGCAAGGGTGCTCGAACCTCGAAACAAATCCCTTGTGTTTGCGATTGCTCACTCTCTCTCTCTCTTTGTCTCTTGTTTATATCTTGCATGCTATTATTGTGTTTACATTTATATGCTTGATATATTGTGTGCTTTATTGTATATGCTTGGGGATTGTTTGCTAACACTTGTATTCAACCAAGAGAGCCAACGCGGCACCTCAACCCTTATCTAGGGGAATCTAGAGGAGTTAGTCCAGAGCCCTTCACGGGGAATTCGGCTACACTCTTGTGTTATACGTGGTGTTTTAGTTTAAAGAGTTTAGTTTAGGTCATAATAGTTTTTAATTCCGCATTATTTGGCATTAAGTGACCATTAGATTAGCCATCACCTATTCACCCCCCTCTAGGTGATTTTACAGATCATGTATTAGGACAGAGAGATTCAGAGAGAGAAAGAGAGAGATTGATGTAATAGATGGTGACAATCTATGTAAAGGTGTCTCCTTTCTTCTCCAATGTAATCTTCTCCATGTTCTACATGATGCTTAGCTAATCTCTTCTTCTCATGGCAATCTAACCGCTAATCACTAATCATTTAACCACTTACTTGATAATCCACATGAATCTAATAGCCTCTACAAGGTCTTGCTCTTGCAAGAGCCATTGATGGCTCATGATGATGGATTCTAACATTCTAACATTTCTAATACCTAACTCACTAACTTGCTAACTTGTAATGTCTTCCTTATTTCATGCTCACCTTTAACCGGTTTTGATGATTTAATAGTAGCTTGCAACTTATTATGTGATATAGATGTATTGTTTGAATGTAGAAGAACAATCTTAAAGGCCATGCTCTGTATCGTCTCTTGAAGCCAAGGATTAGTGATGGCCAAGGATTCATGTGAGGCAACTATCACTAAGAGGTTAGCATGGTTAGTGGAGCAATTAGTAGTTAGTAACCATGAGTTTTCTTTCATAGTTTTCATCATTCTTTTTATCTTATTTTAAAAACAATTTTCAAAAATATTTTATCATTTTCTTATCAATGTTGTCACCACCTTCTTAGGTCACCTTTGTTTCATTTTTTTTTGTTTTCCAAATCACTTCTCTTTTCTTTTCACATCACTATTTTATCGTCTTCTCCATCTATCACTTCCAAATTCCTTTTCTTTTTCTTTTACTCATTCTTTTAACAAAGAAGAACTTGTTAACATACGACGTGAATAAAAACTGTTAATGCTTCTATCGCCTCCCGTCCCTATTGATTCGACCCATTAAGCCAATGCTATAACGGAAGTATCGAGGGAACATTAGCACATATACATTTTCATTAATTTCATAAAACACATGTTTTCAAGTGCCCGTTCGATCCGATCAAATTTTCGAAAAACGAAATGAAAATACAAAAGAAAAGAAAAGAAGAACACCTACACTAACCTACACTAAAATATAGAAAACCTAGCCTAATTCCAAATCTGCTTGTGTTTCGGGCCTCTGTAGTGCTATATATAGGCATATTGGGCTTCTAGAAGATGAGACGGGGCCACGCGTCAAAGATCGACGCGTGGCCCCACCAAATTACCTCGAAAACGCGGCATTTGCCGCGTTTCCGCAACAAAACCAGGGACTTGGTCCCTGGTTTTGGCGAGGAACTTCCCGTCGCTTCTAGGACCATCTTGGTATATTCGTATTTTGGTATTTTTGCCCAGATATTCATCTGACGTGTGCAAGGGTCTAGGTTCAATGTATCTTCTAGAAGATCCCTTACTTGGCCTCCAAGAAATGCGGATTTAATTACCCAAAAATGGGTTTAATTAAACTTTTATTACCCTTTTGCCCTTCTGTCTTGATTATCTGCAAGAGAGACCAAAACACGGTTTAGACCGACATTTTATTCATAAATCGGTGGGAAAATATGATATAAAGGTGATCTTATGGAAGTCTCCAAAGAGGCCCATGTGAAGTTTCAGGCCGAACTTGTCGGCAATGTGTATATGCTGTGAAATTTAGAAGTTACAATTAGTGGATTGCAGTTATCCTATGCCTCAAAAGCGGCGATTGTGGAATAATCGAAGACTACGATGGTCTCGAGCTCGGATATTCAGTTGTACCTTAAAGAGAGATTTGGACTAGACGTGCAACAAGGAAGTCCACATCATTACTCTTATGATGGAGCAAATTCTCATAAACCCTGTGGATCAAGGAGATCATTAGGTGATAAAGTTTAGGGTAGGCCTGAACTTATTCGACCTAATCAAGTTGTAAACCTCGTGAGGGGGTTATAGAGAAGAGGGAGTGAGATGGAAATGAAGTCAAGATTTGTTCAATTTAGCATTGATGCGAGCACTTGGAGCATGGTGTCTATTCTCGGACTTGGACGTATTCTAGTCAAGGGGGAGATTACTAGAATTGTGACTGGAATACATCGTGAAGATAGACAAAACTTCAGAGATCAAAAAACGGATGTGCACAAGGAGCTATGCACATTACTAGTCAACTATACAATGTATTAGTCGACTAATACATTGTACAGTCAACTAGGTTGGCCAACAGAGAGTTGAGGTTCTCGAATTTTGTCAGAGTAATCGACTAGTATTTGGGCCTAGTAGACTAATACATGGTATTAGTTGACTAATACCCTAATCTAATCGACTAATGGAAGGTCTGACAGTTTCCTTTTCTGGATCTGTTTTTAGTTCGAGTTGGATTCGGGTTTCTTTTTTCTTCTGAGCGGTGATTGTTCGTATTGATGGAGTTTGTTTTGGACTAGGAGGGTCCTATGGTTTATAAATAATCTCTTGGGGGTGCCGAAATCCAATAACTTTGTAATTACTAAATAGTGTAATTCATCTAGGTGAGAGATTTATGAGAGAAACTTAGCCACAAGAATTTGATGTTCTTGGCGACCATCAAATGGTTTGTAATCTACTCAGCGAGAGGTGTAAGTAATTCTTATTGTACTTCCTAAAAGTTTAATAAAGTTTTTCCCCTTCTTTCGTGGACGAGCACACAATCTATTTGATCGGTGGAACCATGTTATATTATGTGTTGGCTTTCTTGCTTCGGAATATCTTCTTCTTCTCTTCTTCTCATTGCCCTAACAGATCACGATGTTGCTTTCCGCTGCGCGACCCTAGTCGATCTGGTCATGGGGGCATCCCGAATTCACAACATATTTTATCTATTGAATTAGACAAACTTTCGACTTAAATATTTCATTCATTCGAAAACGAAATTGAACATGTGAATATACCACGTTCATCTCCAATGGAAAGAGAACACACTACAACCATCATCCTTCCTTGTGTTTCTAGCAACGGATCACGCTTGAGTTCAGCTTAAAGTTCACTTGAAATTCCTCGTTTCCCAACAACCCGATCTGACCTACATCTGCACCACCTAGTGCTACCGCCTCGCCCCTCATCGCCTCTCTCATCGTTGTCCTTGTTATGATCCTAAATTGGCTGAGCCCACCAAGAACTCCATGAGAAAGCTTTGAATCTCTTCCTCTGAAGATGTCACTAGTTCCCCTTTACCTGCAACACAAAATTAAACCTATGTTAATAATGAATTAATTCATAGAGATTAATAAATAATTTATCCAACAATTAACATAGTGTAGTGGTTGGATTTTGACCCTCATCAAGTTCGCGACACATGTCCCACCTGTAGGATCTAAAATATTATGTCAAGACAACACTAAAACAAAGATATTAGTATAAAATAACTTGCAGTAAAGGAAATAAATCTAAAAAAATGCAAACGCAAACACAAGAGATTTTATCCTGGTTTGGTCCTCATGACCTACATCCAGTCTCCAAGCAACCCGCTTGAGATTTTCCTTAACCTTGATTTTGTGCACCCAAAACTAATACCTTGTACACCACTTCACAAATCTCCTTTGCCAAATGTATACAACTCTTCTTACACCAAGAAGACAACAACACCTTATACAACTTCTCTTCAACTTGAAGACGCTCTTGTACAATGCTTTCTCTTTGAGTAATTACAATCAATCCTATAAGCTTTGAATTTGAATGTGATCGTAAACAAGGACTCTTATAGGTGGACTCTCAGTATTCTTCACTAAAGTATTGGAATTTGAGTGAAAAATAGAAAGTGTAACTAGTTTTCTGAAAAACAGATTTTTCAACAGAGTTTTTGGGCAAAAGAACTATTGATGTGAATTGGTGATTTAGCCTAGGACAACATCCCTATTTATAGTTAAAATCTAAGATCAGTTAGGAAAGTTATCAACATGAATTTGAATTTTGAAACATTAGATAAAATACCAGAAATCAGAAACTGACTAACAGTCAGAAACTTCTATTAGTCGACTTGAGGAAGAGGGTGAAATCAACTAGAGGGGGGTGAATAGGTGATGGCTATACTAAGAGACAAATAATGCGGATTTAAAAACTATTTAAACAATAAGCAACAATAAAAGACTTGCAAGAAATTAGACAAGTAATAGAGCAAGTAAATGAGAGATAGAGTTTAGAGAAAAGTGGACAATCGCAAACACGAAGATATTTTTCGATGTTCGAGCCACTGCTCTACGTCCCCGCCTTCAACACGATGAAGGATTTCCACTATTGTTGATCCCACCGGATCGTCAATACAAGGACACACTTGTCCTATCTCTCGCGGTGCCGCAACACCAACTTGGAGCACACTAGCTCGCTTGAGGCCGATGCCTCTACAACTTCTCAAAATGAAGAAAAGGTGATCAACACTTGACCACAAACAATGGCTCAGTTGCACAACCCTACAACCAAGATGAGGAGATGATATTTTTGAGATTGTGTAGTGCACAAATTTAGAAGAGAAGTAGAGGAATGCTTCAAGCTAAAAGAATTGGAAATTTTGGCTTAATGAAAGCTATTTGCTAAAAGGCTAAGCTTTTGAAAACTTTTGATTTTTAACTTGTAAATCTTGTATCTTTAGTTGTAGAAACCTCCCTCTATTTATAGGGGATGAAAACTGGGTTACAAGGGTCAAAAGAGTCGTTGGGGAGAAACCCAACACAAAATAAGTCAGAAAAAATAGCTGTTGGAAACTGTCAGAAATTTCTGACTGCTGTCGGTCGACCGGGCCGGTCGACCGCCAAGGTTGGATTTCCGACCATTGGGAAACCGGTCGACTGGGACGGTCGACCGAAGTCCAAACAGAGAGTAAGTTCTCTCTGTCGGTCAACCGGTCCGGTCGATCGAGGAAAAACAGAGAGCAGTGCTCTCTAACTCGGTCGACCGGTCGATCGATCGAAGTGCACACATGCACAGTGGTGCATGCCCGGTCGACCAACAGAGCAATTCAGCTCTGCCAGCGGTCGACCGTGAGGTCGACCGGACTCAGGCCAAAAACTGATTTTGAAAAGGAATTTTGAAGATAGAAATTTTTGATAAAAGTTCTTTGGATTGGGTATATACAAAATAGAGTTCTAGGACTTATAAGGACCAGGGTGTGATCATAGATCAACACCAAAATGATTTGAACTATATTTTGATAAAAATCCTTTTTCTAAACAAAAACGATTTTTCAAAAACTTGTTTTTCCAAAAACGATTTTTTCAAACTTTGTTTTTCCGAAACTAGGTTAGAAATTTTGTAATAAAAATTTGTTTGTAAGCATGAAGCAATACCAAATGTGTGTGTGTGACAATCCCAAAGTTATCAACCTCTATCATCTCGGTTTTGACAAAATAGACTATAAATCCTAACTAAAAATGGAAAATACAAATCTTGTATAGTCTTCAATCTTGTTTGATCCTGGAGCTCTTCTATTGTGCTGGGCTCTGGGATCCAAATCTTTGCGGCTTCCAAATGTGTGAGTCTTGTGTTGGAGCCGTCAACCAAACTATGATTTTTACCTGAAACTCATTTAAACAAACTTATTAAAACATAACTATATATGGTTTGTTATCATCAAAACTTTGGGCTAATGGCCTTTGGGCCAACAATCTCCCCATTTTTGATGATAACAAAACATATAGAGTTATTACAAATATTTTGGGTGGAGACTTTAAGTGAAGCTCCCCCTTAACACATGCATATAAAATAATCTGATAAAGAGATACACATGCATAACACAGGCATATATATAGGATATGAAAATGACACATATGCCAACCATCCATGCATACTAAAGATACAGAAATATAGAAGTGTATGCATACATGGTTACCTCCATCCATCCATAAATACCTCCATCCTCCAAAAATAGGTGATTGGGTCAATAAAAGCATAAACACAATAAGCACAATATACAACCAATCACATATGCCACATGGAGATAGAAAACATAACTGCCATAAATAGTAAAACAAGGTTCATACAGATAAGAGGTTCATGCCAACCTCAAAACCATAATACATTTCCACATAACACAAACACTAAACCAAACACAAAATATGTCTAAAAAATACAACCCAAAATAACACATAACTCCCTAAATATCTCTCCCCCTTTTTGACATCATCAAAAGGGGTCACTCCTCATCAGAATCAGAATCCTGTGTAGTAGATGGCGGTGGAGGAGCCGAAGGAGTCCTGGCGAGAAATGGAGGACCAGTAGTAGGAAGTGGCCTAGAACCGCTGATGGAAGAGGAACCGGCCAATTATTCTTCTGATAAATGCCGCCGAGAAATGTCTCCAAATAGCGCATGGAGTCACAAATGTAGCTGAGATCATGCTCCAAACGCTGCTCCATTCGCTGATAATGTGCGAACATCTCAGCGGAAATCTGCTGGCGATGCGCAGTCATCTCAGCAGAAATCTGCTCGTCGTGCTCCCGAATCTGAGTAGATAAGGCAATATAGGGATCGGAGGGAGCAGAAGAGCCAGAAGAGGATCCAGGGACAGGAACATCAGGAAAGAAAGGTTGCGACTGAGGAGCAGGAGGACGCTCCCTAACACGCATTCTCTTGAGGAGAGTGTTGTTAATGTCAACTGACGGTTCAACTGACCGTTCAGCAGAAAGATTGAAGTTTAGTTGCTTCAGCAGATGAGTAATGACCATCCCAAAAGGCAAGTGCCGGGTGGGGACAAGGAGATGGTCAGATGTCATGAAACTGATGATGAGTTTAGGTATACTGATTCTAATGCCTCGCAGAAGGCAATAGATGATAAGGGGAACAGAACCCCGAGCATGACTATACTCTCCTGATTTTAGTAGGAGGTTATAGAAAACTATCTTAGTTAGGACCTGAGCGATGAGAGTGTAATGTCTCACCTCCTCATTCCTAACTAATCCGGGGTTGTCATCACCATGAAGCAACGTGGAACCGGTGAGGGCAGACTCACCGTCCGGATAGACGAAATCATGAAGATCTAGATTATAAATGTCTTCACCCTCACAGGAGAGGTGAAGATGATGTGCAAACTCTTGGAGGGAGATGTCTATGTCCCTCCCCCAAACTCTAGATCTTATTTGGTTAGATTCAAAAGAAAGATTAGAATAGAAATACTGAACAATGGATGGGTAAACTGGTTCCCTAATTGACAGAAAATTTTCTAATGAATTAGCTCTCAAAATAGGGGCTAAATGTAGATGCTCAAAATCATTGATCACAACACATCTCCCAGAGCTAACATTCTTAGTGGAAAGTACAATGTGTCTATATGAAGCTTGGGATGAAACAAAAAGGGATGATTGTGAAGAGGATTGAGCAGATTTACCTTTCTCAGAACGAGTCCTCTTAGACATGATGGAAGAGAATCAAGGCTAACAACAAGATCTAAGCAAGGAAATGAAAATAAGGCAAAGGAAATTGAAAGATCTAGAAAAGAAATTTTGCCTTGAAATTTACGGAGAAAAACCCGAAAAATCTTTAAGAAAATGAGGATCCGGAGCCTGAAACTGCAAAACTTAGAATTTTAGGAAGGAATTTGAGTTTAATAGAGTGAGAGAGGGTTGGATAGGGTTAGGGTTTTGAGAGAGATGAGGAAGAAGAGGAGGAGGGCGGATGAAAGAGAGAAAGAGAGAGTTTAGGGCATTATAAAGGATCGGGTAAAAAAGCTGGAACCCGTCGCCCGGTCGACCGGTCCGGTCGACCGGGGGAAACCGAGACCAAGCCCATCTCAGTCGGTCGACCTCCCGGTCGACCGGCTACGGGTAAAAATAAAAATTTATATCAGGCTAGAGCGGGCGACCGCTCCGGTCGACCGGGCCGGTCGACCGGTCTTGCCCAAAAATCAGAGAGCAAGCCAGTTTTAAATTTTTTTTTTTAATATAATTTAAAATCCATTAAAGCAAATATGTATGTTTATCATAAAAATGATGTTAAGATACTTTAAATCTTTCTTGGCATAAAAAGACAACAAACAATATGTTTATTTTTATTTGTTGTTTAATATTTAATCTTATTTATTAATAAAGCGATAAATAAGAGATGTAGAAGCCGAATACCCCGTTAAGGGTTCTGAACTTCTCCTCGTCATTTCTCTAGATAAGAGTTGAGGCGCGCAATTACCATCTCTATTTATTTGCTTCAAATTGTTTTAAATAAATCTTTATTTTGACAAAAATCATATAGAACTTTTAACAAAATCTTGATATGTGGACAAATATCATATGGCAATGTTCTCAATCATGGCAAAGGTACAAACAAAATAGAAATGCAAGTTTACACTATCACAAAAGTAAAACTAGCAATCCTATGTATATGAAAAAAAAATCTTTATGTGGAGAAATTACCAAACCATAGGCATTCTCCAAAAATGGGTGCCTCTATGATAGTGATGCAAGCGACGATGTATTCGTTGAGCATTGATGCATCCACCACCCGGGCACCATCTCCCCCTAAGTCTTGGAGGAGGACGACCCACCTGCATTAGTTAAGTTTGGTGTGTCTTTTGGTACCCAAATCTTTTTGGGTCCTATAGGGTTAGTATTTTCTCGAACCCAAATATTTTTATTTAATATGTTTAGCTTAGCATAACAAAACTTTTCTAAATGGCCTTTGCGGCCACAATGAGCACAAGTATAAATTCTACCACTACCATACATAAATGCATGTTTGTGCGTGTGTGCATGTTTGTGTGATTTTGAAGCATGTGAATGATGAGTGTGTTTCCCTTGGGATAATCCTTTAGGAAACCTAGATGCAAGTTTAGTCATGTCAAAAGCATACTTCTTTAAAGTAGAATCTAAAACTTCAACACGTTTTTGAATCTCTAAAAATTCGTTTTTGTTGCAAGTAGAAATAGGGCTTTTTCCTTTACAAGATATTTTATATTTTTCAAAATCCTTTTTCATCTTTTCAAAAGAATTTGCTAATTTATTTTTCTCTTGTAAAACAAGTTCAAATTTACTTTTTAAAGAATCGTTTTCCTTTTTCAATTTTTTATTTTGAGCTTGTGAAATTTCATATCTACTTTGTAACTCTTCAAAAAAATGTGCAAGCTCATCCATGGTTAAGTCATCATCATCTAGAGAGTTTTCTAGACATACCTTGGTAGCATCCTCACCATGTGCCATGAAGCACATGTGAGCGGCGTCGATCTCCTCTTCGGATTCCGACTCCGAGTCATCCCATGTGGCCACCATCGCCTTTTTCTTCTTTTGCCCATTCTTGGAGGTAGTAGCTTGTAGAGCGGGGCAATCAGCAATTAGGTGTCCCGTCTTCTTGCAATGAAAACACGGACCCAGTTCCTCTCTCTTCCTTTCAAATCTTCCTTGAGGTTTCCCTCTTCGAAAGTTGCTTTGTCTACCCTTTTTGTAGAACATTTTGCCCACCTTCCTTATGAGCATGGCAAAGTCTTCATTGTAGTCTTCCGATGAATCCTCTTCATCATGGGTGGATGGAACGGCCTTGAAAGCAAGGGCTTTCTTCTTTGGTGCCTCCCTTTCTTCTCTTACTTTCATCTCCATCTCATGGGTTTTGAGATTGCCGATGAAGCCGGAGAAGTCCATCTCCTCCCTATCATTTAGCTCCTTGAGGGTGGTTGCCTTGACTTCCCAAGACTTGGGAAGAGCTCTAATGACCTTCCGGATCTTTTGGTCATTATCGATGGTGTCACCTAAAGAAAATAGAGCATTAGTAATCTTGGTAAAACGGGTGAGCATATCATCTATGCATTCATTTTCAAGCATATAAAAATTCTCATATTGAGAACGGAGCAAGTCAATTTTAGATCTCTTGACTTGAGACGTTCCCTCATGAGTCACAATAAGAACATTCCAAACTTCAAAAGCAGATTTACAGTTAATGATGCGTGAAATGTCATCTTCATTTAAAGCTTGGGTGAGTGCATATTGGGCTCTAGCATTAGCTTCATAGTCCTTAGTAGTGTCTTCGGACCATGTTTTCTCATCAGTGAGAGGTTCACTAAATTCTTTGGTGATGGACCTAGCAACTCTAACTCCTAGGGATTTTAGGAAAAGGTTCATTTTGACCTTCCAAATAGGAAAGTTCAATCCATCAAATTTAGGTGGGGACTTGATGCTAGAAAAGTCAACAGATGCCATGAATACAAATATAATGCACAACAAATAAAAATGCAACAAATAGATATAGCCAAAAGTGAGGATCTCCCTAAGGTGGTTAAACCAAATGCTAGGGTTAGGCTCTGATACCAATTGAAATCAACTAGAGGGGGGGTGAATGGTGATGGCTATACTAAGTGACAAATAATGCGGATTTAAAAACTATTTAAACAATAAGCAACAATAAAAGACTTGCAAGAAATTAGACAAGTAATAGAGCAAGTAAAGGAGAGATAGAGTTTAGAGAAAAGTGGACAATCACAAACACGAAGATATTTTCCGAGGTTCGAGCCACTGCTCTACGTCCCCGCCTTCAACACGATGAAGGATTTCCACTATTGTTGATCCCACCGGATCGTCAATACAAGGACACACTTGTCCTATCTCTCGCGGTGCCGCAACACCAACTTGGAGCACACTAGCTCGCTTGAGGCCGATGCCTCTACAACTTCTCTAAATGAAGAAAAGGTGATCAACACTTGACCACAAACAATGGCTCACTTGCATAACCCTACAACCAAGATGAGGAGATGATATTTTTGGGATTGTGTAGTGCACAAATTTAGAAGAGAAGTAGAGGAATGCTTCAAGCTAAAAGAATTGGAAATTTTGGCTCAATGAAAGCTATTTGCTAAAAGGCTAAGCTTTTGAAAACTTTTGATTTTTAACTTGTAAATCTTGTATCTTTAGTTGTAGAAACCTCCCTCTATTTATAGGGGATGAAAAATGGGTTACAAGGGTCAAAAGAGTCGTTGGGGAGAAACCCAACACAAAATAAGTCAGAAAAAATAGCTGTTGGAAACTGTCAGAAATTTCTGACTGCTGTCGGTCGACCGGGCTGGTCGACTGCCAACGGTCAGATTTCCGACCGTTGGGAAACCGGTCGACCGGGACGGTCGACCGAAGTCCAAACAGAGAGTAAGTTCTCTCTGTCGGTCGACCGGTCTGTTCGACCGAGGAAAAACAGAGAGCAGTGCTCTCTATCTCGGTCGACCGG
This sequence comes from Agave tequilana, assembly GCA_038442645.1. NCBI lineage: Eukaryota > Viridiplantae > Streptophyta > Magnoliopsida > Asparagales > Asparagaceae > Agave > Agave tequilana. The sequence continues at coordinate 241,280 of JAVJIF010030343.1, read as the reverse complement.
TCGATCGACCGAAGTGCACACATGCACAGTGGTGCATGTCGGTCGACCGCCCGGTCGACCGACAGAGCAATTCAGCTCTGCCAACAGTCGACCGTGCGGTCGACCGGACTCAGGCCAAAAACAGATTTTGAAAAGGAATTTTGAAGATAGAAATTTTTGATAAAAATTCTTTGGATTGGGTATATACAAAATAGAGTTCTAGGACTTATAAGGACCAGGGTATGATCATAGATCAACACCAAAATGATTTGAACTATATTTTGAAAAAAATCCTTTTTCTAAACAAAAACGGTTTTTCCAAAAACTTGTTTTTCCAAAAACGATTTTTTCAAACTTTGTTTTTCTGAAACTAGGTTAGAAATTTTGTAATAAAAATTTGTTTGTAAGCATGAAGCAATACCAAATGTGTGTGTGTGACAATCCCAAAGTTATCAACCTCTATCATCTCGGTTTTGACAAAATAGACTTAAATCCTAACTAAAAATGGAAAATACAAATCTTGTATAGTCTTCAATCTTGTTTGATCCTGAGCTCTTCTATTGTGCTGGGCTCTGGGATCCAAATCTTTGCGGCTTCCAAATGTGTGAGTCTTGTGTTGGAGCCGTCAACCAAACTATGATTTTTACCTGAAACTCATTTAAACAAACTTATTAAAACATAACTATATATGGTTTGTTATCATCAAAACTTTGGGCTAATGGCCTTTGGGCCAACAGAGGGTTAGTCAACTAGGGTAACAAGTTTTGCCTATAGTAGTCGACTTATAAGGGGGGCAAGTCGACTAGGGAATGGCTGATACATGTGACATGTTTCTAGAAACTGAACTTAGTCGACCAGCAGTAGTTATAAGTCGACTACAACTATTATTAGTCGACTAGGGAATAGTATAAGTCGACTAATTATGGTATGCAGAATAGAAACAGAGAGTTGGTATGTATCTGAGGCAAAAGCTAAGTCGACTATAGTTATGAGTAAGTCGACTATAAGTGATATAAGTCGACTAATCAAGAGTATAAGTCGACTATAGGGCTTATGATGTGTGTGTGTTCAAGGCTTTTAACATTCTAATAAACATTACAATACACATTTATAGCCATTCTCTTTGGGAAGTCTTGAGCATGTAGGACTCTTGTATAAGCTTGTAAGATAGAGCTTCAATGAAATGGCTTCACAAATGTATCATTAAAATCAAGTTTCAACATTCCCCCCTTTTTGATGATGACACTTTGTGTGCACGATAACTCCCCCTGCAGAGAACATATGATAACAAAGAAATTGTTCTCCCCCTGCATAGAATAGGTTATAACGAATATAGAAAAATATTATTTTCCCCTCTTAAAAAAAGGTTATAACAGATATATATAATAAGTGTTCTCCCCCTGCAAAAAAAAAAATATATCATAACACATATATATAAATGATAAATGTTTGAAATATTTTTCTATCAAACTTTTTATACGGTATCTGAAAAATAAACATTAGAATGGTACCAAACATTATAAGATCAAAGCATTAACCTTTAGGAATTCAAATCCAATTTGAATTTAGTTTCCATCTATTAGTATACACATAATTGCATGAATTACATATAGAATGTTTGTATGATGCAATATAAGTATTTTTATCAAAAATGCTTAAGTTTTTAGGAATCCATATGTATTTGTTCTTAATTCTTTTTGAAATAATATCAGTATTTTTTCACAAAAGATTTATATGGATTATGATTCTTTTCACTAATATGTGTAGATTTTCCACTCTGATTTAAGAATCCAAGATCATAATGATTATGTGACATCTTTTGATATGATAACAAATCATTTAATTTTTCTTTTTTTTGAATAAATTTAGTCACATTTTTCAAAATCTCTTCATACTTCATTTTGAAACTTGACATGTCTTTATCTAAAACAGAAATTCTTTCATGTAAAGACATAGTTTCTTTTTTAAGCATTACATTTTCTTTTATAAAATTCTCATTATCCTTTTTCAATGATGATATAACTTTTTCAAAATCATCTTTTTGAGAATTTATAGAAGAAATTTGAGAAACATAACATGAATTTTCTTTGATAAGTTTTTCATTTTTCTTTGACAAAACTTTATTCTTTATCTTTTCATTCTTAAGATCATTGTATAATTCATGAAATGCATCTAAGAGTTCAGTATATTGTACCTCATCTTTCTTCTTGAGCCATAAAGCATATGTTGGCATGTTCAATTGTTTCTTCTTCGTCAGAGGAAGATGAATCACTACTCTCCCATGATGCTTGATAATCTTTCTTTTTTTTGAACTTTTTGTTCTTAAATTTCCCTTTATTTTTGAGCAGTGGGCAATTCTTCTTTGAAAACACCTAGAGGGGGGTGAATAGGTGAAAATGCTAATCTAACAATCTTTTAAAACAAGTATGAATGAATGATGCAACGATCACTCAAAACAAGACTAAGAGCCGAATACCCGGTGAAGGGTTCTGAACTCCTTCCTCGTGATTCCTCTAGATATGAGTTTGAGGTGCGTATTGCAATCTTGTTGTATGAGTAATGATTGACAATGAGGCAAGAAATGAATTTGAAGCAATAATGAAATGCACACAAGATATATCACAAGGTATGAAAGAATAGCAATAACACAAGCAAGAAAGTAAGAGCAATAGAGAGCAAAGAGAAAATCAATCGCAAACACAAAGTATTTGTTTCGAGATTCGAGCCACCGCTCTACTCCCCGCCTTCACCGCCGTGAAGGGTTTCCACTATCCACCGAGGACTTTACAAGGTCTACCGAAGACCGGAGTACCGAACTCCACCACTTACAAACCTCTACCGAAGAGGTATCTCAACAAGAACAAGAAGAAGGAACAAGTAGCCAAGTGATCACCAAAAGGATCATAAACTTCTTACAAACTTTCTCTTTACAACTTCCTTATAGAAAGAGGATGGGAATTTTGGCTCTAGAAGTGTAGTGAGAAAAACAAACTCAGTTGTAAATGAAACTTGCTTGAGAACACAACTGAAAAACAATAGCCAAGAATGCAAGAGAGAATTGAGAGCTTTGAAACTTTTTCTTTCTTTTGAAAACTTGTAAACTAGGGATTTTTCTTGGTGTTTTTGCAAGAGACCTATCTCCTCTATTTATAGGGAGAGGAAGGGATTAAAAACTCATTTAATTTAAGCTTATTTGATCAGAAAATAATCCATAATACTCAGAAAAAGTCTGCCACAAAAACAGTTAAAAACATATTTCAGATTTTCACCAAAGAGGAAAGAGCCGTTGGCAGCTGGCAGGCTTGGCGGTCGACCGGCCCGGTCGGCCGTCCGCCCTGCTGGCATATAGCCGTTGAGCTCGGGTCGACCGACCGGTCGACCGGCATAAAGAAGGAAACACAGTTTTGTATAGGCGGTCGACCGGTCGGCCGACCGACAAAAAACAGAGAGCAGAAGTTTTCGGTCGGTCGACCGGTCGGCCGACCGAGAGACGTGCACGAGCGTGCACGTCCAGGACACAGGATCCGGTCGACCGGTCCGGTCGGCCGGTCCAGCCTGACACAGAAAAAACTGAGAGGAAATTTTGGACTATGGAAAAATTTGTAAAATATTTTTGTAAGTATATGAAGCTAAGTATCATGCTGAAAAGATAGTTATACATGGAGTAAACAAGATATAAAATTTGTAAGGATTTTAAATCATGTATAAGAATCAAGGCATGAACTTAAAAACAAATACCAAGAACAAAAACTTGTATTTTAAAAAAGTGTGTGTGTCCTAAAGCCAATATTCTACAACCTCAAACTTTAACAAACTATATCTTACATTGGTTCTAAACGACTACAAGATCTTCAAGTGGGCTTCTCCATATGATTTTGCAAGCTTGATACTTGAGCCCGAAATGAGGTGACTTGAGTCAAAACCACCTTCCTTTAGGGAAGAATGCTCCTAGAATCATTAGAACCCTGAAACACACTTAAACATAAAACATGATTAGTACAAATAACTATATATGTTTTGTAATCATCAAAACTCAATAAAACGGGTGATTGTAACCTTAGGCCAACAATCTCCCCCTTTTTGATGATGACAAAACATATAGTTATTCTAAACATGGGAAAGGAGCTTGGAAGCTCCCCCTCAAATTATGCTATGTATAAAAGAATGACTATGTATAAAAATGAATGGCTATATACATAAAGCATAAAACACAATGCACAAAACAAAATCCAAAATGCATAAAAACTTAAAAACTCTAAAGTTAAACTAAACTAATAAACTAAACTTTTTCTCCCCCTTTATGTCATACATCAAAAAGGGTAAACAAGTAAGAAAATTTTCTTTCAAGAATCTATAATACAAACATTCAACTCACCACAAATAAATGAAAATCTAGCATAGTCTAGAGGTTTTGTAAAAATATCGGCAAGTTGAAAATTGGTAGAAACATAATCAATATCAATATCACCTTTCTCATAATGATCTCTAAGAAAGTGATATCTAATATCAATATGCTTAGTTTTACTATGTTGATTTGCATTTTTAGTCATATGAATAGTACTAGTATTATCACAAAATATTTTAATATGATCAAAATGCAAATCATAGTCAAGGAGAGTATGTTTCATCCAAAGAACTTGTGCACAATAAGCTCCGACTGCAACATACTCCGCCTCGGCGGTTGAAAGGGCTACCGAATTTTGCTTTTTGGAAGACCACGAAACAAGACAATTACCAAGAAATTGATATGTTCCACTTGTACTCTTCCTATCTACCCTACAACCCGCATAGTCGGCATCCGAAAAACTCTTCATTTCAAATAGTCCGGTTTTCGGATACCACAAACCCATTTCAATTGTGCCCTTAAGGTATCTAATAATGTGTTTTACCGCTACTAAATGAGACTCCTTAGGACATGATTGAAAACGAGCATAAAGACATACACAAAACATAATATCCGGCCTACTAGCCGTCAAATACAATAAACTACCAATCATGCTACGATAAAGCTTAATGTCTACACTTTTACCTTGTTCATCCTTGTCAAGCTTGGTGGTTGTTGCCATGGGAGTTTTGCTAGTTCTAGTTCCTTCAAGCCCGAATCTCTTGATAAGTTCCTTTGTGTACTTGGCTTGATTGATGAAGATCTCATCCTTTCTTTGCTTGATTTGGAGACCAAGGAAATAGTTGAGCTCACCCATCATAGACATTTCGAATTCTTCCTTCATGCATGATTCAAAAGCTTGGCAAAAGGTTTCATTAGTAGAACCAAAAATGATATCATCCACATAAATTTGCACAATAAGAATATCATTTTCAACATGTTTTGTAAACAAAGTTGTATCAATTTTTCCTTTCTTAAAACCATTTGAAATTAGAAATGAAGAAAGCCTTTCATACCAAGCCCTAGGGGCTTGTTTTAAACCATAAAGAGCTTTGTCAAGTTTGAAAACAAAATCCGGATGTGTAGGATACCCGGGGGGTTGTTCAACATACACCTCCTCTTCAATAAATCCATTTAAGAAAGCACTTTTCACATCCATTTGAAAAAGCTTAAAATCTTTATATGAAGCAAATGCAAGTGTCATCCGTATGGCTTCAACCGTGCTACGGGTGCAAAGGTTTCATCAAAATCGATACCTTCGATTTGAGTGTAACCTTAGGCAACTAACCTAGCTTTATTCCTAACAACGTTACCCGACTCATCCAACTTGTTCTTAAAGATCCACTTAGTACCAATTGTTGGTCTATCGTGGGGCCTAGGAACAAGGTGCCAAACTTGGTTGCGCTCAAATTGATTGAGTTCCTCTTGCATGGCTAGCAACCAATATGAGTCGGCCTCGGCTTCGAGGACGCTTTTGGGTTCAACATGAGAAATAAAAGCATAGTGTCCACAAAAATCATGAAGTTGAGAACGAGTAGTTACCCCTTGAGATACTTCACCTAAAACAAGGTCCTTGGGATGATGTGGATTGTATCTCCAATCCTTTGAAAGTTGTTGAGTAGGCTCCACTTCAATTCTTTGAATTTCATTTCCTTGAGCCTCTTGATCCATAGTTGCACTTCCTTCATCATCCTTTGGCATGCCTTCAAGAGTAGGTGAGTCCTTCAAAGTGACTTTCTCCATGTCTTCATGCAAAGAATCTATTTCTACAACATTCTTAACAAACACATTAGATTCCTCAAATTTTACATGTATAGACTCTTCAATAGTTAAGGATGACTTATTGAAAACTCTATAAGCTTTACTAGTATTTGAGTAACCTACAAAGATTGCTTCATAAGACCTAGCATCAAATTTTTCCAAATTGTCTTTTGTATTTAAAACAAAACATTTGCATCCAAAAACTTTAAAGTATGAAACATTTGGCTTTCTAGAAAAATAAATCTCAAAAGATGTTTTTGGAGTATTTTTGCATAAGAAAACACGATTTGATATATAGCATGATGTATTAACGGCCTCGGCCCACAAATTATGTGGGAGACCGTATTCACTAATCATTGTCCTAACCATCTCTTGTAATGTTGATTTTTCTGTTCAACTACTCCATTTTGTTGTGGAGTTCTAGGACAAGATAGTTCATGCTTAATTCCATGTTCTTCACAAAAAGTGATAAATGGTAGGTTAATGAATTCACCTCCTCTATCACTTCTTATTCTTAAAATTGAAGAATCTTTTTCCTTTTCAACTCTTTTCTTAAAAGCTTGAAAATGTGAAAAGGCTTGATTTTTGTGCTCTAAAAAGAAAACCCATGTAAAACGCGAAAAATCATCAACCAAAACAAATGCAAAACGATTCCCACTTAGACTTTTGGTTTGAGTAGGACCAAACAAATCCATATGGATCAACTCCAAGGGACGTGATGTCAAGATATCCTTAATTGACTTGAAAGAGGACTTGGTTTGTTTCCCAAGTTGGCACGCGTCACAAACGCGGTCCTTTTCAAAGTTCAAGCAAGGAATATCCTTCACCATTTCCTTGTTGTTTAACCTAGATAGATGGTCAAAAGAAATGTGGCCTAATCTTCTATGCCATAACCAAGAGTCATCATCGAGGGCTTTCAAACAAGTAATATTACAAGACATATTAGACAAGTCAATCATGTACATATTGCTTTCACGAAAACCAGAAAATATACATGTGTTAGATTGTCTATCAAAAACTCTACAAGTTATGTTATCAAAAACAACATCAAAACTTTTATCACAAAGTTGACTAATACTCAAGAGATTATGCTTGAGTCCATCAACTAAAACAACATTTTCTATTAAAGGGGATGTACCAAGTTTAATATTACCAATACCGATGATTTTACCCTTGGCATCATCTCCGAAGGTGACGGTGCCACCTTCATGGTATCTTGATAGGGTTGCAAAGTTGTTGATATCCCAAGTCATGTGCCTTGAGCAACCACTATCAAGATACCACAATCCTTTACGTCGTTGCGCCTTGGAAAGTACCTACATCATTTAACAAATTTATTGACTTTGGTACCCAAATTTTCTTGGGTCCTTGAAAGTTAGTATTTCGAACCCAAACATTATGATGAGATGCATTAAGTCTATCATAGCAAAACTTAACTAAGTGACCTTTACGGCCACAAAAAGTGCATGAAAATACCTTCCCATACATGAATGCATGATGTGTGTGTGGAGGGTGAGCATGTTTGGGGGGTTTGGCATGATGTAAAGGTTGTGATTTATGAACATGAGCATGCATAACATGGGGTTGTTTCTTAGGGGCTTGTTTCTTAGGAAACATAGCCTCAAGCCTATTCTTGTCAAATTCACACTTTTTCAAAACAACTCATAAAGAATCAATTTTCTCTTTTAGCATGGAAATCTCATTTTCATTAACTTGTGGAAACTTACCCTTGCAAGAAATCTTATAGTTATCAAAATCTTTTTGGGTGGAAACTAAAGTAGAAGATAATTCATCTTTTTCTTTAGTAAGAATAAAAACATGATGATTAAGAGACTTATTTTCCTTTTTCATATTTAAATACTTTTTCTTAAGAACATCATAGTTATGTGAGAGTTCTACAAATGCTTCTCCTAATTCATCCATGGAAAGCTCATAGTTATGTGAGGGTTACCTTGCTTGTGCCTTCATTAGCCATGAAGCACATGTTGGCGGTGTCAACTTCTTCCTCGGATTCACTCTCGAAATCCCATGTAGCCTTCAATGTTTTCTTCTTGTAAGGCTTCTTGGAGGTGGAAGGCTTGACTTTATCCGGGCATTCCGCAATAATATGACCCGGTTTTTGGCAATTGAAGCAAATAATTTTCCTCTCTTCTTTGCCTCCTTGCCATCTCCTTCTACCTTGGAACTTTGCCTTGTTATATATCCTCCGAACGTTCGTAACAAGAAGTGAGAGCTCTTCATCATCTTCTTCTTCATCGTCTTCGTCGGAGTATGAGGATTGACTCTTGAAGGCAATAGCTTTCTTCTTGGAGGGAGCCATTTCCTCCCTTGCTTTTCTCTCCATCTCATGGGTTTTGAGGTTCCCAATGAGACCTATAAGCTCCATCTCCTCCTTGTCATTGAGTTCCTTCAAGGTAGTTGCTTTGACTTCCCATGAAGGAGGAAGAGCCTGGATGATCTTCCTTACTCTTTGGTCGTTGTCAATACCATCACCTAGAGAAGAAAGTCCATTAGTAATCTTGGTAAATTTAGTAACCATACCATCTATGGTTTCATTTTCATTCATAGAAAAATTCTCATATTGGGACCGAAGAAGGTCTATCTTAGCCCTCTTCACTTGTGAGGTCCCCTCATGTGTAACAAGCAAATGTGACCAAATTTCAAATGCGGATTTACAATGTATTACTCTAGCAATATCATCATCATTAAGTGCTTGAAGTAATGCATAGTGTGATCTAGAGTTAGCATCAAATTCTTTGGTCTCAATTTCGGACCAAGTGGACTCATCACCGGTGGGTGCACTAAATGGTTTGGTCACCGCCTTTGCAACCCGGCTTCCTAGGGATTGCAAGAAAACGGTCATCTTAACCTTCCATATGGGAAAGTTAAGGCCATCAAACTTTGGGGGGTCTTAATTCCATCGGCCATTTTTACTAAGTGAAAGAGTATGAAATGAATGTGGTGATTAGCAAATAAAGGATCTCTCTAAGGTTGTTAAGTCAAGAGCCTAGAGACCTAAGCTCTGATACCAATTGAAAGCACCTAGAGGGGGGTGAATAGGTGAAAATGCTAATCTAACAATCTTTTAAAACAAGTATGAATGAATGATGCAACGATCACTCAAAACAAGCCTAAGAGCCGAATACCCGGTGAAGGGTTCTGAACTCCTTCCTCGTGATTCCTCTAGATATGAGTTTGAGGTGCGTATTGCAATCTTGTTGTATGAGTAATGATCGACAATGAGGCAAGAAATGAATTTGAAGTAATAATGAAATGCACACAAGATATATCACAAGGTATGAAAGAATAGCAATAACACAAGCAAGAAAGTAAGAGCAATAGAGAGCAAAGAGAAAATCAATCGCAAACACAAAGTATTTGTTTCGAGTTTCGAGCCACCGCTCTACTCCCCGCCTTCACCGCCGTGAAGGGTTTCCACTATCCACCGAGGACTTTACAAGGTCTACCGAAGACCGGAGTACCGAACTCCACCACTTACAAACCTCTACCGAAGAGGTATCTCAACAAGAACAAGAAGAAGGAACAAGTAGCCAAGTGATCACCAAAAGGATCACAAACTTCTTACAAACTTTCTCTTTACAACTTCCTTATAGAATGAGGATGGGAATTTTGGCTCTAGAAGTGTAGTGAGAAAAACAAACTCAGTTGTAAATGAAACTTGCTTGAGAACACAACTGAAAAACAATAGCCAAGAATGCAAGAGAGAATTGAGAGCTTTGAAACTTTTTCTTTCTTTTGAAAACTTGTAAACTAGGGATTTTTCTTGGTGTTTTTGCAAGAGACCTATCTCCTCTATTTATAGGGAGAGGAAGGGATTAAAAACTCATTTAATTTAAGCTTATTTGATCAGAAAATAATCCATAATACTCAGAAAAAGTCTACCACAAAAACAGTGTAAAAACAGATTTCAGATTTTCACCAAAGAGGAAAGAGTCGTTGGCAGCTGGCAGGCTTGGCGGTCGACCGGCCCGGTCGGCCGTCCGCCCTGCTGGCATATTGCCGTTGAGCTCGGGTCGACCGACCGGTCGACCGACATAAAGAAGGAAACACAGTTTTGTATAGGCGGTCGACCGGTCGGCCGACCGACAAAAAACAGAGAGCAGAAGTTTTCGGTCGGTCGACCGAGAGACGTGCATGAGCGTGCACGTCCAGGACACAAGATCCGGTCGACCGGTCCAGCCTGACACAGAAAAAACTGAGAGAAAATTTTGGACTATGGAAAATTTTGTAAAATATTTTTGTAAGTATATGTAGCTAAGTATCATGCTGAAAAGATAGTTATACATGGAGTAAACAAGATATAAAATTTGTAAGGATTTTGAATCATGTATAAGAATCAAGGCATGAACTTAAAAACAAATACTAAGAACAAAAACTTGTATTTTAAAAAAGTGTGTGTGTCCCAGAGCCAATATTCTACAACCTCAAACTTTAACAAACTATATCTTACATTGGTTCTAAACGACTACAAGATCTTCAAGTGAGCTTCTCCATATGATTTTGCAAGCTTGATACTTGAGCCCGAAATGAGGTGACTTGAGTCAAAACCACCTTCCTTTAGGGAAGAATGCTCCTAGAATCATTAGAACCCTGAAACACACTTAAACATAAAACATGATTAGTACAAATAACTATATATGTTTTGTAATCATCAAAACTCAATAAAACGGGTGATTGTAACCTTGGGACAACATTCTTCATATGACCTGTTTTATTACAATAAAAACATGTAGGATTAAACTTACCTTGCTTCAAGAACTTTCTGAATTTTCTTGAGAGCATTGCCATCTCCTCTTATCGTCATCTGAATTGTCCGTATTTGAGGATGCATGGAAGGCAAGTACTTTCTTCTTGGATTGAAGTTGTTGTTCATTTTTCTTTCGATCTTCAAGTTGTACTTCATATGCCATTAAATTACCAATAAGATTTTCTAATGACATAGTTGAGAGATCATTTGCTTCTTCAATTGCAGTAGTCTTCTTCTCCTAATCTGGTGTGAGGGCACGAAGTACCTTTCTCACTTTTTCGACTTGAGTGTATTCCTTTCCAAGGGCTGTAAGGAATTTGTAATGTCAGTGAATCTTGTAACCATTTCTTAGATGATTTCATTCTCCTTCATTTTGAAGAGTTCAAACCTGTGAAAAAGAATAGAAATTTTAGATTCTTTAACCTTATTTGTGCCTTCATGTGTTACCTATAGAGTTTGCCATATTTGATTTGCAGATCTGGCTATTGACACGCAATTGAATTCTTCTTTGTTCAAGGCACAGAAAAGCGCGTTCATTGCTTTGACATCAGGATTTGCTAACTTCTTTTGTTCTTCACTCTAGGCGCTATAATTGGCAGTCGGTTTGGTGTACGTTACTTCTACTATATTCCATAGTTCGTAGTTGAACGATTGCAAGTAGATCTTCATTCTATACTTTCAATAGTTGTAATTGGATCCATCAAATAGTGGTGGACGTTGTGTAGAATATCCTTCTCTGAATTGTGATGAAGGAAACTCCGTTGCCATCCTTATAGGTTGTTGACTGGGTATGCAGGGCTCTGATACTAATTGTAGGATCTAAAATATTATGTCAACACAACACTAGAACAAAGATATTAGCGTTAAATAAAATAACTTGCAGTAAAGAAAATAAATATCAGAAAATGCAAACGCAAATACAAGAGATTTTACCCTGGTTCGGTCCTCGTGACCTACATTCAGTCCCCAAGTAACCTGCTTGAGATTTTTCTTAACCTTGATTCCGTACACCCAAAACCAACACCTTGCACACCACTTGACAAATCTCCTTTACCAAATGTATACAACTCTTCTTACACCAAGAAGACAATAACACCTTGTACAATGTAACACCCCGCTCCCGGAATACGTACTTAGTTGCGTATTCAGATTTTTCGGTCATATTTTTTTATTTACTTTCTGTATTTGTTTTGATTTATGAATTATTTATATGATTGTTTTGTCTTAGATTGGGACTCGTGAACTCGGAGTCAGCCCTACTCTGAACCAGGAACCCGATCCTAGTGAATTGCTCAATTTGGTCTTTTCGCTATTCTGATTTGACCGATTTCAGTTTTAAACATTGTTTTTCAATATTTTAGATTTTCTATGATTTTCTGGAATTTTTCTGAATTAAATTGAAAATCTTCAAAACGGGGTCGACCGATACCGCTGACCAATTCTCGGATTTTTAATTTACAAACAGAGTTGAATTTCAAGAAACGGCTTTCCATAACTTCTTAAAATCACATTTTCTATCTAAATATTTTTTCTGGGATTTTTCTAATTTTATCAAAATCCGGCCGACCCGGTATAGACCGGTGTTAACGGTTGACTTCAAGATTTTTATTTCAAAAATGAGATTGAATTTCTGAAAACCGATTTCACCAAAAATCTTTATATAATATTTATTATTTTTGAGAATTTTTGGGAGGATTTCCAAGCTACCTTATTTTTTGGACTTTTCCGGAGTTTTCGGTGTTTTCCCAGATACCAGAATTTTATCCAGATATTCTACTTTTTATCTCTCCTCGCTAGACGCGAGTTTCACTAAACCTGGATTCCACATTTAATGCAGAGATCCTCTCCATACTGCATTTAATGCACTGCTAATCAATTCCAATCAAGTCAAATCTGACTTTTGTCCTTTTTGATAAACGCGATCTTGCGTTTTCCTTCTGGAAGCAGAGTTAATCTTCGCGTCTGGCTATTTTTGCCCAGACGCGGATTTCATTTCATGGGGACGCAGGTTCTTTAAATGGAGACGCAACTTTCTTTGGTGTGTCTCTTTTGGTTTTGAAAAGAAAGGCAACATTATAATATCTATTTCCATTCCTTTATATATACACCACCTTTCTTTCTCTCTCTCTTTCACTTTCCTTCCCTTCTCCATTTCCAGCCAATAGGCCACGAAATGGCAGCCATGGAAACAGCCATGCTCCCTCCTTTGGCTAGCCATTCTCCACCTTCTTCACCTCCCTTTTCACCACCAACACCACCACCTCTTTCTCCTCCATCTCCTCCTTCATTCCAACAACAACTACAACCACAACACCACCTCCACCATCTTCTTCTTCCTCTTCTTTTCCATCAAATAACCCATTTCCACCACCACCTTCTCCACCATCTCCACCACTAGATACTCCACCTTGGCCACCAACGACCATGTCATCTTCTTCTCCTCGTGCTCTTTTCGACGAGCTATTGCTTCGCTCTCCGAAATCCCTTTTGCAAAACTCCAATTTTTCACTTCTAACTACACTTGCACCCCCACCATTTGCTTGGGCTTGGGCTTGGCTTACCGGATTCCGGCCATCTCCGCCACTTCCGGCCACCTCCGGCCGCCGCCGGCGACCACCGACCATGGCCGGCTACCACCCCCTTCCCTTCTCTCCTTTCATTTCCTTCTTTCTTTATTTTCCTTCTTTCTTTCTTTCCTTTCTTTTTCATTTCCTTTCCTTTTCCTTTTTCTTGTCTTCTCTGATTTTCCTCCCAAAACCTGCGTCTGACCCTTTCCCTGTCTCTCTCTCCCTCTCTCTCTTGTCCTGTCTCTCTCTCTTTCATTCTATTGCTAGACGCGGCTCACCCCCGCGTTCAAGCAACTCTTTAACGCGATCCACGCGTTCTTATATCAACATGACACGGAGTTCATGCTCGCGTCTGCGTTCTCCTCGTGTCCTTACTTAAACGCGGGTCTCGAGCCCTGCGTTTGTGGCCTCTGCGCGACGCAACTCCCGCGTCTGCGACCTCGCGTCTCAATCTCAAACCCGCGTCCTCCTGTGCACACTCTCTCTCCTTGTGCACTCTCTCTTTCTCTCTCCATATACTTCTCTCTCTAGCTCTCACTTTCTCTCTCCTCTCTCTCATTCTCTTTCTCTCTCTTGATTTTCTCCTCTCTATCTATCACTCTCTTTAACGCGTTTAAGCGTTGGTTACCTGAATTCTGGAGATCAGGGACTTCACAGTATTTTCTGTAGATTTAGGCGAGTGTTCTCGCTTTCCTCTTGACTTTCCCATTTCATCGGTCGACTTGTATTATTCACGATTTATGCTGATTGGAACTAACACCTTCTTTGATTGTGTTCAACTATTACTTTATCACTTGCCAAGCACATGCTTGATATATTAACACTTGCCATGTTATTACTGGATACATATCATCTCCATGCTAATACCTGACACCTGTCTATATCACTTGTCAACTGTAGCGTCATCACCTGACACCCGACTTGCTACTTGACACTTGCTTCTTATTATGGCATGACTTATCACTTGTCTCCTGACATGTTAATACTTGACCTGTGATTATCATATTTACGGGAATACTATACTTGTTATCCTGCATTACATGCAGTGACTTGAATCTTGTACTTGTTATCCTGTATTATATATACAGTGACCTGAATCTATAGTACTCATGTACACCTGAATTCCTGATCATGTCCTGTTCTTGCTATTCCCGTAAATTGATAAATACATATTATATTATAATAAGACAACTTGTACCCGGTTTGGGGGAAACTGATGGGCCCTGATTAATCATGTTTATGGTGGCCTTATCGAGCCGCGCGTGGCCACATACTTGAGGGATCACCTGGCGGCCACCAGGGATTCCGTGGGGTGTGCTGGCACCCCTACTCCTGTTTATTTCTGCCGGATATGCACACGCCCTAGGCCTATTTCTATGGGATCTGCGATACTCTATTCCTGTTCGGTCGTAAATAAGTCCCGGTACCTAACGGTACGTTCCGGCTCAGCACCGGATACTCCTGGACCGTTGTCCCGGGCATGTACGGGGCCCATCCGAAACATGATTCATCGAACTTTATCAGTTTCCAAATAACTTGCTCTATAAGTTATAAGTGGAAGTATGTGGAATGGGACGCATACTGAAACCTGCAACTTAGACGACCCCAATTATAATAAGATGCTAAGATATCATTGTTGTGTTGTTTTGTAACTCGGGTTGTATGCGTTTGGATTACGGTGACATGGGATAAAGGTATATAAATGAGGGTTTCCTTGTTTGGATTATTCCTTCGATGTACTAGTCTCATGATGCCGTGACTTAAGCTTATGCAATCAGTTTTACTCGTAATCAGATTTATTCGGTTTTATCGGTTTTATGCTAGTTTAGGAGATATCCGGTATTGCCTTGTCTACTTTATTCATCTCCTTGTTACCTGCTCTTATCACATTATATCATACTTGTTCCCAGCTTGATATCAATTGATGTATATCTACTTGCTCCTGCATGCTTGTGCCTACGACACGGTTTTTATGTTTATGATCCAGATTTATCGATACACTTGTGCTTCCCTATGCTCGCCATCTGGCTTTCGCATCACCACTCGCCGGGGAGTTCTGACTCCTCTGGATCCTCATGTCCAGGTCTTGGAGCTTGGAGCGTGTGAATTCTCCCAGTTGCTGATCAGAGTGGCGCAGCGGTAGCGTAGATCTCCAGCAGACTGTCCAGAGCCTTATCCTTCCAGGCCCCCTTGTTTGGCTCCAGAGTTTTCCTGTTGTGACTCTGAGCCTCCTTTTGTACTGTTCATACTTGTACCATCTCCTTGTATTCTCGCACTTGCGCCATATTGGTGATGTAATATTCCTGTAATATTTGTCACCTCTGGTGATAACTTTGTAATTGTACTCATGTGTTGGAATGTATAATGCACTACTTGCTTCCGTACTCTGATTCTTGTCTGTACTGATGCTTAGCGTATATACGTGAGGGTATTTCTGACCTGCGTATATACGTCGCAGTAACGTCTCCGTACCCGCCGGATCGGGGCGTTACATACAACTTCTCTTCAACCCGAAGACGCTCTTGTACAATGCTTTCTCTTTGAGTAATTACAATTAATCCTATAAGCCTTGAATCAGAATGTGAACGTGAACAAGAACTCTTATAGGTGGACTCTCAGAATCCTTCACTAAAGGATTGAAATTTGAGTGAAGAATAGAAAGTGGAAATAGTTTTCTAAAAAACAGATTTTTGAACAGAGTTTTTGGGCAGAAAAACTATTGATGTGAATTGGTGATTTAGCCTAGGACGACATCCCTATTTATAGTTGAAATCTAAGGTCAGTTAAGAAAGTTATCAACATGAATTTGAATTTTCGAACGTTGGATAAATCACCAGAAATCAGAAACTGACTAACAGTCAGAAACTTTCATTAGTCGACTTGAGGAAGAGGGTTAGTCGACTAGGGTAACAAGTTTTGCCTATAGTAGTCGACTTATGTGGCTGATACATGTGACATGTTTTTGAAAACTGAACTTAGTCAACCAGCAGTAGTTATAAGTCGACTACAACTATTATTAGTCGACTAGGAAATAGTATAAGTCGACTATTCATGGTATGCAGAACAGAAATAGAGAGTTGGTATGTATCTGAGGCAAAAGCTAAGTCGACTATAGTTATGAGTAAGTCGACTATAGGTGATATAAGTTGACTAATCAAAAATATAAGTCGACTATAAGGCTTATGATGTGTGTGTGTGTGTGTTCAAGGCTTTTAACATTCTAATAAACATTATAATACACATTCATAGCCATTCTCTTTGGGAAGTCTTGAGCATGTAGGACTCTTGTATAAGCTTGTGAGATAAATCTCTAATGAAATGACTTCACAAATGTATCATCAAAATTAAGTTTCAACACCACCTCCTGAGGCATCACTCAGGCCCAGCTCATATACAAGCCTAATATGGGCCCAGGAAGAAAGCCTCAGGTACATGGGCCCAAGAAGAAAGCCTTTGGTACCCTGAGCTCACATCTGATCAGATATCACTCACCCAGATCCACTATTCGACCGGAGTTGTGCGACTCTCTAGGACGCCAATAATCGGTACAAGGATCCTTCGCGGAGCCACCCAAGGCTTCGACTTGAAGACCCATCGAAGCCCGCTACTCACGCGCTTTACAACGAGATGTCATGATCACCGTGGATCTAACTACACTGCCATATCATCCCCACATTCTAAATATTATAACGCCCTTATATCAATGCATGCTGTTATAGATAGTGGCTCTTTGTATGGCAATCTCAACAAGCAAGCAGCATGATCTGAGCGGTTACAAGGAGATTATAACGTGCAAATCATGCAGTTATGTATATCCGAAATATCCGCACCCACAATGACAGCTTAGGCAGGTACAAATATATCTCCTCCTCCATCGTGAAAGTGGTTAGTTTCTGATTACCTCATCAAACCCTAGAGATTGTAATCACAAGCTCACTTTTGTAACCCTCTGATATTATAATGAATTCTCTCTCTCCATGGTTTTTCCTTTTCAGGTTTTTCACGTAAAGTATTTATTGTTTGTGATTGCTTTCACCTGTCAATTTATTTACAATTCGTGGTGTGAAAAAATTCTGTAAAAATTTTCCTCCAAACATAGCTAGCTAGTTAATCGGTGATAACATCAGGCTCATGTTGCTGATTAAAATTACTAAACAAAAAAATGATGCCAAAGGACTATAATGTTGGATACCTTTAGCCACTCTGTGATGTGATTTACTGTACTATTTTGTATGTGAACTTTATTCGTCATCTGATTCTTCTCCGGCAAAAAAATAATTAAAATAAAATAAGCACAAAATAAATAATTAAAGAACCGATCTCACTGATTAATGCAGCATAAATAGACAGAAGGTAAAAAGAGGAAGCGAGAGAAGTCATCATTATGTCTAAACAGGGGTGATGTGGGCTTCATCTCTCAAAGTTTTAACAGATGAATTTAGCGTCCACCAAAGTTTCTGTTTTATTTTTATTCCTCCTCAATTTTTCGCTAAATTTATCTCTAAACCATAACATGCCCTTGGGGTGTGTGTGTGTGTGTGTATATATTAAGTACTACTTTCTCTGTGAATTCAGGCTAGAAGGCAAGGTAGCAATCCCCGCCGGGGCCGCCGGCGGCACAGCCGAGGCCGCCGCCAAACTCTTTGCCTCGCACAGCGTGCTTGTGGTCATCGCCGACATCCAAGATGACCTGGGCAAGGGCTCCATTTCCCCGGACAAGTGTAGCTACAAACACTGTGGCGTAACCGACGAGAAGCAAGTACAGGAGACCATAGAATAAGCAATCAATACGTGAGGCCGACTAGACATACCTTATGCCCATGCTGGAGTACTAGTGCTTATTTGTTTCAGAGAAAATGTGCTGGAGTACTAGTGCTTATTTGTTTCAGAGAAAATGTGCTGTAAAACATGTTTTTCCTCAATGACTTTGATGGGGCTCATGAGCTTTTCTGAATCGTGCTGTTTGTTCTTGCCACAGTGATCAGGCACGCGGCCCGTGTGATGGGGGGTTTGCCCGGCTTGTTACACGATGTCGAAGTCTGGGCCGCAGCGGCGGTGTTCGGGTCACATCGGATTAGAGTGAATTATGTGTTGCCACACGGGGTGGCGACGCCGAGGCCTGTGGGCCACACGGGGCGACGATGGCCCAGTTTGAGGAGGGCATGGCTGCTCTGGCTAACTTTAACGGGGATGATGCTCAAGGCTAGCCATGTTGCGGAGGCCGCACTGTTCTTGGCCTCAGAGGAGTCGGCCAGCTCTAGTGGGCTTAATCTGGTGGTTGATGGAGGAATCACATTTGTAAGCAGATGAAAATGCAGAGGATGTTAAAATTTTTTTGGTTGAAAATGCAGAAGTGCGAGTATGAGTGCAAATCCTAAATTATCCTAGAGCAAAGTTCTGGAAAAAAAGGTAAAAAATAAGGAGAGCAAGGCTTTTCATTTGGAATCGTTGATAACCATCCAGGATATGTTGGGTGGTAACAATTGATTAGCGAATCAATGGATTATATGACAAAATCCATGTTCTCTGATTCTGGGCCATTACTGTAGGGCTTTGAGATATTGGGTGGTCACAGCCCAAATGACGAAGCCCATGTTCCGTTTGACTAGCCGAAACTGTAGGCCTTGAGATATTGGGTCGCTACAGTCCAGGACAGTCTGGGCTTTTAACCCAAAATGTAGCTTCTGTTCCAGTCAGGCTCACTCATCAGTCATAAACCCTAGCGAAACCCAAAATCCCCAAAAAGTCTCTCACCCCCTCTCACAGGCGCCCCCAAAAATGCAGAGAGCCAAGAGAACCACCGTGCTCCGCCCATCTCTCCTCCTCCTCCGCCACCTCTCAAAACCCTTCTCCTCTTCCTCCCCTGTTTCCACCACCCCACCACCAGAATCCAATCCCAATCCAAATCCAATTCCCAAATCCCCAACCCAAGAATCAGTCCTCTACGTCCTCAAGAAGCTCGACAAGAACCCCCAAAAGCCCTCGAGTTCTTCAACCACCTCACCACCAACTTCGCCACCTTCACACCCGGCCCCTCCACCTACGACCTCATGCTCCGCATCGTCGGCGGCCATAAGGACCACTCCAAGGACTTCTGGCTCCTCCTCAACTCCATGCACTCCGCCGGTCACTCCCTCGACAACGCCACCTACCAGACACTCCTCGCCAAATTCAAGAACCAGAAGATGCCCTCCGAGGCCTCGGCACTCACCCGATTCTACACCCAGAAAGCCAAGCAATCCACCGAAGAAGAAGCCATCCAATCCGCCTCCAAAATGCTGCTGGATTTGGAGTCGTCGTCTTGGGATGAAGAAGAGGTCGCCAAGAAATTGCAAGAAATTAATCTGTCACTGTCGGAAATTTCTGTGGCGAAAGTAGTTAGGGAAGTTCGGAATTCCCCGTTGAAGGCCCTCGGTTTTTTCCGATGGGCCGCCGCTCGAAGCCCGGATTACAAGCACGGGTCGGTTGCGTACAATGCCATGGCTCGGGTTCTTGGGAGGGAGGATTCTGTCAAGGAGTTTTGGGAGTTTATTGAGGAGATGAAGGGGGAGGGTGTTGAGATGGATGTAGACACTTATATCAAGCTATTGAGGCAGTTCTTGAAGTATAAGATGATGGAGGAAGCAGTGAAGTTGTATGAGTTTATGATGGATGGGCCTTACAAGCCGGCTGTGCAGGATTGCGGCATTCTTTTGAGGCAGATTTCTTTGACCGGAAGTCCCGATCTTGATCTGGTTTCAAGGGTGGTTAGCAAGTATGAGGCTGCAGGGCATTCTCTGTCGAAGGTTGTTTATGATGGGATTCATAGGTCTCTGACTAGTAATGGGAAATTCGAAGAGGCTGAAGAGATAATGAGGAGGATGAGAGAAGCGGGCTATGAGCCTGATAACATCACTTATAGCCAGTTAGTGTATGGATTGTGCAAGGCTAAGCGGTTAGATGAAGCTTGCAAGGTTTTGGATGAGATGGAAGCGGAGGGATGTGTTCCTGATCTCAAGACGTGGACGATATTGATCCAGGGGCACTGCCACGCCAGTGAAGTGGCCAAGGCCTTGGAATGTTTGACGAAGATGGTACAAAAAGGTTGTGAGGCTGATGCCGACCTTCTTGATATCTTGGTAAAAGGCTTTTGTGGTCAGAGGAGGGTGGATGGTGCTTACAAATTGGTCACTGAAATGGTGGGCATGGCTCGCCTGAGGCCTTGGCAAGCGACTTATAAGTATCTGATCCCGGAGTTGCTTACTCAACGAAAGCTTGAAGAGGCATTGAAGATTCTTGGTTTAATGAAGAACCACAAATATCCACCCTTTGCAGATCCTTTTCCTCCGTACATATCAAAGTTTGGGACTGTCGAAGATGCCCGAGAACTTCTAAAAACATTATCGTTGAAGGCCTACCCATCGCCTGCTGCTTATTTTCATGTCTTCAAGTCCTTTTTTGATGAAGGTAGGTATACTGAAGCCCAAGATTTACTTTTCAAATGCCCCCATCACATTCGCAAACATGCTGACATTTCTAAACTCTTTGGGTCCATTAAAGTTTAGAATTTAGAATTCAATTTGACTTTTGTTCACTAGTTGTTGAAGAATTGTTAACCTCCGTTCATGTCCATGTTACTGATGATTTGTTATTTTATTTATAATGGATTATAATTATGTTTAAAGAACATCAATGTTCCAGTTAACTAGTTTGATATATAAACAATTGATCAATAACAATGTGCCAAATCATTAGCTAATAATGTATTGCTTGCCAACTATTTTATGAGTAGGTAGCAAATTGTAATGCAGTTCTTCTGCATATAAAGGAGTTTTTTCTCACCTAGCTAGGGATGGTGGGAGTTATCCTTATTAATTCAAGAAAAATATCAAATGATGTGTTGTTTGGTCATCTCAATTGAAAATTTTGTTACCATCCTCGCTCAGATTCTTCTCTAGTTTCAGTGATTTTGTGGAGTGTTAGACCTTGGTTGCACGAGGCTGCTAATGTATGTTTCCTTGCACTAAAGTCTATGTTTTATTTGAAACCCTTCTTATCTTTATTTCCTTGTCAATGCTATTGTCAATTATCTGTACACTCATAATCAATACTTTGATCAAGCTATCTTGATGGCTATCTGCAAGTTGTAGGCTGCAGCTAATCCCATTTTGATGGGATATTCATATATTTTTGATACATTCAGAAGCCCATTCCTAACAAGACTGAAACTGCTATGAGTAATTTGTTGAGTCTCGACCAAACTTAAATCCACTTCATTAAGGTTGAGGCCAGGATGAATCGTCAAGTTATTCTTATTTACCATCCTGGTTTTTTCCCAATGAATTGATCATATTATTTACTGATTAAGAATTAAACTGGAATATGATTGAAGTATCTATTATTTTTTGATAGAAACGTGAGTACTATATTCCAACAAACAGGGAAATTGGGTGTTAGTCATAATTATGTATTTGTTTCTCTATGATGTACCTGTATTTTAGAGTGTTGGTGTATTGACACACGGAAGAGCCTTAAAGAGTAAAATTAATGAAAAGTAAAATTGTGCAAGTAAATTAAGGTGTCCATCACTGCAGTCTTTTAAGGGCCTTTCTTTTTAAAACACCTAGCATGAGGGTTCACTTAAGTGGTCTTATAAATGTGTTGCAGCTACTTACAATCAGAATGTTGGGAAATCAAGTTAATATGTCTCAGTTAAAATCTGATATCCTTCATTCGACTTTAATACTTCCATAACCATGGTTCAAATATCCGCCGATTCCGACATGCCAACAATATTTTATCGGGATTTGAGGTACCTAATATGATATTGCCCATATATTGTCGACCGATATTGGCCTTATGGTCGATACTGCCACTGATATAGAATATTGACACTAGTGACTATTGGTTGATACCGATATTGATATTGAGATTTTAAACGACGCTTATAAAAAATAATGTCACTATATTATGTCAAAGATGTTGTTTTGAAGAAAAAGAAAAAAACAAGTTATAACATTATGACTAAGCCATAAAGATAAGAATTGGCATTTATGACATCAGTTTGGGGAAATAAAACCAACAAGCTAAAACAAGGTATAACAATGATAACAGGTCTTGAGAAATGTAAGAGAAGTATTTGTGTTGTACAGCACGAGGGGAAAAAGAGGAGCGGAGAAGAAGGGGAGGCTAGTAGGATGTGGAGTTGCGGGAGGAAAAAGGACATGAAGATATGAGTGGAAGGAAAGAAGAAAGAAAAAAGGAGGAAGAGACAAAAAAAAAATAAAAATAACAAAAACCTTTTTTCATATGACATCTTAATTGTGATCAATGAGTAACGGAAATGACAACTGGGTGGTCAGATACTTCTGAAAGGAGAGAGGAATAAGTATTTATAATGCGAACATCTAGTCGTGCCTGTAGCGCGCATATCATCATTGAAGGCGGCGCGTCGCATCTTGTATTTATATCAATGTAATCTTTATTTTATTTGGGCTAACTTTATTTACTTTATTTAGTAGTTTTTAGTCTCATATCGGTTGTGGAATTTCTTTCTTTTGTTTAGTAGTTTAGTCCCATATCGGTTGTGGGAATTTCTTGTATTTTTGTAAAGCCTATTTAAAATCTCTTTTTCTAGTTAATAAATAATGATCATGCTTGATTATTTTACTAAAACTTTGTGAGTAATTTTCCTCTCTTAAAATTTTCCTTTAGGAATATGAAACCCTGAAGAACGCCTAGTCTAGGAAGGTAAGCCTCTAGCTAGCTCTAGTTTAGAAGGGTGAACTTCTAACTAGTCTATCCCTTTTTCCTTAATCTAAACCTTAACCCTACTCCAAACCCTAACCTTAATTTATGCCATAACCCTACTCTCCTCCTGCACGCGTCACCCCCGCCTGCACCCATCCTCTCTCCTCCCCTCGCACCGCCAGCCTCCTCCCCTCGGTCTGCTAATCCTCCTTCCTCTCGCTTGCAACCCGCCAACCGCCACCTCCTCCTCCTCCCCCCTCTCTTGCGCCTCTCCGTTTGTTTGCTATTGCGCCTCCCCTTGCCTACTCCCACTGCTGCAGTCGCCTGCTCATCTCCTCCTCTCGCCGCTGCCACCTTCTCATCTACCTCCTCTCTACCTCACATCTCCCCCTCTACTTGCTATCGCCTCCTTACCAGTCTCCTCTCTTCGCTGCCCCGTCGCCTGCACCCCCTCTCCCCTGTCTCAGCCCTCGTCGACGGCCCGCAGCTACACCATCCCTGCGGCCACGTCGTCCTCAGTAAGCCTATAGCAACTCAACAAGGTGAGTTTGACTCGACCTGCAAGCCTACATAACTCGATCGGATCTGCATCTACAGACCCGACTTCAGAACTCAAATCCAACTCGCAAACATAACCGAACGACCCCCTACATCACCGACCCACTCCACCTCGACAGAAACAGACCCGTTAATAACGAATCAGGTTTGATTTTTTGGCTATTTCTCAGTCATCCAGAGTCTGATTCAAGCCGATTCTCAAAGCGTTGGAGTCATGAAAGAAAATCTTACACATCCCTGTAGACATTAACAGGACTTTGAGGCCAAACACGATCATCAATAAGTGAGTTTTCCTGAATATGATAAATTATTGAAGAGTTTTGATATACAATCTCTAAGAATTTATCTGCTTTACTGTTGTTTCTATATATTGGTGATTATATGTATCTGCAACCCTTAATTCAATAATCTTTATATTGATTGTAGAAACTTTGCATGCATAACATAAGTAATATCTTTAATTTATTCAAGATTGAAATTGATAAGCCTGTGCATGTCTCTTTTTGTTAAATCCATCTACTTGCATTATTCATTTTAATTTGTCCTACACGATGATTGTAATCTATTAGTGAAGCATAGTATTGGTAGTTTTATACTGATTTCCTATCACATGGACATGTTTCACATCAATTTACCAATATAGCTTTGATTGGGATGCCATTACCTACAAGTCATGAATCTTATTTCCAATTATAACCCCATTTCACACCCGCTAATTTAAATTACTACCCGTATATTACACTAATGAACAACTAATGGGGGTACGAAAACAACATTATAATGAGTATAGTTAACATGCCCTCCTTGTAATTTGTAAAGTGATGTGTCCGAAGAATTTTAGGGGCTTAAGCTGACTGATTAAGTGAGCCTACATGGCTGCTATTCAAACACCATAGATGGTAACTGTAAAAAACAAGTATTAGTGCTTTGTTCTGATGCTTGAGTGTAATGAGCAAAACCTCCAAAACAACATTCCTTTCAGAAATACGGCTCAACAAAATTAGTTCATGTCAGAATACATTAGTGCCTTTATTACTTATAGCATCACCAGGGTCAAAGATCAACACTCCCTTAACAGTAAAGCCTACACTGTTTCCTGGAAGAGCTTCTTTCAAAGACTCCATCACACCGACTCCAGGATCAAAACTCCACACAAGTTGTAGTAGCATTCCTGTCAGTCCCTCATTCAAAACTGTCAGAATTCTCCTAATAGCCTCAGCATGCTCCTCCTGCTTGTCACAGTAGTTTGCATGTACCCCATCAACACTTGCAGACTTAAACACCTTCAATTGTTGCACAATGCCAACTGGATTGACCATTTCACCTTCTCTATTAACAACCCATCAACATAATAACCAGAAACATTTTCTCTCGTGTCCCATGAAGGCTCAATGCTTCTACCATTCAGAGCTACTGCCATGATTCTAGTAACAGATTCCTTCACTGAACCTTCTTCATCACAATCACCCTTTACATGCGTTGATTAATCTTGTTGAAAAAATCTGTATCAGAGAACATACCTCCCACTTTCAGAGTTTTACTTTGAGCAATGTCATTCTTGGGTTGAGTCTTGGGATGGTCACTGTTAAGTGAAATCTTCCTTTGTGTATTCTTGTATTGAGTCTTTATACTGTGATTCAGAGAAGGAGATCTCACAGTAGTTTCCTTAGACTTAACCTCAAGAATTTGGTCACGTCTAGCAGAACCTTTTGATTACATTTGCTATGCTGAAAATTGATGGCATGACTCGTCTCAAAACTCTTGTGCTCTTTCTTCTTTAACTTGATTTCTTGCCTTTTCTGAACATGTTGGGGTTGAAGACTAGAAATACCTAGCTTAGCTTATTTGTGTTTGAGCTTCTTTTCATGAATTAGAGCACGATCAATAGCTCTAACTAAGGTCTTTTGTTCAAGATCTTGAATTTTACACCCAATTTCTTTATTAAGCTCAGTCACAAACATCCTTAATAGAAACTGATCCTTAATCTCAAAATTAGCAAGAGCAACAAACTCAATGGCCAACATAGCAACTTCAACAAAATGAGTTGCATACTTTCTAACAGAGCTCTCGTGCTTAGCAATAGTAAGATGGGCATTAATCTTTCAGTGATTCTTGGACACTTAATCAAGTATTTAGGGATTGCATAAAGTAATCGTTGAACCTGATTAAGGAATTGAGGGCGTGTTTGGTAGTTGCAAACGTTTGCAAAATGCAAAAAGTTTTGCAACTTTACATTTAAAGTTGTTTGGTTTCGTTTGTAAAATGCAAAATGCAAAACACTTTTGCAACTCTTCTTTTCCCACTTGCAGTTGCTACAGTTAAACTTGTGGTCATGTAAATCTCACTTTTACACTCATATTTTCCCACTTGCAATTGCTACAGTTAATTTTGTGGTCATGTAACTGTCACTTGTAGTATACTTACAGTTCAAACAGTTACTTGATAATCAATATATAATTAAATATTATTAATATTTAATATTTTAATAGTGTTCAATTTTTTATTTAATTATTTAATTATTTTATATTTTTAATCTTTACTTTTTTATTGTTTTAATATTTAATATTTTACTATTTTAATTTAATATTTTAATTTAATATTTTATTATTTTATTAATATTTATTCCATTTTTTATTATTTTATTTAGAGTTAATATTTTATTAATATAACAGTATTATACTTTAATATAAAATTACTATATATTTAATTATTTATTTTTATATAAAAAATTACTTTATTAATATCATAATATTTTATTATTATATTAATATTTTATTATGTTATATTGTAATAATAATTCAGTATAATAATACTATAATAAATTATAATTATATTTTACTTTATTAATTTTATATTTCTATAATATTACAATAATATTATAATAAAATTTATATTATAATAATTTTCAAGTATTTTTAATATTATAATATTATAACTATATTTTATTATTGTTGTAACATTTTTTAATATTTATATTTTATTAGTATTCTTAAATTTTATTAATGTTCTTTAGATTTTTTTAAATTTTATATTATTTATTTAGTTAATATTTTAGTAATATTTTACTATTTATACTAATATTTTATTAATATTATTGTTATAAATAAAATATTAAGATTATTAATTTTTTATCTCAAATTTATTAATACAATTAATTTGCAATAGTAGATTTAATTTAATAGTATTTATAATATTTAAATCACTGCTAAAGTTAATTTTGTGGTCAACTTTTCCACTTACACTTTTACATTACCAACCAAACACCGTAAAACACAATATACTTTACCATTTACACTTTCACTTTATCAACCAACACCGTAAAAACACAATATACTTTTCCATTTACACTTCACTTTATCAACAACACCGTAAAACACAATATATTTTCTCTGCTACAGTTCATTTTTTCCATTCTCATTTTACGACTTACGACTTGCGACGTTTTGCAACGAAACAAACAGGCCCTAAGTACTCACCAAGCACTGACACTTCTTCCCATTACTCTTTGCCCTTTCTTCGAGCATTTGGAGACACTCGCTTATCTTCTTCAATGGGATGCCAACATGGATGTGGAATTGATCTACCAGCGAGTGATCCATGGTGACTTTATTCTTTCTTGGGTCAATTCTTGAGCCCTATCCTTCTTGGATTAAGGTGATCGTTATCAATATCACGAGCTACTGTTCTCGATTGACCTTTATCACCTCCAAGATCGCCGCCCAATTGACTGGAATACGATCCTCTTTTTGGTTCCACGCAGGCATCAACAAGAAATCTTCTCGCATTTACAGAATGAGAAACACCATTGCCAAGATCGCCGCCAACCTCTTCAGTTTGTCAGCGCAAAAGTCTGATACCATTGATGTGTTCCTCGTCGGAAGCGTCACCATATTCTGCCAAGAACTACCATACCTCACCATCGACACATACAATTAGGTTACAAGTGGAGTGGACACAAGAAATGGGGAGGTTGGCTAGGGTTTTTGATTGATAGTTGAGGGATTAGAGAGCCTCAATCTCTCGTACTACTCCAGTGGAGTAATTGGGTTTTCAAATCAAGATTAAAATTTAATTACACAGAATCATCTGTTTATAAGCTCGGGCTGTGGATTGGGAAGAAGAACAGTGCAATCGGGTCAGTTGAATTTGGGTTCTAACCTGTTGGCATACCCGCACTGCTATCCGCCCACTTTCCTTATGAAAGAATCCATGGTTGAGGGTTTGCATCCAATAGCTGGCCATAAAACTCTTCCTAAGCTCAAATCCAATGGCAGCTATGTGAAGTATCCAAACGCTCATCCAACGGCTGATGTTTCTTCCAGCGCTCCCAACTCCCGCGTTCAGAACAGATACACTGATACGTAGCGTATGCAACAGTTTCTACCACTCATCGACGTTGTGAAGAGTTCTGACTGCATCATGCTCATTCTTGTGTCCTGTTATATGTAATGAAAATTAATGTTTATACACCTGCCACCTCCATCTTTATGTTTGAAGAATTTAGGGGTGGCAACAGCTCAGTTTCAAACATCTAGCTTTCTTTGAGATATAATTATAATTTAACATCCTAAGCAATTGTCTGGGTCTACTTTGATAGGAATGTCAAGAATTGGAGAATTTTTAATAATACATCTTACTAATAGCAATAGGGTGTCTCTAACACTAAAGGGGAGTGTTTTTTACATCCCCTTCCTCATTTCTCTACTCATTCATCTCTCACTTCATGCTGCATCAATGTACTATTTAAGGAAGAATTCTGTACAAGTTTAAAATAAAATTTATCTGAAGTAGATTTTAAAAATGGTAAGTATTCTTTACAATCAGAATTCAAGTTTGGGAACGGATATTTCCATTCCAAAGAATGATGAAGGCGCCCCAATGTGGAAGGCACCCCCAATTGATGAAGGGGCCCCAATGTTGAAGGCAACTCCCAAATTGATGAAAGCACCCATTTCTTTCCAAAATGCCCTCCTCCCTAAATTGATGAAAACTCCCCTCGCTCCCCCCCACCCCGCGACCCTCCTCCCCCCCCCACCCCCTGTGACCCTCCTCCCCTTCCCCTCCTCCTCGGCGACCCCCTCCCCTGTGACCCTCCTCCCCCTCACCCTCCCCCGGGAAGGGGGAAGAAATGACATTTTGAACTTTTTATCAAGGGTGAAATTGTTAAAAAAATAATGGTACTCTTGTAATAATTTTTTGGAGTGGTTTTATCATTCTTAGGGTGGGAATATCCGCTCCCCTGAAGTTTGATGAGTTCTCGGAGCGTAGGTGACAATACACGTGTCTCACGAGAAAGAATAAATCAAGAGAGCCTTCTTGGGTAAAATTCTATTTTGTTGACTTTTCTGATACAGAGAAGGGCCTTGCATATTGTTCAGATGAAACAATGGCTTTCTACTTGTGGCACATTTGAGAGAAAGGACTACTAGTTTATTACTCTTGAGATTTGCCAGACCTTAATAGGGATGGTCACGGGATCACTTCAAGGATAAGTACTCTTCTGGTCCGTTGAATAGTCAAGAAAACTTTTGATGGCCAATTGCGTAGATTAGTCGTAGATACGGCATATTTTGTTGACCATTATGGAACAATACATCAGTGCATTCAATGTACCTGGATATTATTCGTTCACTTCCTTGAACCAAAACTTGGCAAAATTTTGTAGTGATTGAAACAGACATGCTTCAGATTTTGTTCATTCACTTTCTGAAGCCCAAATACACTCTCCTTAATTGAAGGGGAAAATCAATTAAATGGTCTTCCTTGCATTAGCTTTATCAAGCTTGGGCATGGCAAGTTCAGACACTTACGTGTGTCTTAATCACAGTTTGTTCACCATTGCCGATATCGCCTAGTGGAGTACCTGACTAATTTATTCAAGTGCTCGACAGTTGGTACCCAAATTTTTGTCACCTACATTCTTGCCTTTTGAGTTTGAAGTGAATCGAAGACAGTCATTGCTCATCCATATCCATCACTTTTCTCCAGTGATGTTAGTTTTCAGACATTCAAGCATTTGATTTCCATAAGCAATGAGACATTGAATGGTTCTCTGGTGGGGGTCCTATTAGCAATTTTCACATTCTAGCACTCTTGGAGGATTTGATAGGATGCTTTATCTGGTTGAATCCATTGTCAGGTCACTATAGATTGTCGACATGGATGGATTTCATGAACTACCAGATATTAGTCGTGCAGCAAACGCTGAAATGAGGAAGAATGTGAACGCATCATTGACCTAATACGTAATTAGTCATGTTCAATACTTAGGCCAGTGTACCAGTACTCTCTGACTTTGAAACACTTTGATCTCTCTGCCATTGTCCTGTCGCGTACCCAGTGAAAGGAGAGCTGAATACGTGGTTTCACCCTAGTGAAGTTGTTTAGTAGCCTGAATGAACCTTGAACATCCTCTTCAAGAAATCCACAAGGCTGCTGTTGCGTTGCTTTGTTATATTCCATCTCCCACTTAGCTGGCAATGTGATTGGATTCTTCACAATTGAAAGTGAGGGATCATCTTAGAGATTTGATTTTATGCTGAGCCTGAGGGGTTTTCAGCCTTTTAGACAACAAACTTTTGTAGGATGCTTTATACGAAGGATGTTCATTGTCACCCATCTGGCACAAAATGTCTCCATGCCATTCA
This sequence comes from Agave tequilana, assembly GCA_038442645.1. Classification (NCBI taxonomy): domain Eukaryota; kingdom Viridiplantae; phylum Streptophyta; class Magnoliopsida; order Asparagales; family Asparagaceae; genus Agave; species Agave tequilana. The sequence continues at coordinate 210,887 of JAVJIF010030343.1, read as the reverse complement.
TGTTGGTGTCTGTTATAAGTGGATTCTTGTATTCATTATGGTCATTCACTTCCTCCAAGTGACATCACATGAGGAATTATTTTGGGCTAGGAATCAGCATGACTCGTTTGTTCAGGATATGAAAGGAAGAAATTGTAAACCTTGGACGAGAAAGATACGCTAAAATTGGCAAAAGTAGGAGCCAAGAGTTGCTCCTTGTCCTTAACTTTTGAGGTGTTAGATCGAGCACAAACCTCAATTTTTCCCTGCCATAAAAGGTGATTAAAGGTTTGGAGGGTGAGGTGGGCACGAGGATTATTCTGGTCCCACAAGGATCAAATGTTTGTTTTTGGTATCTTAGGATGATCACGAATAACCTTTGAAGGAGAGATGCAATGAATTGAGGTGATTCAGGTTCCTTGGCCAATACCTTCTGTAATGGGGGTGTCTTGATGCAGACCTACCCGTTGTTCCTCATGCTAGCTTTATGCTTTGAACCTGCTTAAAGGTGGTGGACAATTCCTAACAAGATAGAAGATTCGTCATCACCTTTTGTTCCCTTTGAACTTTGAATTCAAGGATAAGTTACTGACATTTGTTTCTAATTGCTGAAGGCCCCATGTCAGCAAGAAGAAACTACGATGACTACAGACTTGATGTCTATAACAGCTGAAAGCTTGATAATTACCGTTAAAATCCTAGTTCAGGGAATCTGATTTTTCATTTATTGGAGTTGGGAATCTCAGAGTTTCTATCGATTGTCAGTCGATGTTGCGTTGTTGGTTCAGAGATTAGCTGAGCTTTAGTTTAGATGATGAGTCACCAACTTCCAAAGAGACAGAAGTAATGCCTTCGGCCTAGGTGTTGAACATTATATTCAGGTTTCAAGAACTATTTTTTGGGTTTTCTTGCTGTTGAGTTACATCAACAAGAAATATTACTGTCTTTACTCATTGCGTGGATTGCCATAAATCCGTGTATCACTTATAATTTGAAGGGTAAGAGTGGCATTCCCTTGCAATTCGAAGATTTTCTTTCTTTTTCTTCTCCTCCTCCAAATTTCCTAAACAAAATTCCACTGCGACTACTGCTATTCATTGATTTCAGAGATGAAAAATAAAGACTTCATTGTTGTAAAGACTTTTCCTTTGTTGCACATTGTCTAGTTTTAGATGATGTATTTTAGTTGTGCTTGTCTCCAATTGTGTTTGGTTTTGTATTGGGAATTCGCTGCTGCCTTGATTGTTTTCTTCAAATTTGGAAATCTTGTCCCCTTACCTACCAGTGAAGTATGTGTAATCTGTAGTCACGTACATACACGCTGATGTATATATATGCACGCATGCATATATTTTGCATAGAATCCTTTCGCTCTCTCCTTGTCGACATCCTCAAGAAGCTTCCAGGAACGAAGAGGACAAGTATCCAATACGTTTACGGACCCATTTAGGCCACCTCTTCCATCAAACACCTTGCGCCTTTCTTATGGTACTAACCATACTTGGAAAAAGTGGTTCCCCTGCTGCGTGTCACGATTCATGCAAGTCATGTAGGTTGTTTTCAGAGCAAGGCCTTCCCATTTACAGCTCAAATTCAATCTCTACCACCACTCTCACCTTTTTACCAGCGAATCAAACTTAGCCGAGCAAGCCTCAAAACAACAGTTGTTAAGGTTGAGAACAGCATGCCATCCTTGTTCACAGTTGTCATCACATGGTGATGGGTCCTCCTCTCCTATTATTTTTCTCCTTGGCCCCATCTCTAACGCGTATGTACACGCTTCTCTTGAAAACGAAATCTCAAGTCTCAGGAGTCCAAAACGTTGATTGCTTGTTGTTAAGTGCGTCCGCGTGGTTCGTTTGAAAGCAACTCTCACCCCTCTCCTCTCCACACAAGCTCTCTGATCAACGCCACCCACCAACGTGAATACAACGCGGAGTCTGCTGCTGTGTGGCCATCCTGCCTCTTCATTTAACCCCCCCATCAGAGATTCTGTTGAATGAGTGGTACACAAGTATATGGAGATGGGGCTCTACAGCATGCCAAATGTTGCTGATGCTTTCCTCCCTTTGGCTTTCTTCATCCATGCGCTGATGCCGTTGGTTCTGCTCAAAGATTGGATTGTCCTCCAAGTGATAGGCCATGGCCATGGCCACGTTGTTCATAATCAAGAGGAGGCTTCCCAGGATTCAGCAGAGGATACAAGGAGGCCGCGCAAAGTTGTAGGGTTGCACATAACTCAATTCAGGAGCTTGTGCTCTGATGCTGATGATATGGAGTGCTGCTGCTCTGTTTGTCTCCACGAGTTCGAGGAGGAGGAGGAGATTAGTCAGGTACTGGCCTGCAGCCACTTCTTCCACCGGGCTGCCTCGACCGCTGGCTGCTCGATCACAATCACTCCACTTGCCCTCTCTGCAGAACACCCACCGCGCTGTGATACTGCCATGCCTTGTTTTGATAGCGAATGCTTCTGTGATGCATTCTTTAGCGTTGAGGATGATGATGAGTCTTGTTTCTCTTGAACCTTTTTGTGCTTTTGGTTTTTGGGTCTGCGAGAACGACTTGTAACAACAGAGAATAAAAGGTGGAGATTTCTGTTCTCTTGGTCTCCATTTTTTGTAATGAATGCATTTATACATAGCATCGTGTGCTTACAGTTGCAGTGATTACTGATGATGATTAGAAATACAAGTGCTTAATTAAATAGAACAAAACCGAGCTTCTGTTTCAGCAAATTGTGGTTCCCAAACAGACTCTTATTGAACAAACAGGGTCATAATAATTTGTTAGGTTAACCAAATTAATGAATTTTACAAATCGATAATACTAGTGCTATTCATGATTTTAACTCAGGATTCAGAATTTCAAATTAAGCTGACAGAAGCAGAAATTGCAAATAGGAAGTTCATATTCGTACAAGCTTACAGAAATCAAAAGGAGGGCCTTGTGCATTTGCTCTACAACGAGCAAATATTCAGATTTTTACAGAAACCGCATATTTTGTTGTTAGCCATGCTGCTCGGAGAGCTCCCTTCTTGCAGTCTCTATTAGGATCACAACTGTAAGGATTGGTAACAGCAGCATGAGTTAGTCATGGAAGTTTTCTCAGTGCTCGCCAGCTTAATCCCTGGGCACGAGTTAAAATAACATACCTGTCAGAAAATTTTAATTTATCGTAGCAAACTGTGAACAAATAAACAGAGCCCCCTCACCTGACACGCTTCTGCTTCTGCTGCTAAATCCACAGCCAGACATTTCTTGGCAAGACATCAAAATAAAGAATACTGAAAGTAGATACGATTTCATAATCACAATTCGCAATCAAAAAAGAATGAAACACCTGAGAGCATGCAAGAATCCCAGCACGCGCGAGTTCTTGGAGGCCCAACATATGCCCTGATATCCGCTCCATCAACAAATGCAATATCTGCTAACTAATAGTGAGCTCACTCATTTTAACAAAGTGGCAAAATTAGTAATGAAGCAAAATGACAACAGATGGTTACATAATTTTATGCAACAGGAAAGTTTGGGGATTTTTATTATTTTTTTAATTTTTATTTTGTTGAGAACGGGAACATTTGTAAAGCAAATACAATCATAGAAGAGACTAAAAGTCCTACTTTTTGCAATGTTTATATTCTGGCGTGGAGAAATTCTCTGAGAATTTTTCTCCACGCCACGAATTGTAAATGAATAGACAAGTGAAAGAAATCGCAAACAACAAGCACTTTACGTGAAAAATCCGAAAGAAAAAACCACGAGAGGGAAAAATGTCTCTAGAATAAGGTTATAATGAACTCTACAAAGTGATCTTCTGATTACAATCTCTAGGGTTTGATGTAGCAGTCAGAAACCAACCTCCTTCTTGATGGAGATGGAGGTGTATTTATACTCGCTAAGCTGTCATTATGGGTGCAGATATTTTAGATCTACATAACTGCATGATTTGTATATTTTGATTTCCTTGCAACTGCCCAGATCACACCGCTTGATTATTGGGATCGCCATGCAAAGATATCCACCACTATCTATAACAGCCCGCATTGATATAGGGGCGTTATAATGTTTAGAACGTGGGGATAATCTGACGACATAGTTGGATCCGCGAATCACGGGAATCGTGTTGTCTAACTATAAGCAACGCAGGAGTAGTAGGCTTGGAGGGTTTTCGTATCGAAGCCTTGGGTGGCTCTGAGAAGAATCTTTGTACCCGATTATTGGCATCGCAGTGAGTCGTACAGTTTCGGTTGAGTAGTGGATCCGGGTGGGTGATGTCTGATCAGATGTGGGTTCAAGACGAGGCCCGAGGCTTTCTTTTTTGGCCCATATGCCCGAGGCTTTCTTCTTGGGCCTATGTTAGGCTCGTATGTGAGCTGGGCCTGCTGTCAGAGAAGCGATGCCCCAGGAGGTGGGACACATGTTGCGATCTTGATGAGAGTCAAAATCTTTCCACTACAGATGCCCCCTCTGCCTCCTCCTTCTCGAAGTCTCCGAGCGAGACAGAGGGAGCGAACTAATCCCATCCTCTGATATGACTTTTCATCGAGTTGTCAGAACATTTTCTTGTTTGAGGAAGTGAGAGTTAGGACACAAAGTCAACAGTTGTCGGAGTGACCTGACAGTTGCCAGAACTTCATCCTCCGGCATGACCCTTTACTGAGTAGCTGGAGCATCTTCTTATATTTTGAGGGAATGAGAGTTAGGACGCGTAGTCGATAGTTATTAGAGTGACCTGACTGTTGTCAGAGCTTGCCACCCAAATGACTCATTTTAATGTTTCTGCATCACCTATTAGTTGAAAGCACACATAGAGGGGGGTGAATAGGTGTAATGTTAATCTAATGACAAATAATGTGAAATTAAAAACTTTTACACTATTGAAATAAGACACTAGTGATATCTAAAGAGTGAAGCGGAATTCCCAGTGAAGGGCTCTAGAGCTTCACCCCAAAATTCCTCCAGATTAAGAGTTGAGGTGCTTCAATAACTCTCTTGGATTATAACAAGTACGAGCAAACGAACAATATCAAGTATGTATAAATGAATAATAATAGCAATGCAAGAAATGAAGAGAGTAGAGTTTAGAGAGAGATAGCCAAACGCAAAAACAAGGATATGTTTTGAGGTTCGAGCACGAAGCCCTACGTCCTCACCTTCACCGCGTGAAGGATTTCTACTATCTCTATCAAAGAACTCTACACAAGAGGAGGCACAAAGTTTATGCACAAAGCAATCACTTCTACACAAGAGAGAAGGCACAAACCCAAAACACAAAGCAAAACTGTGGTTACAACACTGGGTGATCACAAAGATCACAAACAATACCTCTCACAATACTGAAAGTACACATAGAGGGGGGTGAATAGGTGTACGGCTAATCAAATGAACAAAATGCGAAAATTAAAAACTTAATTGCAACAACACTTAATGCAACCAACGAGTGTAGCCGAATTCCCGGTGAAGGGCTCTGGACTAACTCCTCTTGATTCCTCTGAATAAGAGTTGAGGCGCTATATGAAGCTCTCGTGGTTAAGCACAAGTGAGGCACACACAAACAAGCCAAGCATATAATGAATGAGCAATATGAAATGATGCAAGGCACAAAGTAATAGAGAGAGAGTTAGAGAGTCAATGGATCAATCGCTAACACACGGATATGTTTCGAGGTTCGAGCACCCAGCTCTACATCCCCGCCTTCACACAGAAGGATTTCCAATCCACTAACTTGTCCACACAGGACTCTCACACAGGGAACCTCCACTGAGGATTTGGGGCAAATACAACTGGGAGTACACAACTCCTCTCTCAACCAAAACAACCTCTACACTTAGAGGTTAGACACAAAGCCACCACAAAATCAATCACCTCACAATTTGAGGGATGGGCATGATTGATGAAAAGATAGTGTGATTTGTGTGAAGTATTTGCACAGATATTAAATGAAAGAGAGAAGGTTTAGAATCAACCTCAAGTGCTTTGATCACTCCACAATGTATTTATATGATTAATGTATCCTTTCCAATCTCCGTTATAGCATGGGCTATACCGAGTCGATTCTCAGGGAGAGCTTGCGATGAAAGCGTTACGGTTCGTAGTGAAGAAAGAAAAACGAAGATTCTTCTTTGTTTTTAAACAAATGCAAAAAGCATGGAAAAGAAAATGAAAGAATTGGTGGATTTGTGCATGATGGAAAGGAAATCAACAGAACTTTGGAAAAGTGTATTGCTAAGAGAGAAAGCTAGTAAAGAAAATGTTTAGGAAACTTTTAGATGATAAAAGCCATGGCTAGCTAACTTTACTACTTTGCTAACTTACTAAACTCAAGGGTGATGCATGATTGCCTCATGTTGATTCATTGGCAATAGAGATGACTTGCTTGTTTGGTCAAGTATTTTTCCCATTTTGAAGATGAGTGTTCTTCTCGGTCTTAGCTTGTAGCCTCATATTGATTCATTGGCTCCCGAGATAGATTTTCTATGGTGGACTTCAAGGAGTGGTACTCAAGGGATGCTAAGAAAGAAGATACAACATTCATTAGTCATTCAAGGCATAACAACAAATTAGCTTGAAGTAAAGAAGTTGTTCTACAAATAGCATATGTTTGGTGATCCATCTCCATGTTCCATCAAGGCACTTGTTCTAGACAAGGCTCTAAATGAGGTACACATGAATCATATGGAGTATGAACAAGCATTTACCAAGTGAAAGCAACTCTACTTCCTTGGAAAGCAAAAGAGACTTTAACAATGCAAGTATAGAATTTAGCAATCACCCAAAGAGTTAGAAGTTAGCAATGAGAGTAGTTAGCTAGCCATGTAAGAGAGATTTAGCTATCCATTACAAAAGAAACTAAACAACAATTCATGATGAAAATAGAAATGCAATAGAAGTAAAGCAAGAAAGTAAAGCAAAGTAAAGCAAAGTACTAGAGATTGCAAAGAGAAGAATGAAGCTTTGATTAATCCTTACTTACAAGTGATGTCACCTCCTTACTTACAAGCTCTCAAAAACACTCTCTTTTCTCTCTTTAACAAAATCTCTAGGAGGAAGAAGAGGGAGAGCTAAAAACCTAAGAGAATATCAACACTCTCTCACAAAATACAAGCTTTTACCCTAATCTCTCTCTGTCTTGCTCATGCAGGCCTTGGTACTGTATTTATAGGGCTCAGAGAGAAGGCTCCAGAATCCCGTTTGTTGGAGAAAATCTCGGCCCCAACGGCCTTGTAACCGCCGTGGACTCGCGGCACATATCTGGAATGCGCGGCAAAACCAAGGCCGTTCAAGTGGATCTTTCTGTTACAGATTTGTTACAGGTTGTTAGCCACGTGGATCTTCTGGAAGCGTGAGCTAGCGCGTAGAATTCTCCAGATCCTGGGCTCAACCTTGGGCTCACTTTTTGGGCTTTGAATTAATCTTTTTAATTATTGCTAATTAAAGAAATTTTGGGCCTTTTCTCATTTCAAATGTGGACCTGCAAAAAATAGAGAGAAAAGGATTAAAAATTACATTTTTATTTACAATATGCATGGTATGGAAGTGGTAAAATATGCAAATATGTATAACAATCAGGCACAAAGCCAAACACAAATCAACCTCTCACTAGAGGGATAGGGCACAAAACCACCACTCCAAAATCAACCTCTACCCAAGAGGGATAACACAAAGTAGGAGGGTTTACAACTTGGTGATCAAAAGACCACAAACCAATTCTTTTCCCACAAAAACAAAGATCCTATAGATAGGATAGAATGACAAGGTCAAGTGTGAGAAAAATCAAAGGAATGAAAAATAAATACTCAAAGAAAATCCTTGGGAAAAACTAGAAATAAGGATGAAGAAGTTGAACCAAAAACACTTTTCCCAAAATCACTTTTCTTTGATTTTTCAAACAGAGAAAAACACCAAATAAAATGTAAACTTTAGAGCCCAAAACTTCTTTTTGATTGCTGCAAAAACACTAGTAAGATCAGAAAATAAGCTCTCCAAAAACTTGTTAAAAACAATTAAGAGAAAGCCCAATTTATAGCCTCTTTGAAAAATTAGCCGTTGGCAGCCAATTATGGTCAGATTTGACCATCCGATCGACCGGCCAACGGTCGAAATTTGACCGTTGCCAACCTCCGGTCGACCGCCCGGTCGACCGTCCTTACCTGAGAGTAAGGATACTTCAGTCGGTCGACCGCACGGTCGACCGGCCAAACCAAATGGCCTTGTGCACGTTTTGTGCACATCTGGTCGACCGTTCCGGTCGACCGCCAGAGCCTGGCAGGCTGATAAAGGGATTTGAAAACTAGGTTTTTATTTACCAAATAAATCCCATAAAATCTCTAAAAATTCACAAAAATAAATTCTTGCATGATATTTGAAATACAAACTTGTTTGAGTAAAAATCAAACCAAGTTACAAATATTTTGAACTCTTTTTTGTGTTATGGAAATTTTGCCGAAAACCAAATACCGTATTTTCCAAAACTTAGATTTTTGAATTGAAAATTCATTTTGTCCAAAACTCATCCAAATACAAAAACATGATATGAAACAACTTTTAGGCATGTAGTATATAGATGTAATCTAATATACATAAAAGATATATATATCAATGTTTTTGACTATAAATCCAAAAATAAGTTTTGTTAAAATACCAAAACTTCAAACTCATGAAATAGACTATCAAACTAAATTTGTTTAAATAGTTGAAGCATACATGTATATAGAACATATCTAATATACATTAAACCATGTAAACTTGTTGATTCAATCTATTCATGAAAATCAAGATCGGTTAAACCGAAAACTAAAACCAAAACATGAAACATGTGTGCGTTGTGAACTTGAGCATATCAGACTATCTAATCTTTACAAAATGGATCTAAACTAAAAACTAAACATTGTACCGAAGTCTTCTTGACGAACTCCGTCTTCAAGTCGATTCGATGCAAACGTGATCCACCGAGCTTGACTCCAACGAGTGTTAGATATGAACTTTGATGCTTGGGCTCTTGAATTACCTACTAATATCTTAGTTAAGTATCTGAAACTAAACATCACAAGATTATTATTAAACATAACTAAATGAGTTAATCATCATCAGAACTAGAGTGGAAGGCCTATGGGCCAACAATCTCCCCCTTTTTGATGATGACAAAACTCATGGAGTCATATATGCATGGATTAAAGTTAAGCTTCAAAGAAGCTCCCCCTTAACTCATGCATAGAAAAAACAAAAAAAAATATGCAATGAGTATTAAACATGAATATGCATAGACATGCATAAAACAATGAAATGAACATGCTTTTGATACTAAATAAAAACATGCTCTTGATACCAAATATGAAATGCATCAACATGCATAAAACAAGCTCTTGATACCAAATAAATTATTTCTTCTTTTCATAAACATGTTCTTTAAATAATGCTCTTGATACCAATAAAAAACAAACTATGTTTCTAGATACAAGTATTCATCACTCTTGATACCAATATCAACAAAACATAAAATAAACTTCTTAATACCAATATAAAAACATGCATATAAACTCAAATACTTCTCCCCTTTTTGTCAATCATCAACAAATGGGTCAAAGAAAACCAATAAAACATATTCTTTCCCTTTTTGTCCGAAACAAAAAAATACTTCAAGGGGTGAAAACAAAACAACCATGATACCAATTAAAAAATATATATCAATGTATGTGCATCATGATACCAATTGTAAGTGAATCACATAGGTAAACCAACAAAAATTTTAAGAAATGCCAATTGAAAGTAAATGAGGCATTGATAACAAAACTTAAAAAAACCAATCAAAATTTTGATACCAAAATGAAAGATATATAGATAATCATGATTACCAAATTGTAAGTAAACAAATAAAAAATCTTGATACCAATTGTAAAATTAGTACCAATTGAAAATATTATACACTTTTTGATATCAATTTGAAAAACATAAACCAATTGTAAGATATTTTTCATTTACCAATAGTAAGTATTTTTCATTTTGAGCATATGAAACCAAATTAAAATCAATATTAATTTTTCAATCATTTTTCATCATAAAGTATGGGAGTGGAAAACCAAAGGTAAACAAAATACCAATTGAAAAATGAATACGAATTTTCTCCCCCTTTATGAAATACCAAATAAAATGATGCATAAGCTTGTACAAGATACCAATTGAAAAATAATCAATTGAAACATAATAGTCATTTAAGAAATCAAGCTTAGCATAACCAAAATTTGTGCTCAAAGATATAGAGATATAGTAAGCACAAATAAAGCATATATATGTATGTATGAAAAATTAGATACCAATCAAAATTGATACTATTTGAAGTTTGAGCATACATATATATAAAAACAATATATGAGTATACAAAAGAATGTCAATATTGATACCAATTGAAAAGATCCAATGATACCAATTGAAACTATAATAAGATCAAGTATATAACTCATACTTTCTACCACCCATTTCATGCACATGTTTAAAATGATTTTCAATAATGAGCATACAAGGCATGGTCGCCCAACCAACCGCCCTTTAATGGGCAGGGGTTTTCAAAAATAAGTTTGAAAATATGTTTAGCATATTTGAAAACTCTACCAAAACAAAGAATACGAACTAGTTATATGAAAAACTTGTAAACTAGTACGAAATCCTTCAAGTAAGGAATAAAATAAAAATGTATTTCATGAAAAACATGTAGATCACATGATCACCAAACACTCAAAATCTGTATAGCACAAATTGTACTCATGAAAATAAAATCATGAGAAAACATCAAATAATATGAGTGTACAGGAGTTATGTGAGACATATCATCATGAAAACTATGCAATCAAGCTAAAAAAGAAATTCCTTAAATCAAGAAAGTCATCAAAACTAGAATTCTTCAAGGTATATGTATGTCATGTTCAAATTAAAGTATACATACATATCCAAATATAACGAGTCCACAAATGTATATGCATGAAGGCAAGTGGCTCAAGGATGTATATGTATATCTAATGGTTTGGACAAAATAGACATATACATGAAGTTAACACAAACATAAAAATATGTAAAATGGGGAATACAAGTCAAATGCATGAATCATCAAACTAGACTATACTAGTACATCTAATGGGTACAAATGAGCGTTCAAGCACAAACATATAATAGTCTATTTGTGGCTCACTAGTTGTACAAGTATATATATCCTAGTTTTAATGAAAACTAACATTCAAACAAGTAGTCAAAACATGAAGCATGAAAATCAAAACAAAATTCATAAACATACATATGATTATTATGTACATGCACATGCATAGATTTAGGATATACACATTAGATAAACTAAAGTGAGAATACTAAATATAAATCCATATAAACATGGGTGTCTCAAATAACTAATCATGTATATCACTAATCTAAATATCATGGCATAAAACATATTAATCAATAAACATCAAAACATGACATGCTAGAAATCAATAATATGAAAAGCATGTAAACATAAAAGGAGTAAGAGATCGTTACCAAAAACCTAGAAGGCAACTCTCCATGTCTCCAAAACAAGGTGGTCCTCCCACCAAACCCCCCTTGAAAGTGATGCATCCAAATAGTCCTCTTTTAGCTCGGAACGCATCCACCTCAAGGTACCATCACTCTCACGTCGTGTGAGAGCCCACATCTACATCAAATACAATAGGGGTGGTCTTTGGTACCCACACTCTTTTGGGTCCATGGGGGTTAGTTCCTTTCCTAATCCAAACAAACTTAGTTGCTAAAGTTAAATCATGTATACGATCATAGCAAAACTTAGCAAGGTGGCCCTTACGTCCACAATGTGTACAAGTATACACATGAGCATACATAGTGTTGTATACATGAACGTGCGAAGCATGTGTATGCCGTGGATGGTGTGCATGTAAAGATGGAACTTGTTTCTTTCGAAACATAGATTCCAAACGTGAGTGGTTCATGGCACAATGACTCAAGGTGGAGCCTAAACAATCAACACTCTTCTTAAGCATAGATATATCATTTTCAATTATAGAAGAGGTGCATGCAATAGGTAAGTTAGGATGTGATGCTACACTAGCATAACAAACATGAGAATTTAAATCATTTTTCAAAGAAACATTTTTCTTTAAACAATCTTTCAATTCTTGTGAAATCAAATTTATTTTATTTTTCAAAGAATTATTTTCTTTTAATACAAAATCAAGTTTTGAAGTTAAATCCTCATTTTTCTTCAAAACGTATTCACAATCATTTTTACGTTTCAAAATTTTGTTTTCATTAAGTGCAAGATCAAGTTGGGATTTAAGCGAGTCACTTTTACTTAAAATCTCATCCCTTTCTTGCAAAACAATCTCAAGTCTAGAAGATAAATTTTTATTTTCTTCTTTTAAACCAAGACTTTCCTTTTTCAAAAGTTTATATTTTGAAATCAAATTTTCACAATTTTTAGCAAGTTCATCATTCATGGCTTGTGCCTCTAAACACTCATTGCAATAGGAACTAGTGTTAGCATCTAGTTGAGTTTCCGATTGTATCTCAAGGGAGTCATTCCCTTGGACCATGAAGCAACGTTCGTCGGACTTATCTCTCCTAGATCTCCTCTTCTTATCGATAAGCATTGGTAGCTCAGGAGATGTCAAAATGCTCCATACTGTAAAAGCGAACTCATAGTGAGAAAACACATGTAAATATTCTTTATCAAGAGATGCTCTAAGTGCCTTTAGGGCTAGTGCATTGGCCTCTATGCCTGCTATCACTAAGGTAGGATTCCTTGATAATGGTAAGGTAAACTTTATAACTTAGGGTTTTTAAATGACAACTCATCAAAACCTACCATATATCAAGTCTAGAGATATCAAACATGGAGGGACATCCATGAGTGTAAACAATATGTGCGCAAATGCAAATGCAAATGTAGATTAGCAACCAAGATCACACTCCTAGGTGGTTAAACCTAATATCAGGAGCGTAGGCTCTGATACCAATTGAAAGTACACCTAGAGGGGGGTTAATAGGTGTACGGCTTATCTAATGAACAAAATGCGGAAATTAAAAACTTAATTGCAACAACACTTAATGCAACCAACGAGTGTAGCCGAATTCCCGGTGAAGGGCTCTGGACTTACTCCTCTTGATTCCTCTGAATAAGAGTTGAGTCGCTATATGAAGCTCTCATGGTTAAGCACAAGTGAGGCACACACCAACAAGCCAAGCATATAATGAATGAGCAATATGAAATGATGCAAGGCACAAAGTAATAGAGAGAGAGAGTTAGAGAGTCAATGGATCAATCGCTAACACACGAATATGTTTTGACGTTCGAGCACCCAGCTCTACGTCCCCGCCTTCACACAGAAGGATTTTCAATCCACTAACTTGTCCACACAGGGAACCTCCACTGAGGATTTGGGGCAAATACAACCGGGAGTATACAACTCCTCTCTCAACCAAAACAACCTCTACACTTAGAGGTTAGGCACAAAGCCACCACAAAATCAATCACCTCACAACTTGAGAGATGGGCACAAAGCCAAACACAAATCAACCTCTCACTAGAGGGATAGGGCACAAAGCCACCACTTCAAAATCAACCTCTACCCAAGAGGGATAACACAAAGTAGGAGGGTTTACAACTTGGTGATCAAAAGACCACAAACCAATTTTTTTCCCACAAAAACAAAGATCCTATAGATAGGATAGAATGACAACATCAAGTGTGAGAAAAACCAAAGGAATGGAAAATAAATACTCAAAGAAAATCCTTGGGAAAAACTAGAAATAAGGATGAAGAAGTTGAACCAAAAACACTTTTCCCAAAATCACTTTTCTTTGATTTTCTAAACCCTAGAAAAACACCAAATAAAATGTAAACTTTAGAGCCCAAAACTTCTTTTTGATTGATGCAAAAACACTAGTAAGATCAGAAAATAAGCTCTCCAAAAACTTGTTAAAAACTATTAAGAGAAAACCCAATTTATAGCCTCTTTGAAAAATTAGCCATTGGCAGCCAATTATGGTCAGATTTGACCATCCAGTCGACCGGTCGGTTGACCGGGCAACGGTCAAAATTTAACTGTTGCCAACCTCCGGTCGACTGCCCGGTCGACCGTCCTTACCCGAGAGTAAGGATACTTCAGTCGGTCGACCGCACGGTCGACCGGCCAAACCAAATGGCCTTGTGCACGTTTTGTGCACATCCGGTCGACCGTTCTGGTTGACCAGCTCCTGGCCCGGTCGACCGGTCTGGTCGACCGCCAGAGCCTGGCAGGCTGATAAAGGGATTTGAAAACTAGGTTTTTATTTACCAAATAAATCCTATAAAATCTCTAAAAATTCACAAAAATAAGTTCTTACATGATATTTGAAATACAAACTTGTTTGAGTAAAAATCAAACCAAGTTACAAATATTTTGAACTCTTTTTGTGTTATGAAAATTTTACTGAAAACCAAATACCGTATTTTCCAAAACTTGGATTTTTGAATTGAAAATTCGTTTTGTCCAAAACTCATCCAAATACAAAAACATGATATGAAATAACTTTTAGGCATGTAGTATATGGATATAATCTAATATACATAAAAGAAATATATATCAATATTTTTGACTATAAATCCAAAATAAGTTTTGTTAAAATACCAAAACTCCAAACTCATGAAATAGACTATCAAACTAAGTTTGTTTAAATAGTTGAAGCATACATGTATATAGAACATATCTAATATACATTAAACCATGTAAACTTATTGATTCAATCTATTCATGAAAACTAAGATCGGTTAAACCAAAATCGAAAACCAAAACCAAAACATGAAACGTGTGTGTGTTATGAACTTGAGCATATCACACTATCTAATCTTTACAAAATGAAAAACTAAACATTGTACCGAAGTCTTCTTGACGAACTCCGTCTTCAAGTCGACTCGATCCAAACGTGATCCACCGAGCTTGACTCCAAGAGTGCTAGATATGAACTTTGATGCTCGGGATCTTCAATTACCTACTAATATCTTGGTTAAGTATCTGAAACTAAACATCATAAGATTATTAGTAAACATAACTACATGAGTTAATAATCATCAAAACTAGAGTGGAAGGCCTCTAGGCC
Source organism: Agave tequilana (assembly GCA_038442645.1). NCBI lineage: Eukaryota > Viridiplantae > Streptophyta > Magnoliopsida > Asparagales > Asparagaceae > Agave > Agave tequilana. The sequence goes on along the minus strand of JAVJIF010030343.1, from coordinate 195,791 downwards.
AACAAATGCAAGATCCTAGTGGATAGATTTTGCAATGAATAGCTCAAGTTTGTGAGAAAATAAAGATTTTGAAAGTGAATCACAAAAAACACTTAAGAAAACTTCTTAAATGATTTAGAAATTTGAGACTTGAAAACTAGAATTTCTCAAAAATTATTTTCTTTGATTTTCCAAAACTTTTGAAATCAAATAGAGATACGGATTTTGAACTCAAAACTCTTTAAAAACTTTGCCTAAAAATTCTGTAGAATGTAGGAAATATTGCTTTTCAAAAACTTTTTTTAAAACTCACCCAAAAATCCCATATAGGCTAAAGAAAACTAGCCATTGAGGGTCAAATAAGTGCCATAAATAGCCTATCGGTTAACCACCAGTCGGCCGTCCAACGATCAAATTTCTAACCGTTGGAGCCTGGTGGTCGACCGGGCAGTCGTCCGACCAGAGACCAGTCTGTGTAATAGGCCAACTTTGAGAAAGTTTTGAGGTCTAAAATGTTCGAATTTGAAAATAAACATATAGAAGCTATTTGTAGATATTTAAGTCTTCTTTTGATTGCAACTTAAATTAAATCAATATGATATTAGAGTAAAACATTATGAGCAAAATACTGAAAGGTATCAAACCAAAAAAACTTTAGACTATTTTCAGAACATGAACTGACTTCAAACTAATATTTGGCATATTCAACATTTGAATCAGAAAACGATCATTGAAAAAATGTAGCCATTGAAGTTATCTTTATAATGCAATTTGAATCATATTGATTGAATATTAGAATAAAAAGTTATGGCTAAAATACTAGAAGGGTGTTGAGCAAATCAGCAGAATGGTTGGCCGACTGAGAAAACCCGAGAGCTCTGCAGACTCGGCCGATGGTTAGTCGGCCGATTTCCACTGTGGTGGACTTGTTAGCCGGTCGAGCTCAGATTACATGGGCTTGATGCACAAACCTACACAAAACTAGACACAAATTTTCACTTGAAAGGCTTCACTTGAAGTCTTCTTCTCCTTCTTAACTTGGTCCAAACTTGATCCAAAGAGCTAGACTCCTCTTGAGCACTTGATGTGGTCTTGATGCACAAGCTCTTGAATTAACACGTGCTAACTCCAAAACTTGACTTGAAATCCTTTGTTGAAGCTACACACCTACTAAGATCTTGATTACAAATCTGAGATTAAATAAACACAGATCATTAGTACTATAACAACATGAGTTAATCATCATCAAAACTAGAGTGATGGGCCTTTGGGCTAACAATCTCCCCCTTTTTAATGATGACAAAACTCATGGAGTTATATGCATGGATTAAAGTTAAGCTTCATAGAAGCTCCCCCTCAACTCATGCATAATAGTAAACAAATATGATATGGCAATGAAGTGCATAAACTAAACACATATATAAGCGTCAATAGGGTGAGAGAAATATGCATAAATCAAAAGTTCTTTTTCCAAAAACTTTCTCCCCCTTTTTGTTTAAACTTTCAAAAACATTCTCCTCAAAGACACAAAATGCATAAACTCAATATATGAAAAAACACAAATATGCATATATAAACTCAAATTTTTGGCTTCTGCCGGTCGACCGCACGGTCGACCGAGCCAGGAGTCAGTCGACCGAGTCAGTCAACCGACATGCACAAAGTGTGCACGCTTTGTTTGGCTGGAGGGCCGGTCGACCGACCCAGTCGACCGCCAGTGAGTTCTGCTCTCTGGAAATGGCCCCGGTCGACCGGGTCGATCGACCGGCAGAGAGCTCTGCTCTCTGTATCCAGGCCACGGTCGACCAGACCGGTCGACCGCTGGCCCAACGGTCAGAAATCTGACTGTTTCCCTGTCGACCAGGCGGTCGACCGACAGCAGACCAGGCTGCTGATTTGGCGTCCAACGGCAGTTTTATGAAGCCTATAAAGGGGCTTCCCATAGACTGTTTTAGACAAGATTTTAAGTGGGTTTTTGAACCAGTTTTTTCTACTCTATTAAATGTTTATCTCCACTTATTTTAGAGCCAAATACTTCCATTCAAAAGGAGAGTTTATCAAGAGTTTTCAAAAGTGATTTCTTGTGTTTTTCATCACAACTTCAATCCTAGTTTTCTCACAAACACTTGAGCTATCCATTGCTATATCAACCCCATAGGGATCTTTATTGTGAGAGAATTTTAGGTGATCAAAGTGTTGTGATCACCAAAGTTTTCATCTTTGTACTTTGAGGAGGCGGACTTGCGGGTTCGCGGTGTTTCGAGTTCTAGTAAGAGCTCATTGTAGAGGTGCGGCCTCAGCAAGCTAGTGAGCTTGCGGTGTATAGTTCTTTCGGGAACAAGAGATGGACTAGAGAGTCCAAAGGAGTTCTAGTGTGAACTCACTTGTAGGTATTGCGGCACCGAGTGATCCGGTGGGATAGGTTTATAGTGAAAATTCTTCATAGTGTTGAAGGCGGGGGCGTAGAGCAAGTGTGCTCGAACCTCGAAACAATTCTCCCGTGTTTGCGATTGTTCTCTCTATCTCTTGTGTTTATATCTTGCATGCTTATATTGTCTTTATCTTTATCTGCTTGATATACCTTGTGCTTAATTGATATATGCTTAGGGATTGTTTGCTCACACTTGTATTCAACCAAGAGAGCCAAAGCGGTACCTCAAATCTTATTTAGAGGAATCTTAAAGAGATAGTCCAGAGCTCTTCACGGGGAATCCGGCTACACTCTTAGGTTATACTTGGTGTGTTTAGCTTGAGAATATTTAGTTTGCATAAATATGTTTTAATTCCGTATTAATTCACCATTAGATTAGCTAGTCACCTATTCACCCCCTAGATGTTTTCAAACCTAAGTTACAAACTACAAATTAGCCTAAATTTTACTCTCTTCTTGGTCGTCCACTGTATGCTCTAAAAAATCCAGTATTTATAGGCAAAACCCAACGGGGAGGGGCGTACGAAGATAGGGGAGCAAACGCTCTCCCAACTACCTTAACAAAGTCGTGAAAACACAGTATTTGCCGCGTTTCCACAGCCAGGGTATGGCTAGCTAGCCACACCCTGGGGTGGTGCCTCCTGGTTTCGCGATGTGACTTTATCTTCAGCTGGATTTCTCGTTTCAGCTTCTGGATTTGACAAAACAGCCTTTGATCGTTGGTTTTAACCGATTGATTTGAAGAGATATGTCTTTAACTGGTTTTCAACTGATCTGACCTGCCCTGATTTACTGACTTCAAATTAATTCTTATTTAAATCAGAATTTGATAGGCTTTTGGGCTCGTTTCTCTTCCCTCTCCTTTAGTAATGGACCTGCAAATAAATTAAATAATAATTAGGAAAAAAGTAGAGTTTATTCTATAATAAGTATGAGAATATGATAATAAATATACAATATTAGCGACTGATCAATAGGTGTAATCCTAATCTAATGATAAACAATGAGAATTAAAAACTTTTACACTAACAAAATTAGACACAAGAGTATCCAAAGAGTGAAGCCGAATTCTCGATGAAGGGCTCTAAAACTTCTTCACAAGATTCCTTTAGATTAAGAGTTGAGGTGCTTCAATAGCTCTCTTGAATTATAACAAGTATGAGCACACAAACAATATCAAGTATGTATAAATGAATAACAGTAGCAAAGCAAAAAATAAAGAGAGTAGATTTTAGAGAGAGATAGCCAAATACAAACACAAGAATATGTTTCGAGGTTCGAGCACCAAGCCCTATGTCACCGCCTTCACCGCGTGAAGAAATTCTACTATCTCTACCAAGAAACTTCACAAAAGAGTATAAACTCAATCCTCTACACAAGAGGAGGCACAAAGCCAATACACAAAGCCTATGCATAAAACTATTATCTCCACACAAAAGGGAAAGCACAAAGCCAAAGCACAAGTAAAAGAGTGCTTAGAATACTTGGTGATCACAAAGATCACAAATAATACCTCTCATAATATAAAATCCTAGAGGAAAGATTTTGCAATGAATAGGTTAAGCTTATGAGAAAATAAATATTTAGAAAGTGAATCACAAAAAAAACACTTGGGCAAATTTCTTAAATGATATAGAAATTTGAAACTTGAAAACTAAAATTTCTCAAATTTATTTTCTTTGATTTTTTTGAAACTTTTGAAACCAAATAGAGATATGGATTTTGAACTCAAATACTCTTTAAAACTCTGTGGCATGTAGAAAATATTGTTCTTCAAAAACCTTTTTTTAAAACTCACCCAAAAGCCCCATATATATATATATATATATATATATATATATATATATATATATATATATATGAGAAAAATGGATATCAGCCGGCAGGCTGAGAAAACTCTCTCAGCCTGCGCTGACGTGGCTCAAATTGTCACGTCACTGAGTTGCGGCACGCTTTTAGGCGACTGTTAAATTACCAAATACCCCTTATGAAAAGCAACTCTTAGAGCGTTCCCTTGATTATTGTTTATTATTATTTTTCCCCCCTTTTTTTTGCCGCTCTTTATAGGGTATTCTATATAAATTACTTTTCACCCTATTTTCCTGACCTCTTTTTGAAAGATCTAGTTTCATCTTTTCAGTCTGCGATAAACTTTTTTTCTGAAAATATAAAATCTTTTTAGATCAATTTTTTTTTCGAAAAGCTTTAATGTCGACGTCTGAGCAGTATACCGACGATCTTAATTTGGAAGATATTACATCTGGATCTACTTTCTCTCAGAATATTGAAAATCTTGAAGGGTTGACATCTCTGCATGCCGATCAACAGGTTTTTATTGCTTATATATATTTTAAAAATAATTTTTGAAATATTGATTTTTTTTCTCTTTAGACTATGAGGTACTGCGACCGTTTTAATATTCGGTCGCAATCTTATTTGAAAATAATCTCCGGCTGTGAATTCTTTTTTTCTAGGGTATGCGTTTTAGGTCGCAGTCTTTAATAAGGAGTAATATAGATTTCTTCACATACGGATAACTGCGACTTAGGTCATAGTCTTTAGTAAGGAGTAATATAGATTTCTTCACATGCGGATAACTGCGATCTAATAAGGAATAATATAGATTTATTCACATACTGATAACTGCGACTTAGGTCGCAGTCTTTAATAAGGAGTATTATAGATTTCATAACTGCGACTTTGGTGGCAGTCTTGAATAAGAAGTAATATAGATTTCTTCTCATACGGTTAACTGCGACCTTGGTCGCAGTAATTGATAAGAAGTAAATTATTTTTCATCTGTTATGCGACCTTGGTCGCATTTATATAACTTATATTTTATTCATTTAATTGGTGTAATTTTTTTTTGGTAGGATATGAATGCACATGGAGAAATGTCTGGAAGCTCAGATAAGTTTTTAGGGAAACAGTTCTTGTCGCATATGGAAGCATACAATTTCTACAATTCTTTTGCAAGGAATAGAGGTTTTAGCGTGAGAAGAAAAGGTACAGATAAGTCACGGAAGCCTCCACATGAGATTATTTGCAGAAAATTTTGCTGCAACAAGGAAGGTCTGAAGAAATTATGTGACAAAAGACAAGATGGGCTTACAGTGCATCGTCGAGTTAACACTAGAGTAGGTTGTCCTGCTGAGATGCATATCCGTCTTCGTTTATTTTCAGACTCAAGTCGATATTGGGTTATCACAAATTTGTTGATACTCATTCACATGAATTGTCTAGCCCTGATAAGGTACATCACCATTACTCTCACCAGTCTCATCGTTCAACAATTAGCAGAAGCATTATGAGCAATCTGGTTGATGTTGGAATGCGGCCTTCAAATATTTCCCGCGTTGTGAATGCAATGAGCCAGGGAGAAGGCTTTGAAGAAGTGCGCCCTCAACAAGTTATTGATTTCACTCGTCAATGTAGAAATAACTGCGGTGATGAGTTTATTGCTATTATCAAATATTTTCAAGAGAAAGCCGAGACCGATCCAGAATTCTTCTTTTCAAGTGAAGTCGATAACGCGGGCACACTGAGAAGCATTTTTTGGGCTGATGGAAGAGCTATTTCCTCGTATCTTACCTTCTGTGATGTGATCATTTTTTGACACCACATACAGAACTAATCACTTGAGCTTGCCATTTGCTCCATTCACTGGAGTAAATCATCACCGGCAGTCAATTTTGTTCGGCTGTGCTTTGCTTGCTGATGAGCAGAGGGATACTTTTGTTTGGTTATTCCAAAAATGGCTCAAGTGCATGCATGGAGTTGAACCCAAGCTGATTATTACTGATCAGGATGCGCAGATTGGTGACGCCATCAAGATTGTTTTCCCAACTTCTCGGCATCGTTACTGTTTCTGGCATGTGCGGAAACATATTGCCGAGCAACAAATCCCAATGGCAAACAAGTATGGAGAAGATATGGTCTCCGATTTTCATGCTTGGTACACCTCCCGCGATATAAGGACTTGTGAGGAAAGATGGCGTCTGATGAGTGAAAAATATCAGTTAGAAGAAGAAGATGACAGTTGGTTGATGAAGATGTACAGGCTTCGTGGACACTGGGTTAATGCATATCTCAAGGATGTTTTCTGTGCTGGAATGACAACCAGTCAGAGGTCCGAGAGTATTAATTCCTTTTTTGATGGTTTTGTTAACTCAAACACTAAACTAGTGGAATTTGTTCACCAATATGATAAAGCCGTTGCTTCCCGTCGTGCATCTGAATCTCTTCAAGATTTTAGGGGTTTGAATTCTGTGCCCAATTGTACATCCAATCCATATGAGATACAGGTTTCGAAGTTGTATACACCGAAGATTTTTCAGTTGTTCCAAAATGAATGGGCAGTTGTAATGACACTGTTTTCAGAAGAGGTGGAACATGACAAACCTGGATCAATATATTTGGTTGGTAATTTTTCAGAACCAAAATACAGCTGGGAAAAGGTCAGTTATGATAAACGAGAGGAACTTCATGTTTCTTGCAGTTGCTCGTTATTTGAAACAGAGGGTATCCTATGTGGACATATTCTGTGTATTTTGTGGCGCAATCACGTTACACATATACCGGAATCATATATACTTCAGAGATGGAGGTTGGATGCTCGTTACAAAAATATTGCAATTGAAAATGGCATGAGGCTTTTTCCCAGTCAAGGCACTCCACGGACGACTAGATTGTTGACAGTTCATTCAAAATTTAATGCAATTGTGAACATGGTCGCTGATTCTGATGAAAATATTTCAAAGTTGGAGGCAGTTTTGGAAAGTTTTGCCCAAGATACAACTAGAGAATACAGAGCAATGTCAGGAAATGATCGTTCATCACAGCCTAAAACTGCGGTTGGTTCCAGTGGATCCGTTGTCGTATTGCGAGATGGTGAAGAATTGAATATACGTGATCCAATTGGTCCTGTACCACCAAGGGGAGGCCTAGAGCTGCATCCAGGCTTAAGTCTGGTTTTGAAGATTCTATTTCTCAGAAGGAAGTTAAGCATCGAAGATGTGGTAACTGCCAAGAGCTGGGCCATTACAGGACTGGTTGTCCGTTATTGGTATTACATTAAACCTGTTAATAATTTTTTTTTCTAACGATTAATCTTAAAAATTCTTACTATTTAATTTTTTTTGGCAGAAGAAGTAGCTTTGGGTTGCTTCCATCTCGAAGGAACAAAGACTTCAATTTTTTTTATGAAGTGCGACCAGGGTCGCACAGTGTAGAGAGATTAAGTTGATTTCTTACACTGGCATGTAATTATAATCAGATTTATTATCATGCTTTGATTTCTACTGTATTATTTTTGTTTGTAGTTGTACTTTAAAGTTTTAATGCTACTTTATAGTTTAATTTTTTTTGTTTATAATGTAGTCAGAGACTTTGTCTCGTTGTACATGGTTAATTGCAACCAAGGTCGCAGTGTTGTTATTGATAAAGATGGCCAGCAACTTCAATCTAGGGTCGCATTACATGTACTGCGACCAAAGTCGCAGTACGTTAGGTAGGTTTTTTTCCTTTATATTAACACGCATAGCGACCAATGTCGCAGTGTTGTTGTTGATTAAAACATTGCCGCCATCAACTGCGACCAAAGTCGCATTGTATTTTACTAAGGCTGCGGCTATCAACTGCGACCAAAGTCGCAGTACGTTAGGTAGTTTTTTTCCTTTATATTAACACGCATAGCGACCAATGTCGCAGTGTTGTTGATTAAAACATTGCCGCCATCAACTGTGACCAAAGTCGCATTGTATTTTACTAAGGCTGCGGCTATCAACTGCGACCAAAGTCGCAGTACGTTAGGTAGTTTTTTTCCTTTATATTAACACGCATAGCGACCAATGTCGCAGTGTTGTTGATTAAAACATTGCCGCCATCAACTGCGACCAAAGTCGCATTGTATTTTACTAAGGCTGCGGCTATCAACTGCGACCAAAGTCGCAGTACGTTAGGTAGTTTTTTTCCTTTATATTAACACGCATAGCGACCAATGTCGCAGTGTTGTTGTTGATTAACACAATTCCTGAAGGCATGTTTGTTTCTAATATCAGTACGCAATAGTAAAAACCAAGTTGTAACAAATGAAGACTGTAAATAATCAATGGAACTTATAATAAATAAATGTATAGAAATGTGTATAAATTAAATCAATACAACAAAAAAATTATGCAATGAATTGCACTTGAAATATTTTTTACATTTATAAAAAAATTGTGGTATATCAATAATTTGTCAACTATCAGTCTTCAAATGTCATATGTCGTACAATGTCTGTTTCTTCATCCCAACTCTTCTCTACATCTGCAAGCATCATGTATGCAAGCTCACTTCTTAGTTTCTGTACACCAGCAACCGTAACAGCATCAACAGCTGATAGATGATACCCAGACGCTATGCTTTCCATGTACTTGCATACATATATAGCGCAATCAACACTGAAATTTCCATAGAGCAATCATTAAATGAAATTAGATTTTGTACCAAAAAAAAAGTAGAAAATATGTAATGAAATTAGATGTCAAAATTTATATACCTGTTTGCTTGTTGGGGGCATTTTGCGTATTTTATTTTATTTTTTCTCATTTTTTTTTTAAAATGAATCTGAAAAATCTCTATTAATCTATCTTTCTGCAATGTCAATAGGAACAAAAATTAGTATTAATCAAATTAATTGCAAGTTTCCAGTAATCAAAATATTAAACTTCAACTCACCATTATTCTTGCATCATTTTTGTAAAGGTTTGTTATACTACTTTTTTTGTCAGCTGGGACCAAAGAGTTGTAAAAAATCCACTCTTCTGTGCTGCAATCGAATACCAGCAAGGTCCAGTGAAATCCCTGCTCGTCGGCACTATGTTTGTGATTGATCGGGAAGAACATGTACTGCATGTCAGCTGTCCAGTTTTTCAACAGCTTCTGCTTGATGAAATGACCTTCCAGATCTTCAATTTTATTTACAACACCGTGCTGCGGACAAGAAGAAAAAAATTTTAAATCGAATACAAAATGAATTTAAAATATAATAAAAATTTCTAAACTGCGACCTTAGTCGCACTATATTATTTAGTCGCAGTATATGAGTTAGTAGCAGTACATTTTAATTATAAACTGCGACCTTGGTCGCATCTCCGACCTTGGTCGCAGCTCCGACCTTGGTCGCAGGTCTTATCTGTTACTTTTTGTCGCAGTACCTGAGTTAGTAGCAATACATTTTAATTATAAACTGCGACCTTGGTCGCAGATCCGACCTTGGTCGCAGGTCGCAGCTGTTACATTTTGTCGCAGTACCTGAGTTAGTAGCAATACATTTTAATTATAAACTGCGACCTTGGTCGCAGTACATGTGTTAGTAGCAGTACATTTTAATTATTCACTGCGACCTTAGTCGCAGTACATGATTTATGCCTACATAGAGAATATTAGTAATCTGTTCCAGAGTTGATATTACATTAAACCGTAAAGGAGAAAGTAGATTTTTACCCAAGCTTCGCTTCGGAAGAATATGCTTTTTAATCCTTCTCTTTTCTCAAGATGCTGCATGTAGAAATGAATTACATTTGAATCTAAGTCTTTACTGAACATCAGGTCCTCAATGTCATTCCTTGAAATGATGATTGAATTATTGGTATCCTGATACGCAGTAGAACTGCAAGATATTTAAAACAAAGTTAGTAATTTAATTGTTCTTATATAAAGGTATAACAGAAATTTTTTGGATATGAATTAACTTACTCAGAGTAGGACTTGTCGAAGAATTTTTTTATAAGATCTTGTTGATGGGGCTGCAGAATTCTGTATGATGTGGTTTCGGTCAATTCTCTCGATGTGGAGGAAATCTCTTTGTCGCCGAAACCAGCGGTAGAACTCGCAGCCGCAGGCTGTGGAAGAGGATTTTCATTTTTTTTCTTCTTCTGTTTTGGATAAACAAAGTCGGAGTCATCACGATCTCTTTCAGCGCGCTTTCGTTCTTTGACTCCCCTTTCTATTGTTCCTTTAGAGGTTTCCAAAACAGCTTCTTTTGAGGGTTGCTTCTGAGGCGGAGTATGTTCTTGAATTTCTTCTTCAGAAGCTCTATCTCTTTGGATTTCTTGAGTCATTTGACTTAGATCCAGAGAAAAACTTGGAATATCTTCCCCAGCAATAATTAAAACAGACTCAGAACCCATGATTTTATCCTCTTCTAGTTTTTTCTTCTTCTCCTCTTCAGCCTGCTTCTCCATCTGCTCCTTCATTCTTTTGTTCTCCATCTGCGCCTTCCTCCTCTTCTTCTCATTCTCTTCCTCTTCCCTCCTCCTCCTCTCCTGCCCCTCCTCTTCCCTCCTCCTCTTCTCCTTCTCCTGCTCCTCCTTTTCCCTCCTCTTCTTCTTCTCCTCTTCTTCCCTCATTCTCCTTTCATTCTCCTCCTCTTCCCTTCTTCTATTCTCCTTCTCCTTCTCCTCCACTTCTCTCCTCCTGTTCTCCTTTTCCTTCTCTTCTTCCCTCTTCTTCTCCTTCTCTTTCTCTTCCTCTTCCCTCTTCCTCCTTTCATTCTCCTCCTCTTCCCTTCTTTTATTCTCCTGTTGCCTTCTTTGGTTTTTCTTCTCTTTTTTTTCTCTTCTTTTTTTTAATTTTAATTTAGCCTCGATTTTTTTCTCTGTCTCCATATTTTCAATCTTTTTTTCAAGCTGAGAAACATAATCTCTCAAGAGCTGATTTGCAGACCTCAATCGTTTTATTTCTGCTGCTTGATCATCCGGTGTAGGTGGCAAATAACCTTCAAAAATTGGTTCTTGCTCACTCGTTTCAGCTTGATCTGGCTCCTTTTCCGCCGGGATGTCAGCCTCATTCAATGTATGGCCTCCTTCTTCTCCTTCACTTTCACCTTCTTCTTCTTCTTTTTCTTCACCTTCATCTTCATCTTCATCTTCTGCTGCTTCTTCTTCCTCATTCTCTTCCCCTTCAACTGGAAGGCCAACCATAATTTTTTCATCATTAGAGATGTTGGCCATTCGACTCAAAATCTGAAAAAAAACAGAAAAAGGTAAGCTAAAAATAAAACAATGAAATAATGATACTGCGACCATGGTCGCAGTTTATTTATGAAATATTTTAGATAAGATTGCGACCATGGTCGCAGTATGTTTGTCGTGCATAAATTTATCTGCCAAGACATGCAGCTCAACACTGCGACCATGGTCGCAGTATGTTTGTCGTGCATAAATTTATCTGCCAAGACATGCAGCTCAACACTGCGACCATGGTCGCATTTCTGTTGAAAAGGGTATTTTCAAGAGAATGCGACCATGGTCGCACATTATTTGTCAGGCAGAAAACGAACTGCGACCTTGGTACTCAATACTGCGACTATGGTCGCATTTTATTTGTACTACACATAAAAAGAAGTTTAACTTACAATATTGCTGTCAATCTTTTTTAGATCAACTTCAAGTAGAGATCTGCCAATATTTTGGAGGTCCCATCTTACTGCGCGTGGGGTTTTTTCCTCCAAACCAGATCTCTGCTCAAAAATAGGTGCCCTCTCACACAGCCAATACTGCCAAAAATTAAAAAATAAATTAGTTTCCACAAATTTTCTCAATTTATGGGTAAATTTCATACAATGTTGGCCAAATTTGAGATTTCTACTTACAATAATTTGCACGGAGCATCCTTGCAGCTCGTACGTGGCTTGCCTGAAGATGTTCATTGACTCAATCAGGAATTGCCAAACAGCTTTTGCCCAGCATATTGTCCTCATCAGTTGCATATTGGCAATCTGTTCCACAATATACCACGGCACCGTGCATTTACTGCCAGAGAAGAAAGAGTGGCCGACATGTACAGGATGACTAATGTGGTAAAGTCTTGAGCTGCAAGTCTATTTATGTCTCTTATAATTTTCTTCATAGACATTTGCTGCTCAAATTGTTCATCCTGTGTCACATCTAATATATCCCTCCTCCTCCTCTTGACAAGAAGATCATCCAAAGCATTTTCAATAGATACTTTTGTGATCTTCTTTATATTGGGAAAAAATGTTTTATAACCCCTCTATCCTTCAGCGTACATGTCTTATTCATCACAAAATCTACCCCATTGACAGGTAGACCAAAAGTAAGGGCAACATCCTCCACTGTTAACTCAATCTCTTTGCCCCCAATTGTAAAGATCCTTGTATTACTGTCATACTGGTCTAAAATACGCAGTACGGCCAAGTTTGATTTAAGAGCCTTTTCAGCCGCAAATTCTTCATTGTAAAACGCCATGAAGATTGGGCCAAATGGGGTATTCTTCATCGCCTCTACGAAATTTGCCGGTATGTACTTCTTAAATTTCTTCATTAACTGGCACATTGGTTTTATGCTTGATCTCAGAGGACGAACCTGTATCTGTTGTTTACCTACGTAGGAAGAAAAATTAAACACTTTAGACCAATGATTATTGAAAAATCATAAGGGAATAAAAAGCAGATTTGTTTTTTTAATAACTGCGACCTAGGTCGCAGTCATGCTTAAAAATTAAAAAATTATTAGACCCAGGACTACATTGCGACCAAGGTCGCATAAGACTACAGTGCATTCAGAAATAACTGTGACCTGGGTCGACACGGCGACCAAAGTCAGAAAATACTACGGTGCAATCAATAACAACTGCGACCCAAGAACGTACTGCGACCAAGGTCGCATTGCGACCAGGGTCGCACTACGATCAAGGTCGCATAAGACTACAGTGCAATCAGAACAACTGCGACCCTAGTCAACAGTGCGACCAAGGTCGCATAAGACTACAGTTCAAACAGAAACAACTGCGACACAAGTTTGATAAAAACATATTATTTAAAATAAACTGCGACCTTGGTGAAGACTTGAGACTACAACTCTGATTTAAACAACTGCGACTCCCATGTCGTCAGTATGTGAGAAAAAAAAGTAAATTTCATATACTGCGACCAAAGTCGCATTCGTCTACAAGGAAAGGTAAAAAAAAAAAAATTTCCAAAGTCGCACAGATCTGAAATGCGACACAGTAAAAATAGAAGTAAATAATAAAAACTTTTCAAAAAATAGGACCTTTATCGTCTAAAGTTTGAAAATCTCTTTTCGTAATTGCGACCATGTTTCCAATATTTAAAAAAAATTTTAAAAAAAATGCGACTTCAGAAATAAATCTTGAAAAAAATTTAAAACTATGAAAATACACAAAACCCTAAAAATTTTTGAAAATATCAATTTTGTGGTACCTTTTTCGACGGATGATTTCTTAGGCGCCATCAGTTGCAAATAATTTTTTTTAAAAACGGATGAAATTTTTGAAGGAAAAGAACTAATTGGATCAGAACCGCCGGTTGAAGTTTTAGAGCTGTAAATTTTTTTGGAAGACTATTTTTTTTACAATAAGGTAAAAGGTTGTGATGGAGGGTATTTTCGGAAATACAATGTTGAGGTGACTGGCATTAAATTGGGCGGGATTTTACAGGATTTTGTCTGCCAAATTTTTTAACAGATGTGGGGCGGTGATGTTGCCACGCCCGCAGGCTGAGGTACATTAACCCTATATATATATATATATATATATATATATATATATATATATATATATATATATATTATATATATAATATATATATATATATATATATATATATATATATATATATATATATATATATATATATATATATATATATATGCCCAAAAAAAAACTTGCCATTGAGGGTCAAAAAGTACTAGAAATGGCCGATCGATCGACCGGCCGGTCGATTGACCAATGGTTAAATTTTTAATCATTGGAGCCTGGCGGTCGAGCGGGTGGTCGACTGACCAGAGACCAGTCTTTGTAATAGTTCACCTGCAAGCACAATTTTGAGGTCTAAAACGTTCGAATTTGGAAATAATCATATAGGAAGAATTTGTAGATCTTTAAGTCTTCTTTCAAATGCAACTTAAACTAAATCGATATAATATCAGAATGAAAACATTATGAGCAAAATATTAAAAGGTGTCAAACCAAAAACTGTAAACTATTTTCAGAATATATATTGACTTCAAACTAATATTTGGCATCTTTAACATTTGAATTAGAAAACGAGCTTTGAATAAATATGTACCTATTGAAGTTATATTTGTAATGAAATTTTAATATATTGATTGCATATCAAAGTTAAAAGTTATGGCTAAAATACTAGAAGAGTGTCAAGCAAATCCACAGAACGGTCGGCAGATTGGTCGACCGAGAAAACTGAAGAACTCTGTAGACTCAGTCGGTCGACTAGTCGGCTGGCTGACCGATCTCTACTGCGGTCGACAGGTCTGTCGATTGAGCTCAAGTCATATGGGTTTGTGTACGTCTGTGCACGTTAGTCGACCGTGCGGTCGATCGGCAGAGCAAATGAACCTGAGGCCGGTCGACCGTGCGGTCGACCGGCTCAGTCCAACAACCACATTTTTGAGATTTTTAAATGAACTTTTCAAACCCAATTATACTTCAATAAATCCCAATAAATTCCATAAAAATAAATTCGTGTAAATATAATGAAACACTAATATGTGTGATAAAAATCAACACATATTACAAACATGTGGACCTATTTTTGAGACATAGAAATTCAATCTAAAAACCAAAATCATATTTTTGAAAATTAAAATTTTAATTGAAAATAGTTTTCCAAAACTCCATAAATATAAAAACAAGTTGTTTAAATATATTTGAAGCTCAATAGTGTATGGATATACAAACAAAATGACACAAACTTATTTTTTATGAAAAGCAAAATACGAACGAAACTAGTTAAACTGAAACCCAACTTTTGTGTGTGTGTAAACTTGACCAATCAAAAATAATTTATTCCTTACAAGAGATCTAACTCACAAATTCTAGACTCAAGTTTTCTTATAGATCTTCGTCTCCAAGTAGACTTGATCCAAACTTGATTCTCCGAGTTAGACTCCTCTTTGAGTGCTTGATATGTTCTATAAGCTTGAGCTCTTGAATTATCATGTATTAGCTTAAAACTTGACTTTGAGTCTTTTAGTGATGCTAAACATCAATTAAAATCTTTATCAATATCTGAAACTTAAACACAATAAGATTATTAATACTTATGACTATATAAGCTAATCATCATCAAAACAAGAGTGATGGACCTTTGGGCCACCATTAGTCATCAGGGTGAGATTCAGATACAGACTGTAGAAGCCATTGGAGGACATTCATCTTTCAAGAGAGTCTCTATGTAGGTTTAGCCATCAGGGTGAGGACCCGATATAGGCTATTGGAGTGACCATCAAGAGCACTTTCATTTTTGTGTAGGTCTTAGTCGTTAGGTTGAGAACCCGTATAGGCTGTATGAGTAACCGTTAGGAGTGCTTTCGTCTTTTAGGATAACATCCATGTAGGTCTTAACCATTAAGGCGAGGACCCAATATTGGCTGTATATGTCGCCATCAAGAGCACTTTCTTTTTTCAGGATAGCTTCCGTGTAGGTCTTGGCCGTCAAGGTGAGGACCCAATATAGACTGTATGAATAACCATCATGAGCGATTTCGTCTTTCATGACAACCTCCGTGTCAGTCTGGCTGTCAGGGTGAGGATCTGATATAGGTTGCATGATTGACCGTCAGGAGCACTTTCGTCTTTGAGGAGAGCCTTCGTGTAATTCTTAGTCGTCAGGGTGAGGACTGATATAGGCTGTAGGAGTGAACAACAGGAGAACTTTCATCTTTCAGGAGAGCCTTCGTGTAGATCTGGTCGTCAGGATGAGAACCTGATATAGGATGCATGAGTGACCGTCTGGAGAGCTTCCATCTTTCAGGAGAGCCTCCACGTAGGTCTTAACCGTCAAGGTGAGCACCCGATATAGGCTATCAGAGTGACCTCAGGAGCATTTTCGTCTCTCAAGAGAGTCTCCATGTAGGTCTTGCCATCATGGTGAGGACCTGATATAGGCTTTAAGAGTGATCATCAGGAGCACTTCCGTCGTTTAGGAGTGACTCCGTATAGGTTTGAGTCATCAGGGTGAGGACCTAATATAGGCTGTAAGAGTGACTATCGAGAGCGTTTTCGTCATTCAGGAGTGACTCCATATATGTTAAGCCGTTAGGGGAGGATCGATATATTCTGTAAGAGTGACCATCAAGAGTGCTTCTATCATTCAGGTGTGACTCTGTATAGGCCTGAACCGTCAGGGTGAGGACCTGATATAAGATATAAGAGCGACCATCAGGAGTACTTTCGTCTTTCAGGAGAGCCTCTGTGTACGTCTAACTACCAGGATGAGAACCCAGTATAGGCTATATGATTGACTATTTGGAGTACTTTCATCTTTCCAGAGAGTCTCTATGTAGGTGTCACGGCCACTTCCCACATTACATGGAAGAGGAGTTGCGACGAGAATCGGCGACGTATATTCGCGCGAAAAATACCTCACGCATATACGCTAAGTCCAAAGTAACTTAAACCAGCTATATAATTACTATGATGACATGATAACACTACAATATAACACATGAATAACCACACATGATAATAGACAAATAAAGGAAAAGAATAAGCAATGAGTCATATATATCAGGAATCACAAGAAAAGACAGGAATAAAATAAAGTGAGAATACTAGTATCAAACAGAGAGAACTTAATGCACCTCAGGATGCCTGTGATCTTATCCAAATATCTGATCAATAATAAATAGCCCCATCTGAATATGCAAATTTAGGGAGTCAGAACTCCTAGTGAATGTGTAAGAGAAAAAGGGAAAATCATGCGAATATAAATGTGAACAGACTAGGAAACATATATACAGTAATAGAATAGAAATAACAATTAAAAAATGAATAGAAAGTAATAAAGCCAGTCAGTACAAAATTAGATACCCAATCGGGTGTCAGGTGTACAGTTAGGTCATTGGGATAATCAGATGTCTACAATCATATATATATATATATATATATATATATATATATATATATATATATATATATATATATATATATATATAAAGTTTAGTCTACAATGTCAATGTAAGATTTTAGTTTTGTTATTAATTATGTCAGCGAACACCAATTGCCACATATAGTAGATGCATTCCATACTATGTCTACCACACATGTCAATCAGGTTCCTAAGTTATTGAAACTGATTGGTTGGTGACATTGTCCATACTTTAGGTGAGTCCTGTACATACCCGAGACCACGGCCCAGATGCCTGGCGCTAAACCAGGCCCGTACCGTGATTAGTCTACAGTTTTGCATTATTATATAACATTTTTGTACTGATTTATGAATAAAATATCGGTTTAAACTGTTTTTTGGTCTCTCTTGCAGATAATCAAAACAAGGAAGGCAAAAGGGTAATAAGAGCTTAATTAAACCCATTTTGAGGTAATTAAGTCTGGATTTCTTGGAGGCCAAGTAAGGGAGCTTCTAGAAGATTCATTGAACCTAGACCCTTGCGCACGTCAGACGGATATCTGAGCAAAAATAACCAAATCTGAGCACATTTGGAAGGTCTCCGAAGCGAGGCGAATATGCTCACCAAAATCAGGGACCTAAGTCCCTGGTTTGGCTGCAGAAATGCGGCTATAACTGCATTTTCGCAGCCCTATAGGAGAGCCACGCGTTTATTTCAACGCGTGGCCTCGTCTCAACTTCTAGAAGCCCTTTTTGCCTATATATACCCCTGCAGAGGCCCGGAATGCAAGCAGATTGAGAAATAGGCTAGTTTTTCTCTTTTAGTGTAGGTTAGTGTAGGTTTTCTTTTTTCTTTTCTTTTATTTTGTATTTTTATTTCCTTTTAGATCTTGTAGTAGGGCTGAGTTGATGCAGAGAGAGATAGAGAGGATTGATATAATAGATGGTGACTATTTATGTAAAGGTGTCTCCTTTCTTCTCCAATGTAATCTCCTCCATCTTCTACATGATGCTTAACTAATTTTTCTTCTCATGGCAATTTAACTACTAACCACTAACCATCTACCACTTACTTGATAATCCACATGAATCTAGTACCCTCTACAAGGCCTTGCTCTTGCAAGAGCCATTGATGGCTCATGATGATGTATTCTAATATTCTAACATTTCTAACATCTAATCTACTAACTTGCTAACTTATAATGCCTTCTTTATTTCATGCTCACCACTAACCAGTTTTGATGATCTAATAGTAGCTTACAACTTGTTGTGTGGTGAGGACGTGTTGTTTGAATCTAGAAGAATAATCTTATGAGCTATGCTTTGTAGCCAAGTACTAGTGATGGCCAAGGATCTATGTGTGGTAACTATCATTAAGAGGTTAGCATGGTTAGTGGAGCAATTAGTAGTTAGTAGCCATAAGTTTTCTTTTATCTTATTTTAAAAATCAATTTCAAACCCTTTTACATTTTCTTCATTGTTTTCACCAACTTCTTAGTTCATCTTTGTTTCATCTTCTTTTTATTTTCAAAACCACTTCTCTTTTATTTTTACTTTGCCGATTTCATCGCCTTCTCTCCTATCACTTCTGAATTTCTTTTCTTTATCTTTTTTATCATTCTTTAACAAAGAAGGAATTATTAACATAACACGTGAATAAGAATTGTTAATGCTTCTATCGTCTCCCATCCCTGTGGATTCGACCTGTTGAGCTAATGCTATAATGGAAGTATCGAGGGAACATTAGCACACATAAACTTTTTATTGATTTTACAGAACATACATTTCCAAGTGCTTGTTCCACCCTGATCAAATTTTGGCACCATTGCCAGGGATAGGAATGGTTTAGACTCACATTTTTGTTAACATTTTCTTCTTTGTTTTGGTGTCAAGGTTGATTAGTCTACAATTCTGCATTATTATACTGCATTTCCCTACTAATATATGAATAAAATGTCTAAACCGTGTTTTGATCTCTCTTGCAGATAATTAAGACAAGGAGGACAAAAGGGTAATAAGAGCTTAATTAAACCCATTTTTGGGTAATTAAATCCACATTTCTTGTAGGCCAAGCAAGGGAGTTTCTAGAAGATGCATTAAACCTAAACCCTTACTGGTGTCTGACGCAAATCTGGATGAAATTATCCGAATCTGAGCATATCTGGATGGTCCCCGAAGCGCCACGAAGCCACGCACCAAAACCAGGGACCTAGGTCCATGGTATTGTTGCAGAAACACAACTATGGCTGTGTTTTCACGGCCTTATGGTGGGCCTATGCGTCGATCTTTGATGCATGGCCTCTTCTCGTCTTCTGGAACTCCTTTTGTCTATAAATACAGCAGGCTTTGTTCGAAACGAAAGCAGATTGAAAATAGGCTAGGTTTTCTCTCTTTTAGTGTAGTGTAGTGTAGTGTAGGTGTTTTTCTTCTTTCTTTTGCACTTTTTTCTTTTAGATTAATGTATTAGGGCAGAGAGATTCAGAGAGAGAAAGAGAGAGATTAATGTAATAGATGGTGACAATCTATGTAAAGGTATCTTCTTTCTTCTCTATTGTAATCTTCTCCATCTTTTACACGATGCTTAGCTAATCTTTTTTCTCATGACAATCTTACTACTAACCACTAACCATCTAATTACTTACTTAATAATCCATATGAATCTAATAGCCTCTATAAGGTCTTGCTCTTGCAAGGGCCATTGATGGCTCATGATGATGGATTCTAGAATTCTAACATTCCTAACATCTAATCACTAACTTGCTAACTTGCAATGTCTTCTTTATTTCATGCTCATCTCTAACCGGTTTTGATGAATTAATAGTACCATGTAACTTGTTGTGTGATATGGATGTGTTGTTTGAATGTAGAAGAACAATCTTATGAGCCATGCTTTGTATCGTCTCTTGAAGCCAAGGACTAGTGATGGCCAAGGATCCATGTAAGGCAACTATCACTAAGAGGTTAGTATGGTTAGTGGAGCAATTAGTAGTTAGTAGCCATGAGTTTTCTTTCATAGTTTTCTTCTCGCTTTTTACTTTGCTTTAAAAACTATTTTCAAAATCTTTTATCATTTTCCCATTGTTGTTTTCACCATCTTCTTAATTCACATTTGTTTCATCTTCTTTTTTGTTTTTAAAAATCACTTCTCTTTTATTTTCACTTCATTGATTTCATCGCCTTCTCCACTTATCACTTCTGAATTTCTTTTCTTTTATTCTCTTTTACTCATTCTTTTAACTAAGAAGAATTATTAACAACCGACGTGAATAAAAACTGTTAATGCTTCTATCGCCTCCCGTCCCTGTAGATTCGACTCGTTGAGCCAATGCTATAACGAAAGTATCGAGGGAACATTAGCACACATACATATTTTCATATATTTTACAAAATATACATTTTCAAGTGCTGGTTCCACTCCGATCAAATTTTTAGCGCCGTTGCTGGGGATTGGGAATAGTTTAAACTCACATTTTTGTTAATATTTTCTTCTCTGTTTTGGTGTGCAGGTCAATCTTTATAAAAACATAGCATTACAGAAGTATAGTCTTGCTTGCATATCCCTGCTCTAGAAAGCAGGGACCCTGCTTCCTAAATTATGCTGCGAAAATCCAAGAAAAGTCGCGCAAACGCTGCACTTGTTTGGCATTTGGACTTCATCTTTTGCAGGATTCTTGCAAGTTGCATATATTGATACATGCTACTGCTAAATTTCTATTTTGATTGCCTACGCACTGTAATAAATTAAAGAACTAAAATATGGTATTTGGATGCTTTTAAAATGGTTTAGACATTTGCATTTAGGCACATATCAATTCAATTCCAATATACTGTATTTTGTTCTGTTGTTGTGATCTGGATTGAGGTGTTGATCGGTCACATATATTGCATATATATTGTCACATTACCATATTTTTTATCTAATAAATCCTATTAATAAGTCTTATTCTTCTTTATTAAATGTAGGCCCATTGCTAAAAAATGGGAAGAGAAACGAGCCAAAAAGCCCATCAAATTTTCATTTAATTCAGAATTAATTCAAAATTAGAAGATCAAGGCAGATCAAGACATATCAGAGAGGATAAAACCGGTTGAACATCAATTAATATGGATCTTTACAAATCAATCAGTTAAAATCAAAAATCAAAGGCCATTTTGACAAACCCAGGAGGTGAAACGAGGAAACCAGCAGAAGATATGGGGGAATCACCAAACCGGAGACCTCTACCATTTGGGTGTGGCCATACCAAGGCCACCGAAATGCGGCCCCAGCTGCTTTTCCCCGGTAATGTTAAGGTTGTTGGGGGAGCTTTTGCTCCCCCAATCTTCCTACGCCCTGTCCGTTTGGATCCATGAGGTTAACCTTTGGGACATGACTAGAGAAGTCAATGTCTTTAACCTAGAAAAACAATCCCGTGATGTTGAGGACTAAACATTTGAAATCAATCTCATTGAGAACTTAACAAGTGAACACAGGAAAGAATTAGAACTAGAAACTGAGTGTGACTTCCGGTTTGATTCTGACGACTTTAATCTTGAACAAGTTGTTGAGTCTGCTGTGATTGGGCCTCGAACCCTATTTCACCAAATATGAAACCAATAAATTTGACTCATCCTTCCAGTAAGCCTTCCTCTTTTTTAGAATTGAAAGCCTTACCTGCGCATCTCAAGTATGCTATCTAGGCGAACAAGAGACCTTTCCTGTCATCATTGCCTCCCATTTAAACGACGGGCAAGAAGAAGATCTTAAAGCAATTCTAAGAAAACATAGGGAAGCCATTGGTTAGACTATGACCAATATAAAGGGATTGAGTCCAATCATAATTCAACATGCATTCATCTCGATGAAGATGCAACACCTAAAAGGGACCCGCAACGTAGGTTAAACCCTATAATGCAAGAGGCTGTTCATGCTGAAATTGTGAAACTCTTAGATAATGGGATAATATATTCCATTTCTGATAGCCAATGGGTCAGTCTTGTCCACACGGTTTCAAAGAAATCTGGTTTCACTGCAGTAGAAAATGAGAATAAAGAGTTGGTCCAAACTCGACTTCCCACGAAGTTTGAGTTCGCATTGACTATAGGAAGCTTAATGCTGCAACTCGTAAGGACCATTTTTCACTTTCTTTCATTGATCAAATACTTGAACGTTTGGCGGGCCATGAGTATTACTATTTCTTGGACGGTTACTCAGGGTATAATCAAATTCCTATTGCTCCTGAAGATTAAGAAAAGATTACATTCACATGTCCATTTGGGACATTTGCTTATCGTCGAATGCCTTTTGGCTTGTGCAATGACCCAACAACGTTTCAATGTTGTATGTTGAGCCTTTTTTCTGATATGGTAGAACGATTCTTAGAAATCTTCATGGATGATTTCTCCATCTACGGAGATTCATTCACTCAATGTCTCCACAATTTAGAACTTGTCCTCTAACGTTATGCTGAGAAAATTTGATACTGAACTGGGAGAAATGCCACTTCATGGTAAGACATGAAATTTTCTTGGGTCATGAAATCTCCAAGAAAGGAATTGAAGTGGATAGAGCCAAGATTGAGGTTATTGCTAACCTTCCCATGCCCAAATGCGTAAAGGATATTCGATCCTTCTTAGGACACGCCGATTTTTACCGAAGATTTATCAAGGATTTTAGCAAGATTGTTAGACCCTTGACTAATGTGTTAGCTAAGAATGTATCCTTCACTTTCGATTTTGAATGTATTAATTCTTGGAGAAGCTTAAGAGAGAGCTTATTTATACACCAATCATATCTGCACCGGATTGGTCTAAGCCGTTCGAAATCATGTTCAACGCTTCTGATTTTGTCATAGGCGCTGTCCTAGGACAGCACATTGATAACAAGCAGCACATGATTTACTACTCTAGTAGGACTCTCAATGATGCTTAATTGAACTACACTACTACTGAGAAGGAATTCTTGGCAGTACTGTTTGCCTTAGAGAAATTTCGTTCCTACCTACTGGGGTCCAAAACTACCATTTTCACCGATCATTCTGCACTTAGGTATCTTATGATGAAGAAGGATGCAAAGGCCCGACTCATTCGTTGGATCCTCTATCTTTAAGAATTTGATCTCGAGATTTGAGACAAGAAAGGCGTAGAAAATATCGTTACTGACCATCTCTCACGAATCCCAAATTCTCTATGCAACGTATTTCTCATAAATGAGGACTTTCTGATGAAAATCTCTTAGCTATCTTTAGGGAACCTTGGTTTGCTGATGTAGTGAATTACTTAGTCACAAACCAAACTCCGTCTCATTGGTCCAAAAATGATATATGCCGGTTCTTATCTCAAGTCTGGTATTTCTTTTGGGAGGAACCGTATCTTTTTAAGTACTGTTCTGACCAAATTATTAGGAGATGGATTCCCAATGAAGAGGTTAAGAGTGTTTTATCCCTTTGTCACGAACTTGTATGCGGTAGACACTTTGATCACCGCAAGACTGCTGAAAAAGTTCTACAAAGTGGGTTCTATTGGCCCACTTTGTTCAAAGATGCTTATGAATTTTGCAAGATGTGCCCTACATACCAGATGGTAGGATGGATCTCAAAACGAGATATGATGCCCCTCAACCCAATTCTAGAATAGAACTCTTTAATGTTTGGGGCATCGACTTTATGGGTCAATTTCCTAATTCATTTGAAAACCAATACATATTGGTTGCTGTGGACTAAGTGTCCAAGTGGGTAGAAGCAATTCAAAATAAAACTAATGATAACAAAATTGTCATAAAGTTTTTGAAAGAGAATATTTTCTCACGCTTCGGAACCCCTCGTGCTATCATTAGTGATAATGGTATTCACTTTTGCAATAGATCTGATTACACACATTTATTGCATTATTCTTTATTATATTCCACATTTATCATGTAATAAATCTGCTAAATTCCTTGTCTTAAATGTCTATTTTGCAGAAGATAATCATGGGAAGAAAGAGGATAAATCAAATAAATATCAGTTAAATTCAGATTTAATTAGATTTATTTGGTTAGGGAGGATGATCCCAAATCAAGTTGGTTAAATTCAGTTTTTAGTGAATTAGGTGGTTAAAGCTAAAGATCAACCGAGGATAACGTCAAATACAGAGTCCAAATTCAAAGGGATAAATGGATGAGAGAAGATCAATGGATGAGATGAAGCAATTCAGACTCAGATTCTAGCTGGATACATTTTAGTATTTGAATCATAACTTTCGCTACCAGAACTCAAATCTGATGATTCGAGATGATCCAGAAAGAGGACGTAAAGGGCTACAAATCTTAAGTTGATCATTATTTCTAGTTCTGTCATTTGATAAGTGATATTTAATAATCAATACACAACTAAACTGCAGATCAGAACTGAATATCTACATCAAATCAAGTTTGGAGATAAGGGGAGTTCAGAAATTGCCAGCTTTACTTATCTTCATACTCCTCTACCCTCTGCATTTCTCCTATAAATACCTACACTCAAAGGCAAAAGGGGACTACCAAGCAGAGAGTAGAACTTAGGCTAATTTGTAGTTTGTAACTTAGGTTTTTATTTTCTTTCATGTAATTTTTATTTTCTTTATGTAACTGAGAGGAGAGACGACTTTCATGGAGGAATAAGAGCAAGCTTGTACTGCAGGTGATACCAGTGTAAGTGATCTCTTCTTTCATTGTTATTTGAATCAAATCAAAGTTTCTTTTTCTTTCTTTACTCTTATTTTCTTTTACTCTCCTCTGATGTGTTGCAATCCAAGAGAATCGATAGCCTCGAGACTGCTTAGCCGTTGCAAGTGCCCTTGATGGCCTATGGTGATGAACAACCCTTCTCTAGCTAGTATAGTTTGCCCTTTTATTCGTAATGTAGATCGAGAATGGGGAAGATCCTATACGCCATGCTTGATTGCCTTCAAAGACAAGGTAAGTCATCGCAACGGATCCAAGATATATGAGCACTGAAGAGGTAAGTAATTTTTAGGTTGTCTTTCTTTCTTTTATTCTTTAGTTAATTATCACAATCTCCAACAACACCCACTTCTTTTATCACTCCTTTTCCATTTCTTTGTACATATCCAATTCTGGTTTCTCCATCTTCCCAATCTTTCACTTTCTACCTAACTTTATTGTAATTTATTTTTCTTTTTTTTAAAGAACTAAAGAAGAACTTTAACCATACTTTGTAGCCTAAAAGAAAACTTACTAAAAAAGCTTCCATCGCTAGTCCCTCCTTGTGGATCACGACCCGCATAGCCACTTACTATTGCGGTAGAATTGAGCACCTTGCACTACTGTTTTAAAAGTTCTAAAATTCTGTATTCTTGTGTGCAGGTCCAAGCTCAATCAAAATTTTGGCGCCGTTGCCGGGGAGGGACAGTAAGTTATTCTCTTTTTAGATTTACATTTTTGGTTAACTTTCTTTTTTATTTTTGGTGTACAGGCTTGACAACAAGGAATCTTTGCTGCAGTGGACATATAAGTAGCCTTGGACTCTGCTCAAGAAAGCAGAGCCAAGAAGCCCCCAGATTTGCTATATTCATGTGGCAAACTGAGTGAACTACTAACCTGTATTTTCTGCAGGTTGGCTGAATTGCGTAGTTTAAATATCTGTAGCATTTATTTCCTTGTTTGTCTCACTGTATTTACTTTCTAACCACAACAGTAAAATGATGATTGTAAATGCTAAAAAATGATTTAGACTTTGCATTTAGGCACATGTCATTTCATTACATTTTCTATTTACTGTTGAAGAGTGCTGGAGCAAAGGTACGTGTGCATAGCATCTAGTATAAGAACACTTTTGGATTGTTTACATTGCTTAAGTGTTACTTTTCTTGTACACTGCACTAAATTGATCTAAGCGCTTGTCCTATAAACAAGATAAGGTGGGGAAGTCATTACCCTCTCTTAGCCCACAAATAATATCCTCACTCACTAACCCAAGCCTAACTAAAAATGAGTAGACATTGGCCCTAGGGACATCTCGGACTTAATTAGGAGATTATCCTAAGGGGAAAGGTGATGGAATTTAACTCCTGCCAAATCAGTGTCTAGGAAGGGGATTAAGGGCCGAAAGCACGAAAGTTGGTGGTTACTTAATTAAGGAACGTCTTTGACGGATAACCTCCCACCAATCTTGCCCTAACCTGGTCGATTAGCTTGTGGTCAAAGTCTGCATTATACCTCCTATGGACAGTCTAACCAGTTAGGAATCGTCTAGGTTAAAGGTCTACCCTAACTTAGGTTAGAATTTTTTCTTTTTTTGTTTGCTTATTTGTTTGTTTTTTTTCTTCTTTGTTTGTGTTTTATTGTGTGATATGGCTTATAACAATAATTTTTTCAATTTTAATGGTAATCCATATTACACACCAACCTCTTTTTCGGATATTACCAGCCCGGCATATCATAACTTTAACCAACCTAGTGTGCCAGATTGGTCTTATCCGAATCATTACATGCCCCAGTCTCAATACTATGAACAAGACTGGAATAATCATCACTACTCTTCACAGAGTCAATGGGGATACAACTCCCCCGAGTCATATTGTTAACTACCCTACCAACATCCAGCTTCATATACTCCTTCTCCCGAACAACCATTAGAAGAATCAATTGACTGGGAAAAGAGGATGGAAGCCTTAGATGAGCTTGAGAGACGAATTCAAATTTTAGAAGACTCAAAATCCCGTAAAAATTTTCAAGTCACAGATCCTTACCTTATTTTTCAAGGAGAACATGCCAACTTAGAAAAGAGTATGGAAACCATGATTCAATGTCAAAATGATCCACTGATATGATAAAAGCAAGAATTAGTAGATTGGAGAACATGCGTAGGAATAAGGAAACTCTCCCTATTCAATCTTTGACTATTCCTAACACTTCTAGCCATATTGATGAAAACCAAGAATCATGATATCTTGAAGACTTTGACCAAGATTCAGTTTCACCACAAAGCCTTGAACTTGACCAATATCAACCCATTAACGAATTGACAAGTTTTCATTTTAATGAGATTGAACTTGATCATGAATGTGAACCCGATCCCCAACTTTGTGATTCAGTTTCCATCTTCGAATCTATGTTGACTCCGGTATTCTTACCCAATTTGGACCAATTTTCTAAGTCAACATTTATTCCCGTACCCATAGATTTTGAAATTGAATTACCAATTTGGATAGTCACATTCCATTAATGGGAAAAGAAAGTGAATATCAATTCTTGGACTTGGACTCAACGCTTGAACCAAACTAACTCTCGAAACCCAAGTCGATTTTCCCGAGTTTGTATTGGTTCCTGAACCTATCATTCTTGAGTCCAAGTCAACCATTCCCCCGAGTCACATTCTTTTGTTGGACATAGGTATAGACCATGATGACTCTGTGATGATTTTTCAGGACTGGTCATGTAAAGGAAGTAAGTTTCACAATAGGATCTTTCATGATCCTATTTATACTGGGGACTGTAAATATGTACATAGAAAAGAGGTCAATAAAGGTAGGTTCCATGAACTACCACATTATCTTGATTGGGTAGCAACGCTTGACCCAATCAGACCACCACCGGAACCACACCTTAACGTAATATTTTCCTTCCCTTTCTTCTTTTTCATGCATCTATGCATTAATTCATACATTGAGGACAATGCATGAGATAGGTGTGGGGGAGGGTCTAACATAACTTAGGTTTTTTCTTTTATTTAAAAAAGAAAATAAAAATTAACATTTGCTTTACTTTTAAAAACTTTTTGAAAATAGAAACAATATTTGACATATTTTTTGTAAGAAATTAAGTCATTTTAAGGAATAGGAAAATCTAAATTAGGATTTCTTATACTTGGTCAAAATAAGATTATTTGTTTGATTTTTAGGGTTAGGAAAATAATTTGTCAAAGTAATTTAGTCTTGATCTTTACCTTGATGTAACATGCACACTTATATACTTACACACTTAGGGTTCTAAAACAAAGATTCTTATGCCTTAAAAAAATTTAAAAAAATATATATAAAAGATAAACAAATCTAATTATTGATTAGCTAGGTGCTTTGGCCTAAGCAAGCCTTAGTATTTATGCGAAAGATAATTAGATAAGTTTGAGAAAAAATATATAAAAATCCTCTGATTAAGCTGGATATTCGTGCCTAATAAAGCATAATTATTCACGCCTAAAAGTGGTTCATATAATAAAATCCTTAGTTTGTGGCCTTGTTTGCTCGAGTCCTTAAGTCCTTGGGGTGTTTTCTCACCCGTGCCCTAAAACCGTTTGGTTTGGGAGTCATCGATTAAAAGCTCGTTACACGAGCAGATTAGAAAGCCTAATAGAACTAAGGAATAATACCACCAATATATATATATATATATATATATATATATATATATATATATATATATATATATATATATATATATATATATATATATATATAAGGCATAAGAGTTAGAGTCAAAGAACCCTTAGTCAAAGTTTTCACGGTCACAAGGCGCATATGACTTAGGGTAAAGTAATAGACTAGATGAGAAATACAATTTGACTCCTTACTTTGATTGATAACAAATTTTTGAATAGAGACTAAGTTTAGGAATGAAAATTTCGGTTTTCCTATAACTTATAGATTACTTAAAACTTACAATAATATTTCAAATATTTTTCTTTCAAAATGTGTTTTTAAAATACTAACATTTTCTCTTTCTTTACAGATTTTGTGGGTGTAATTCACTGAAAACCCTCACGAGACAAAAATCGTCCTTTAGGGGTAACCTAGAGGTTTAACGGCTTGTTGCACAAGCTCAGTGCAATCACGTGACCTGCGAAAGTGGTCTAATAATCTTTGGTTTAGTTTTGTTGCTTTGCTCGAGGACGAGCAAAAGATAGGTGTGGGGGTGTGATTGCACACATTTATTGCATTATTCTTTATTACATTCCACATTTATCATGTAATAAATCTGCTAAATTTCTTGTCTTAAATGTCTATTTTGCAGAAGATAATCATGGGGAGAAAGAGGATAAAATCAAATAAATATCAGTTAAATTCAGATTTAACTAGATTTATTTGGTTAGAGGAGGATGATCCCAAATCCAGTTGGTTAAATTTAGTTTTTGGTGAATTAGGTGGTTAAAGCTAAAGATCAACCGAGGATAACGTCAAATATAGAGTCCAAATTTAAAGGGATAAATGGATGAGAGATGATCAATGGATGAGATGAAGCAATTCAGACTCAGATTCTGGCTGGATACATTTTAGTATTTGAATCATAACTTTCGCTACCAGAACTTAACTCTGATGATTCAAGATGATCCACAAAGAGGACTTATAGGGATACAAATATTAGGTTGATCATTATTTCTAATTCTGTCATTTGATAAGTGAAATTTAGCAATTAATATGCCACTAAACTGCAGATCAGAACTGAATATCCACATCAAATTAAGTTTGGAGATAAGGAGAGTTTAGAAATTGCCAGCTTTACTTATCTTCATACTCCTCTACCCTCTGCATTTCTCCTATAAATACCTGCACTCAAAGGCAAAAGGGGACGACTAAGCAGAGAGTAGAACTTAGGCTAATTTATAGTTTGTAACTTAGGTTTTTATTTTCTTTCATGTAATTTTTATTTTCTTTATGTAACTGAGAGGAGAGACGACTTTCATGGAGGAATGAGAGCAAGCTTGTACTGCAGGTGACACCAGTGTAAGTGATCTTTTCTTTCATTGTTATTTGAATCAAATCAAAGTTTCTTTTTCTTTCTTTACTCTTGTTTTATTTTACTCTCCTCTGATGTGTTGCAATCCAAGAGAATCCGATAGCCTCGAGACTGCTTAGCCATGGCAAGTGCCCTTGATGGCTTTGGTGATGAACAACCCTTCTCTTGCTAGTATAGTTTGTCCTTTTATTCGTAATGTAGATCAAGAACGGGGAAGATCCTATACGCCATGCTTGATTGCCTTCAAAGACAAGGTAAGTCGTCGCAACGGATCCAAGGTATATGAGCACTGAAGAGGTAAGTATTTTTATGTTGTCTTTCTTTTCTTTTATTCTTTAGTTTCAATATCACAATCTCCAACAACACCCACTTCTTTTATCACTTATTTCCATTTCTTTGTACATATCCAATTCTGTTTTCTCCATCTTCCCAATCTTTCACTTTCTACCTAACTTTATTGTAATTTATTTTTCTTTTCTTTTTAAAGAACTAAAGAAGAACTTTAACCATACTTTTTAGCCTAAAAAGAAAACTTAATAAAAAAGCTTCCATCGCTAGTCCCTCCTTGTGGATCACGACCCGCATAGCCACTTGTTATTGCGATAGAATTGAGCACCTTGCATTACTGTTTTAAAAGTTCTAAAATTCTGTATTCTTGTGTGCAGGTCCAAGCTCAATCAAGATCCTTTGAAGCTCTCATGCGAAAGTATGCCATAACTCATAAATTGTCCACACCTTATCATCCTCAGACCAGTGGGCAGGTTGAGGTTTTCAATAGACAAATCAAGCTGATTTTGGAGAAAACTGTGAATCAAAATCGGAAAGATTGGTCACCAAACTTGTAGACGCCCTACAGGCCTACAAGACCGCTTTCAAAACAATTCTAGGGATGTCTCCTTATAGGTTAGTCTTTGGGAAGGCTTGCCACCTACCCGTTGAGTTAGAGCACCGGGCCTTATGGGCAATCAAACAGTTGAATTTTGACTTGACGAAGGCCAGTGACCTTCGAAAATTACAAATTTCCGAATTAGAGGAGTTGAGATGAGGCCTATGAAAATGCTAAGATCACTAAAGATAGAGTTAATTTTCATGATAAACACATCATAAGAAAAACTTTTGTCCCTGGACAAAAAGTCTTACTTTGTAATTCTAGGCTTCATCTTTTTTCAGGAAAATTAAAATTAAGATGGACTGGGCCATTCGTTGTAAAAATCATGTTTCCACATGGTGCTATAGAGATTAGTGACACCAAGAATGGAAATGACTTTAAGGTAAATGGTCAACGCCTTAAGCCTTTCTTGGAATCAGTGCCGGAAAATGAAATGGCTATGGGTCTTTTCGACCCAGTGTATCGTAACTTTCCTCTTTTCCATTATATTTCATGCATCTATACATTTCTTTCATACATTGGGGACAATGTATGAGATAATATGGAGAGGGCTCTAATATGACTAATATAATTAAAAAAATAAAAGAATAAAAAGAAACTTTTTGAAAGGTTAGAACAATATTATGATATATTTTTTGTAAGAAATTAAGTCAATTTTAAGAAATAGAAAAATCATAATTAGGATTTCTTATACTTGATTAAAATAAGATAACTTGTTTAATTTTCAGGGTTAGAAAGAAAATTGATGAAAGTAATTTAGTCTTGATCTTTACCTTGAAGAAATATGCACACTTTATACACTTACACACTGAGGGTTCAAACAAAAATTCTTATGCCTTATTAAAAAAAGAAAAAAATATATATGCAAATCTAATTATTGATTGGCTAGGTGCTTTGGCCTAAGCAAGCCTTGGTATTTATACAAAAGATAATTAGATAAGTTTGAAATATATATATAAATCCTCTAATTAAGCTGGGTATTAGTGCTTCATGAAGCATAAGTATTCACGCCTAAAAGGGGTACATTTTATAAATAAAAATCTTGGTTTCGTGGCCTTGTCTGCTCGAGTGTTTAAGTCCTTAGGGTGTTTTCTCACCTGGTGCCCTAAGACTGTCCGGTTGGGGTGTCACCAACTAAAGGCTCGTTACATGGGCAGATTAGAAAGCATAATGGAATTGAGGAATAAATACTACCAAAAATAAATATGAATAAGGCATATGAGTTAATTTTAAAGAACCCTTAGTCAACTTTCACAGTCACGATGGTCCATATGACTCAGGGTAAAGTAATAGACTAGATGAGAAATACAATTTGACTCTTTACTTTGATTGATGATATGTTTTTGAATAGAGATTAAGTCTAGGAATGAAAATTTGACATTCCTATAACTTATAAATTACTTGAACTCTTACAAATCTACTTCAAATATTCTCTTTTCAAAATACTTTTCAAAAATACTAACATTTCTTTTTCTCTTTCTTTATGGATTTTGTGAGTGCAATCCACTGAAAACCCTCACGAGGTAAAACTCGTCCTCTAGGGGTAACCCAGAGGTTAACAGCTTGTTGCACATGCTCAGTGCAATCGAGTGACCTGTGAAAGTGGTCTAATAATTGATTAGGATTAGTTTGATATTTTTCTCGAGGTCGAGCATGTTGGAACCTATTTCGATGAAGACGTTTGTGAAGATCAATTCATTTGGAGCTCTAACTCATGATGAATCAAGAGTCCGACATGATCAAGATGTGCCAAGAAGAGTTGATAGAGTGTGGGTTGTAAATGTGGAATAGCATGTAAAAGCCTTGACACAAACACACACTTCATTGGTCCATTAGTCGACTTGAAGTCTTTATAAGTCGACTAACACATTGACTAGTCGACTTAACCCAAACCCAAGTCGACTAATTCTGTGTCAAATCTCTGACCCAACTCTCTGTTTGATAATTAGTTGACCGACAGTAAACCAAGTCGACTAATATCATTTTATAGTCGACTTATAGAATTCCCCTAGTCGACTAATCCCTGGTCAAGTCGACTAGTTGTTAGTTGCGGTCGACTTGAAGTAGTTATTCTGAAACTGTTCTTCCAACGGCCACTGACCTAGTCGACTAATAGCTAAACATAGTCGACTAATAGAAGGAATTTTGCCTAGGTTAGTCGACTAACTCAAAAAGCAAGTCGACTAATAGGCTGTTCTGACTGTTGGACAGTTTCTGACTGTTGGTCTTTTGTGCAACTGTTTTCAACGTTCCTTGATTCAAATTGCACCTAATAACTCCCTAACTAACCCTAGTCTTCAGCTATAAATAGGGAAGTTATTGCAAAGGCCATTTACCAAGATTTTCCATCAGTTTTCCAAAATTCAAAATCTGAAAATCTGAAAACTGTTTTGCTAACTTCAGTCTTCACCAAAGCCAATTCCTATTGTGAAGATTCTCTGAAGTTTTTGTTTCCTATACTGTACCTTGTCCACATACACATTCAGTATCAAGGCTATAGGAAAAGAGTTGTAATTCTCAAAGTGTTCATTGTACACGGGAGGCTTCTTGGTTGAAGAGGCAAGTTGTACAAGGTGACCATTGTACACGGAGGCTTCTTGTTGTAGAGGCAGTTGTACAAAGGTAAAGGTGTTCTCTTGGTGGAAGAGAAGGTGTACACATTTGGCGAAGGGGATTCGACAAGTGGTGTACATGTTGTATTGATTTTGGGTGGCAAGATCAAGGTTAAAGGAAAATCTCAAGCGAGTGGCTTGGGGACTGGATGTAGGTCACAAGGACCGAACCAGGATAAATCTCTTTGTTTGCGTTTGTCAATTTCTGAGATTTGTTTTCCTTTACATGCAAGTTATTTATTTTGTTTATTTACTTAACGCTAATCCTTCTAGTTTTAGATTTGTGTTGACTTGAGTTATTTCAGATCTATAGTTGCCTACAAGAGATAATCCGCAATTAGTCCTTATCTCAACGATCCAACATTTGGTATCAGAGTAGGGAGCCAAGTTCATCAACAGGAAACAACCATACCAATTCCTACATTTGGTATCAGAGCGAGGGTCATCAACCGGCATCTACATTCCTACTTCATCAACCGGAGTACACGCTCTGACCCTACATTTGATATCAGGGCAGATAAAGTCAACAACAAAGATTGCAACGGAGTTTTCATCATCCCAATACAAAGAAGGTCATTCTACACAACGTCCACCGCTATTTGACGGAACAACTACAACTATTGGAAGTGTAGAATGAAGATATACTTGCAGTCACTCAACTATGACCTTTGGAACATCGTAGAAGCATCATACACCAAGCCTACAACCAACTACAACGCTTGGAGTGAAGATCAAAAGAAGAACGCGAACCTTGACGCCAAGCAATGAATGCTCTATTCTGTGCCCTTACCAAAGAAGAGTTCAACCGAGTGTCAACAGCAACTTCTGCACATCAAATTTGGCATACTCTTCAGGTAACACACGAAGGCACTAGTAAAGTTAAGGATCTAAAATATCTGTTCTTGTCCACAGGTTTGAGTTATTTAAAATAGAGGAGAATGAAACCATATCCGAAATGGTTACAAGATTCACCGACATCACCAATACTCTTGCATCCCTTGGAAAGGACTACACCCAAGTTGAAAGAGTTCGAAAGATCCTTCGTGCACTCACACCAGAATGGGAGAAAAAGACAACCGCCATTGAAGAGGCGAATGATCTCTCAACTATGACATTAGAAAATCTAATCAGTAATCTAATGGCATATGAAGTACAGTTAGAAGAAAGGAAGAAGGACGAACGACAACACCATTCAAAGAAGAAAGAACTCGCCTTCCATGCATCTTCCGACACGGACAATGATGACGAAGAGGAGATGGCAATGCTCTCAAAGAAGTTCAGGAAATTTCTTAAGCAAGGTAAATTCAAGTGTTTTAATTGTGATAACCAGGACATATGAAGATGAATTGCCCTTTGCTCAAGAAGAAAGATAAGTACAAGAGTAAGAAGTTCAGAAAGAAGAAGAACTACGAAGCATCTTCAGAATAGTGATTCCTCATCTTCTGATGAAGAAGAATCCACTGAACATGTTAACTTATGTTACATGGCCATAGAAGATGAAGAGTATCGTTTTCTGAACTCTCTGATGCATTTAATGAGTTATTTATGAATCTGAAAAATGAAAAACTGAAAAATAGATTTTTGTTAAAAGAAAATGAGAAACTTTTACAGGAAAATTCTGTTTATGCATTACAATGTTCTTCTATAAATTCTTAACAAGATGAAACTAAAAATGTCATATCATTCTTGAAAGCTGAAAATGAGAAGTTTATAAAAGAAAACATTTTTCTGAAAATGGAAACTAAGTCTTTGAATGATAGAATTTCTATATTAGATAAAGACATGTTAGTTTTCAAAAGAAATATGAAGATCTTATGCAAAATGTGACTAAGTTTTATAAAGGAAAAGAAAAATTAAATGATCTATTATCTTTTCAGAATTTGTCACATGATAATCATGGTATTGGTTTTATTGCAAAATCTTCATGTTATAATCATCCATATAGTTTTTTGTAAAAAGTAAGACTAAAAAAAGTAAGTTTATATGGATTCCAAAGAACTTAAATGTTTATGATAAAAATACATATATTGCTTCATACATGCATGATATATGTGATTCTTGCAATTATGTATATACTAACAGGTGGAAACCAAATTCTAAATGGATTTGGAGTCCTAAAGGTTAGATATGATCTTTTATATTTGGTACCAACTAACGTTTATCTTGCAGGTACCATATAAAAAATTTGATAAAGATCAACTATGTATATATGTACTAATATATTTGTTGCAGGGGGAGAACAAAATATTTCTCTATCTGTTATAACCCATTTCTGTAGGGGGAGGAAAAAGATAACATATTTTCTGCAGAGGGAGGACTTGTGCACACAAAGCATCATCATCAAAAAGGGGGAGAATGTTGGAACCTATTTCGATGAAGACGTTTGTGAAGATCAATTCATTTGGAGCTCTAACTCATGATGAATCAAGAGTCCGACATGATCAAGATGTGCCAAGAAGAGTTGATAGAGTGTGGGTTGTAAATGTGGAATAGCATGTAAAAGCCTTGACACAAACACACACTTCATTGGTCCATTAGTCGACTTGAAGTCTTTTATAAGTCGACTAACACATTGACTAGTCGACTTAACCCAAACCCAAGTCGACTAATTCTGTGTCAAATATCTGACCCAACTCTCTGTTTGATAATTAGTTGACCGACTGTAAACCAAGTCGACTAATATCATTTTATAGTCGACTTATAGAATTCCCCTAGTCGACTAATCCCTGGTCAAGTCGACTAGTTGTTAGTTGCAGTCGACTTGAAGTAGTTATTCTGAAACTGTTCTTCCAACGGCCACTGACCTAGTCGACTAATAGCTAAACATAGTCGACTAATAGAAGGAATTTTGCCTAGGTTAGTCGACTAACTCAAAAAGCAAGTCGACTAATAGGCTGTTCTGACTGTTGGACAGTTTCTGACTGTTGGTCTTTTATGCAACTGTTTTCAACGTTCCTTTGATTCAAATTGCACCTAATAACTCCCTAACTAACCCTAGTCTTCAGCTATAAATAGGAAAGTTATTGCAAAGGCCATTTACCAAGATTTTTCATCAGTTTTTCAAAAGTCAAAATCTGAAAATATGAAAACTGTTTTGATAACTTCAGTCTTCACCAAAAGCCAA
This sequence comes from Agave tequilana, assembly GCA_038442645.1. NCBI lineage: Eukaryota > Viridiplantae > Streptophyta > Magnoliopsida > Asparagales > Asparagaceae > Agave > Agave tequilana. The sequence continues at coordinate 159,172 of JAVJIF010030343.1, read as the reverse complement.
TTCCTATTGTGAAGATTCTCTAAAGTTTTTGTTTCCTATACTGTACCTTGTCCACATACACATTCAGTATCAAGACTATAGGAAAAGAGTTATAATTCTCAAAGTGTTCATTGTACACGGGAGGCTTCTTGGTTGAAGAGGCAAGTTGTACAAGGTGACCATTGTACATGGGAGGCTTCTTGTTGTAGAGGCAGTTGTACAAAGGTAAAGGTGTTCTCTTGGTGGAAGAGAAGGTGTACACATTTGGCGAAGGGGATTCGACAAGTGGTGTACATGTTGTATTGATTTTGGGTGGCAAGATCAAGGTTAAAGGAAAATCTCAAGCGGGTGGCTTGAGGACTGGATGTAGGTCACAAGGACCGAAGCAGGATAAATCTCTTTATTTGCGTTTGTCAATTTCTGAGATTTGTTTTCCTTTACATGCAAGTTATTTATTTTGTTTATTTACTTAACGCTAATCCTTCTAGTTTTAGATTTGTGTTGACTTGAGTTATTTCAGATCTATAGTTGCCTACAAGAGATAATTCCGCAATTAGTCCTTATCTCAACGATCCAACAGAGCAAAAGATAAGTGTGGGGGTGTGATCGGTCACATATATTGCATATATATTGTCACACTACCATATTTTTTATCTAATAAGTCCTATTAATAAGTCTTATCTTCTTTGTTAAATGTAGGTCCATTGCTAAAAGAAAGGGAAGAGAAACGAGCCCAAAAGCCCATCAAAATTCTGATTTAATTCAGAATTAATTCAAAATTAGAAGATCAGGGCAGATCAAGGCAGATCATAGAAGATAAAACCGGTTGAAAATCGGTTAATATGGATCTTTACTAATCAATCAGTTAAAGCTAAAAGTCAAAGGCCGTTTTGACAAACCCAGGAGTTGTAACGAGAAAACCAGCAGAAGATATGGGGGAATCACCAAACCAGGGACCTCCACCATTTGGGTGTGGCCACCTGGCCATACCAGGGCCGCAAAAACGCGACCCTAGCTGCATTTTCGCTTCAATGTTGAGGTTGTTGGGGAGCGTTTGCTCCCCCAGTCTTCCTACGCCCTCTCCCGTCTGGGTTTTCCCTATAAATACCATTTTTGACAAAGAAGAAGGGAGCGAAGACTAGGATTAGAATTATTGTTCATTTTTTTATGGTTTTAGGAGCATTGTTAGATAATTCGGATAAGTTGTATCTCCTCTTTATTTTTCAATTTAGACCAGCAAAGAGAGAAGAGTGGATTTAAGTGTGTAATTCATCTTTGAAGTGACAATCAAAGGAGCTTCAACTCGCTTATTCAACTCGACTCAAATTCGGTATGTTTGTATTGATTTTCATTCTCTTGTGTGTTTTTCTTTCATCATGAGTAGCTAAATCATCTTCTGGGCTCACTAATTAATCTCTTCTGCCTCCTCTCTCTTGATTGATTTTTATGAAAGCAACTCTTTTGAATCGAAAATACCTGAGTTAAACTTTATTCTTGAAAGCACATGAGGATGTCTTTATTTTAAACTGGACTTTCAAAGCACAAATCTTTTTAAACAGTTTTTATTTCATACTTGCTTCTTCGCGCTTGATGATTTAATATTCTCTTTTAATGATGTGTTAAGAAAGAGCTTAAGAATAAATAAAAGCCATCTTATTTGTTTTACTTGGACATTAAAAGAAACTAAAGGATTTTGCCTATGATAAAAGTGATGCACTCAAATGTTCTTGAGATAAGTACATAGCTAAGTAGAAAATTAGTGAGCCCAGATCTTCTTCTTATATTAAAAACAATAAATCACTCTTCAAGCTTTTTAAAAATCACCTTTTCCAAAGCCTTCTCTAAGTTTGTAATTTTTCTTTTAATCATTTCCCTTCTCTCCATTCTCTTTCAACTAAAAGAAAATCACCAACTTCATTCTTTGTTACTTAACAAAAACACCGAAAAGCTTCTATCATATTCCTACTTGTGGACAAGACCCGTTAGCCCAAAGCTACACGGTAATTCTTATCACTTTCATTTTACGATCAAGTGTACATTGGCATTGCATGTAGCATAGAACAAACACGTGGGTGATTTATTCGCTTTGTGTTATATTCTTGTCCATATTGCACACTTGCACGAATTAAACTTAAGGGCATAACCTAATAAAAGATAAGGTGGGGATTTCATCACCCCTTCCTTATCCCAAAAACCACCTCCCTACTCACACAACCTAAGCCCTAATAAAAATTGATAGACGTTGGCCCCTAGGGACATCTCAGATCCATTAAGAGATTTACAAAGGATGAAACTTGTTTTAAATCTTACTCTTGTGAAATCGGTGTCTAAGGTTGGGGATTAAGATGTTACGCCTCGAAGATACTGTGATTTGGCGTAATTAAGGCCCATTGCTTATGCACGGATACCTCCCACCATATTTTATCCCTACCTGCCGATTAGCTTGTGGTTAGATTCATACAACAACCTCCCCCGGGTAATCAACCAGTTAGGAGTCGTCTAAGTCTAGGTCAACTTAATATATGCTTATTTTTGATTTTTTCGTTCTTTTTGTTTGTTTGTTTTTTTTTCTTTCTTGTTTGTGTTTGTTTGTGAAATAGAATTCAATAACAATTTTTTAAATTCTAAAATGAATATAACTTCACATCAGCCTCATTGTTGAATATCTCTAACCCAGCTTTGAACAACATCACCGAACCAAATAATCTGGATTGGATGTATTCAACTCAATATAATCCATACCGTGTATCTGATGACCAACCTTTCAAAAATAATTTCAACTCTTCACAGAGTCAATAGGGATTCACATCTCCTGAGTCAAATTTTCAATCACCTTGTCCACAATTTTCATAATTTTTAATATATTCATTTTTCAATTTTGCTTCATATACTCCTTTTCTAGAACCACCGATAGAAGAAAAATCTGAGTTAGAAAAGAGTATAGAAGCCAACCCGCAGGAGGCCGAGCGACAATTTCAGAACATGTTGGCCTCCCCAATTCCACAATATTTTCAAGAGTCTTACTCAGTTCTACCTCTTCAAAATAATCAAACATCTGTCTTGGAATTGACTGAGGAACTCTTGCGTGAGTCTAAGCGACAATCTCAAAACATGTTGGACACACACTCTTCACAAAATTTTCAAAACCAAGATTCTTACACTTCTATTCTAGAGCATCCACTTGAAGAAACATTACATCTAGAAAAGAGTATAGAAATCTTGCAGAAGTCCGCGCTACAATTTCAAAAATCTTCTGCCCAGTCTATCAATAGGTTGGAAACACAATTAAGTTAATTGGTTAGCATTTATAGGAATGAGGAAACTCTATCTTATCAACCTATGACCATTTTAGATATCTCTAACACTATTGATGTGACCCAGGACTTATGTTATTTTGAAAACCAAGATTCAATTTCAGCACATCCATTTGAACTTGACCAAAGTTCAAATTTTGAAAATCCCATTAACATTTTGGCAAGTTATCCTTTACCTGAAATTAAACTTGAGCATAAATATGATCTTGAACCTTAACTTGGTAATTCAATTTCACTTCCTGATTCAATAATGACTGAGATGTTTTCACCTGATTTTAGGCCTTTTCTGAGTCAGTATTGGATCCTGTGCCAGTCCATCATGAAATTGAATCACCAATCTTTTATGATCATTATATTGAGCTTGACCAATTTCATACTTTTGAAAGTCCCGTTGACAAATTGGCAAGCTCTCATTTTATGAAATTAAACTCAATAAGGAAAGTAACTTCAATCCTCAAATTTGTGATCCAGTTCAAATTCCTGAATTAATATTGACTCATGTTTTGTTACCCAACTTGAGCAATATTTTAGAGTCAGTTTTGATTCCCATACCTTTCATTCTTGAACTTGAATCACCTATCTTAGAAAGTCACATTCCAATGTGGGAAAATGAATGTGGACTTGAGTTTCAACTTCTTAATTTGGACCCACTTTCTGAACCAATCTCGACTCCTGAACCTTTACTTGACTTAAGTCACTTTTCTGGGTCAGTATTAGTTCCTTTACTTTCTGAGTTCAAATCAATCATTCCATCTTTTCATACTTCATTTTGGGATAAGGGTGTTGATAATAATGACTATGAAATCATTTAAAAATTTGAAAATTAGATGGGATAAAATTCATAATAAAAATCATAAATATATACATCATTTTAGTGGGTTGTATTAAAAAGGTTTTTGGTGGGTTCCTCCGAACTCCACGAAAATTAGATTGGGCTGCATTTTGTTGACCAATCTGTCACGCCCCGTAATCATAATACTCATAAAAAGGGGTACGGTGACGAGAGCCAGCGACGTATTTTCAAAACAAATACGTTAAGCCTCAGTACATTAATTCAAATAAGACAAGGTTTATCAATTATTCTAGCTAGAAGAAATCAAATACATAATGTCACCAAAGGTTTTACTTATTACAACATAATGAAATTATAGGAAATATAACCATAACAGTTCTCACATATGAGGATAGAAAAGATCTGTCTACTGAAGATCAGCAAGGTGCTCGAAGTACTCCTGCTCCTGCAGAGTCTCTAGATCAGAACCTGAGTAGGCAAACTCAGGGTCGTCAATAGTGACCTAAGTGAGTGATAAAAAGAGGGAACATAATGCAACATGTAGAATCTAACAACACATGCATAATCCAGTATAGTTATCATACTATTGTCTAACATATATGATTCATGAAAAAGCACAATGATATACATTATATAACCATTTATTACTACAATCTATCCTATGTAAAGTCATGTGTCAAGATGTCCTGTATATGTCTATTCTTATTGTCTAGTTATTTGAAACCGATAGTTGGAGACATGTATCTGTGTTTTAGGTGGGTCCCGTACATACCGGGGACCACGGCCTCAGTTTCCTGGCGCTGAACCAGGCCGTACCGCTAGGTACTCAGTAACAGTAACAGAACAGTAAAACTGTAAACAGTAGACAGTGAACAGATGGGATGCCAGTCATCCCCCGGGAACCCTACAGTGGAACCCTTTTTCTGCTGCGCAACCTGTATCCTAGGTCCACCCAAAATACCGATACTGTCTCCTCTATCAATTTTCCCACCCGGTGTAAGTTATCTAGTAATCATGTCATATAAATTACTGGGCATAAACAGTAACAGTAGTAATGACAGTGTAACAGTAGAACAGTATATATTTTTTAGTGACTTGATAACATAAACCATTTCATCATTTACAATTTTAGACAATTTTCAGATTTCTAGAAAACCCAACAGTCACTTTAATAGCTTACCATTTAATAATAGAAATAAACAAACATTTCATAATAAACAAAAATAATAATACTTATAAAGTGAGTAAAAGAACACTCACCTGGGCTTATCGCGCGTCCAAACACCAATTTGAAGAATCTACATTAAATACATTCGAATTAGAATTTATCAAATTTTTTTTACATATATTGAATTTTTTTACATGAGATATCTTATTCATTCAGTATTTTAAATTAACTATGGGTTGTTCAGGTCTTAAAGCAAGGTTGTATAATGATGTATAGAGTTTATGGGATTATTTAAATTTTATTTACTTATTTTTTTTTTGTGGGGTTTAAATGGTTAAAAACATACAATTTTCTTAACGGGTCTGAATGTTGAAGTAGCGGCTGTCAATTTAGAAGGCAGTGTTTTAGCCCAATATGATTTACAATTAACTCTAAAATTTTCAATAGATGCTAGGGGTTATCTAAATATTTATTCATATTTTTATTTATTTTTTCAAATTTTTATCTAGCCAAAAGAATTGTTTTCAATAACTTAGCGGGTCTGTTTTTGTATTTGGGTCGGGTTAAAATGGATTAGAACCAACAATAATTAGGATGGATTGAAATTGGGCTCTGAAACTGGGCTGTAGAATTAATTTGTATTTATTTCTTTTTTTCCTTTTTTTCTTTTCTATTTTCTGGCCTGGTCCATTGGCCAGGCCCATTCTTATTTTTTCCTTTTTTTAGTCTGGACCTAAGCTTGGCCCATTGAGCCGGCCCAGTTTCTTTTTCTTTCTTTTCTTTTTTTTTCTTTTTCTTGTGGGCTGGGCCAATGACGGCCCAGTTTCTTTTTGCTTTTCTCTCTCTCTCTTTTTTTTTGGGCTGGGCCAGTGCGGCCCAGCCTTCTTTTTTTTCTCTTTATTTCTCTTTTTTTTTTTTTTGAACTGGGCCAATGACGGCCCAGTCCCCTTCTTTTTCTTTTTTTTCTTTTTTTTTTGGGTTTTTGGTTTGGCCCAATGGCTGGCCCGACCACTGGGCCTAGGCTGCACCTGCTGCACAGACCAAGTCTGTGCAGCGAGCTGCTCTCAGCCAAAGGCCGAGAGCAGTCTCCTTTTTTTTTTCTTTCTTTTTTTGATTTCTACATATACCTTATTAATATTTTACCTTTTAATATATATTTTTGATTAATAGGTTAGGTTCAAAAATTTTCTTTGTGGAAGGAAATTTATTTATTTGCTTATTTATTTAATATGCAACTATTTGATCCAAACCAATTCCTTTTTTTAATATCCAGAATTTCCCTTTTTTTCCCTTAAAGTTTTCTATAATCTAATTGGGGGAATAATTCATTACTTATATATGTTTTATTTAAACAAGGGTGATATAGTAATGAATCCTGGAAAAATAAATCTAAGCATGATAATTTAAATTTAATTATTTTTTCATACAATTTATTTTATTTATATATATATATATATATATATATATATATATATATATATATATTGGATGAGATCAAAATTCATGACAAGAAGAAATTTAAACATGGTATATAGTTAATTTATAATTCATACAATTATCTAGATCTTAGGGGAATTTAAGTTTCATAAGAGAATTTTTAAACATGATAGATTGTTAAATTGTAGTTCAACAATTTAATCTAGATAAGAATTCTTGTTATAAATAAGAAAACAAATCAAATCATGACACTTTAAAATAAAATTTTTACTTCATAAAAATTTAAACCTACTTGGATAGATCCCCTTCGTCTACTCCTCAGTCTCCAAGCCTCGAACAGGTTCATCCGTCACGATCAGTTCCAAGAAGCGGTGAATGGATGAGGAAGAATGCTGGGTTTAGATTCTTTCTAACTATCGCTCTTTTCTTTCTTTCTTTTTTTTTTGTAAAAAATAGGAGAAAAGACTTACAGTGATATATGGGATAAAATCTTTTAGATTAGGATTTTTTTATTAATCAGTTTATTAAGATAAGAATCCAGGTTGTAAAGATAAGAATCGGGTTGTTAAGATAAAAATCCCTAGAGATCTCTTGAGATCTTTCAGTTAGAAATTTAAATTTTAAATTCGACTTTGGGTTTGTTTAAATAATTTAGATCTCTTACTTAACCACACGTCAATGTGGCATTATGGTTTAGGTATTAAGATTTAGTACAAAGGAACAGAGTTCGAGACTTGACATAAACAATATATATATATACATTTTTATTTATTTATTTTTTATTTAAGGTATTACAACACAAGAGTATTACACAATCAGACCACCACCTTGAGGTGATTTTTTCTTCCCTCTCAATTTATTTCATGCATACATATATCACGATGCATTAAGGACAATAACATGAGACAATCAGACCACCACCTTGAGGTGATTTTTTCCTTCCCTCTCAATTTATTTCATGCATATATACATCACGATGCATTGAGGACAATACATGAGACAAGTGTGAGGGAGGGTTTACTAACATATATTTTAGATTTTCTTTATTTTTCACTTCTTTTAGGATACTTTTTCTTCCCTTTTATATAGGATTTTTCTCTTTCTTTAAAAACTTTTTGAAATAAGAGACAAAGGTTTTGATCTATTTTTAAGAAAATTAAAATAATCTTAGAAATTAAGGAAGTCTTAAGTATGACATCTTAAACCTAGTCAAAATAATAGATATTATTTAAGATTAAAGGCCAAGTAAGATAAATTGGAGAGATAATTTTTTCTTAATTTTTTGCCTTAGATAGTATGCACTTCGCACTTACACATTTTTGGATGAAAATAAAGACCTAAAATGCCATAAGAAAAATAAATAAAAATAAAAAATATATATATATATATATTTATATATGAAGAAAAAATACTTATTAAGCAGGATAACTATACCTCAAGAAGTATGATTATTCACGCCTAAAGGTGGTAATAAAGAACAAATAATCCATCTTAGTTTTGTAGGCTTGTTTACTCGAGTTCTTAAACCCGAGAGATGTTTTCTCATCTGGTGTCCTAAGATCGTCTAGTCTGGGAGTCATCGGTTAAAGGCTCACTACCCGGGTGAACTAGAAAGCCTAAGAAAACTAAGGGAAGAAAAAAAAGAAAAAATATATATAAATAAGTAGCTTGATGGTTAGAGTTGAAATCTCAGAAATTTTCACGATCACAAAGTGCATAATATCTAGGTTTTATGAATGATAAAATATTCAATCCAATTTTGAATTGTTACCTTAATTGAAGACAAGATCTTGCATATAGATTAAATTTAAGAAAGAATAATTTTTGGTTGACTTATGATCTTAGATCGCTTATATTTTTGAAAAAATATTTCAAAAACTTTTCTCTCTTTCAAAATGTGCTTTTAAAATACAAACATTTGTCTTCTTTGGATTTTGTGGGTGCAATCTGCTGAAAACCTTCAGGAGATAAACTCCTCCTCCAGGGGAAATCTAGAGGTTTTAACGGCTTGTTGCACACACTCAGTGCAATCGCATCACCTGCGAAAGTGGTGTAATAACATTAGTACATAGTTTTTCTTTTCTTGTTTTGATCGGGACGAGCAAAGATAAGTGTGGGGGGTGATTAGTTTACAGTTTTGCATTATTATATCTCATTTTCCTACTGATTTATGAATAAAATGTCGGTCTAAACTGTGTTTTGGTCTCTCTTGCAGATAATCAAGACTAGGAGGGCAAAAGGGTAATAAGAGCTTAATTAAACTCATTTTCGAGTAATTAAATCCGCTTTTCTTGGAGGCCAAGCAAGGGAATTTCTAGAAGATGCATTGAAGCTAAACCCTTGCGGGTGTCTAACGCAAATCTGGACGAAATTAACCGAATCTGAGCATATCTGGATGGTCCCCGAAGCGCCACGAACCCACGCACCAACCAGGGACCTAGGTCCATGGTATTGCTGCAGAAACGCAGCTATGGCTACATTTTCACAGCCTTATGGTGGGCCTATGCGTCGATCTTTGATGCGTGGCCTCGTCTCGTCTTCTGGAACTCCTTTTGTCTATAAATACAGCAGGGTTTGGCCGAAATGAAAGCAGATTAAAAATAGGCTAGGTTTTCTCTCTTTTAGTGTAGTCTAGTGTAGTGTAGGTGTTCTTCTTCTTTCTTTTAAACTTTTTTCTTTTAGATTAATGTATTAGGGCAAAGAGATTTAGAGAGAAAGAGAGAGAGAGATTAATGTAATAGATGGTGACAATCTATGTAAAGGTATCTTCTTTCTTTTCTATTGTAATCTTCTCCATCTTCTACATGATGCTTAGCTAATCTTTTCTTCTCATGGCAATCTAACTACTAACCACTAACCATCTAACTACTTACTTGATAATCTATATGAATCTAATAGCCTCTACAAGGCCTTGCTCTTGCAAGGGCCATGATGATGGATTCTAGAATTCTAACATTCCTAACATCTAATCTACTAACTTGCTAACTTGCAATGTCTTCTTTATTTCATGCTCATCTCTAACCGGTTTTGATGAATTAATAGTACCATGTAACTTGTTGTGTGGTATGGATGTGTTGTATGAATGTAGAAGAACAATCTTATGAGCCATGCTATGTATCGTCTTGAAGCCAAGGACTAGTGATGGCGAAGGATCCATGTGAGACAACTATCACTAAGAGGTTAGCATGGTTAGTGGAGCAATTAGTAGTTAGTAGCTATGAATTTCTTTCATAGTTTTCTTCTCGCTTTTTACTTTGCTTTAAAAACCATTTTCAAAACTTTATCATTTTCCCATTGTTGTTTTCACCGTCTTCTTAATTCACCTTTGTTTCATCTTCTTTTTGTTTTCAAAAATCACTTCTCTTTTATTTTCACTTTGCCGATTTCATCGCCTTCTCCACCTATCACTTCTGGATTTCTTATCTTTTATTTTCTTTTACTCATTCTTTTAACTAAGAAGAATTGTTAACAACCGACGTGAATAAAAACTGTTTATACTTCTATCACCTCCCGTCTCTGTGCATTCGACCCGTTGAGCCAATGCTATAACGGAAGTATCAAGAGAACATTAGCACACATACATAATTTAATTGATTTCACAAAATACACGTTTCAAGTGCTGGTTCTGCTGAAATCACAGGTTAATTTTTGCAGAAACTAAACATTACATACTCTCCTTTTGCTTGCATGTCCCTAGTCTAGAAAGCAGGGACCCCGCTTCCATAACTATGCCGCGAAAACCCAAGAAGCCGCTCACATGAGGCATTTGTGTGGCATTTGGACTTCATCTTTTGCAGGGTCTTGCAAGATGCATATATTGATATATTCTGCTGCTAATTTTCTGCTTTAACTGCCTACACACTGCAATAAATTAAAGAACTAAAATACAGTATTTGGACATTTTTAAAACTATTTAGACATTTGCATTTAGGCATGTGTCAATTCAATTCTAATATACTATATTTTTTCTGCTGTTGTGATCTGGACTGAGGTGTACATGTGGCATTGCATATAGTATAGGACAAATATGTGGGTGATTTACTCGCTTTGTGTTATATTCTTGCCTATATTGCACACTTGCACAAATTGAAATTAAGGGCAAAACCCATACAAGATAAGGTGGGGATTTCATCACCCTTCCTTAGCCCAAAAACCACCTCCCCACTCACACAACCTAAGCCCTAATAAAATTGATAGACATTAGCCCCTAGGGACATCTCGGACTCATTAAGAGATTGACCGAGAATGGAACTTATTTGAATTATACTCTTGTGAAATCGGTGTCTAAGGTTGGGATTAAGAGGTTACGCCTCGAAGATACAGTGGTTTGGCATAATTAAGGCCCGTTGTTATGCAGGAATACCTCCCACAATATTTTGCCCCTACCTGACCAATTAGCTTGTGGTCGGATTCATACAACAACCTCCCCCGGGTAATCGATCAGTTAAGAGTCGTCTAGGTCTAGGTCAACCTTAGTATAGGCTTGGTATTGATTTTTTTCTTTCTTTTTTATTTGTTGGTTGCTTTTTCTTTTTTTGTGTTTGTTTGTAATATGGAATTCAACATCAACAATTCTTTCAATCCTAGTATGAATTCATATTCAACACCAACCCGATTTGATTTGGATAATTCCAATACAGTTTTTTACAATATGAACCAACCAAATACACCGGGTGGATGTATCCGAATCAATACAACCTATACCCCCAATCTTATGACTATAATTTTCAAAATAATTTTAACTCTTTACAAAGTCAATGGGGATTCACCTCCCCCGAGTCAAATTTTCTACCTCCATATCCACCTTGTCCACCGTGTCACAATTTTCACAATATTCATTCCCCAATTTTGCTTCCTATACTCCTTTTGTAGAACCAACAATTGAAGAAAGTCTAAGTTAGAAAAGAGTATAGAAGCCAACCTACAAGAGGCCGAGCGACAATTCCAGAACATGTTGGCCTCCCCAATTCTGTAATATTTTCAAGAGTCTTACTCAGTCCCACCTCTTCAAAATGATCAAACATCCATCTTGGAATTGACTGAGAAACTCTTGTGTGAGTCTGAGCGACAATCTCAAAACTAGTTGGACCCACAATCTTCACATATTTTTTAAAACCAAGATTCCTACACTCCCTTTCTAGAATAATCATTTGAAGAAAAATCTGAGCTAGAAAAGAGTATAAAAATCTTGTATGAGACCTCACAACAACTTCAGAAATCTTTTGCCCAGTCTATGATAGGTTAGAAAGACAACTGAGTCAATTGGTTAACATTCATAAGAATGAGGAAACTCACTCTTATCAATCTTTGATCAATTCAGATATCTCTAACTCATCGATCTAGATTAGAAATCATGTTATTTTGGAAACCAAGATTCAATTTCAGCACACCCATTTGAACTTAACCAACATCAAAATTTTGAGAACCATGTTGATATTTTGGCAAGTTATCCTTTTTCTGAAATTGAACTTGAGCATGAATATGATCTTGAACCTCAACTTGATAATTCAGTTTCACTTTTTGATTCAATGTTGACTCCGATATCTTTACCTCACTTCAATCCTTTTCACAAGTCAACATTGGATCCTGTACCAATCCATCATGAAATTGAATCACCAATCTTTTAAGATCAACAAATTGAATTGACCAATTTCGTACTTTTGAATGTCCCATTGACAAATTAGCAAGTTTTCCTTTCAAAGAAATTGAATTCAGACAAGAATGTGACTTCAATCCTCAAATTTGTGATTCAGTCCAATTTCCTGAATTGACTCCTGTTTTGCTATCGAATTTGAGTAACATTTTAGAGTTAGTTTTGATTCCCATACCTGTCATTCTTGAACTTGAATCTCCTATCTTAGAAAGTTACATTCCATTGTGGGGAAATGAATGTGGAATAGGATTTCAATTTCTTGATTTGTACCCGATTCCTGAACCAATTTGAACTCCTGAGCTTCACTTGACTTAAGTCAAATTCCTGAGTCGATATTAGTTCATGTACTTCCCAAGCCCAAATCAATCATTCCATCTTTTCATACTCTATTTTGGGACAACGGTGTTGATAATAATGACTCTGAAATTATTTAAAAATTTTGGAAATTAAATGTGGTAAAATTCTTAATAAAAATCATCCATATATACATCATTCTAGTGGTTGTATTATAGCGGTTTCTGGTGGTTCCTCTGAACTCCACACAAATTGGATTGGGCCACATTTCGTGGACCAATCAGACCCACCGGAACCACCACCTTTAGGTGATTTTTCCTTCCCTCTCTATTTGTTTCATGCATACATACATTCACGACGCATTGAGGACAATGCATAAGATAAGCATGGGGGAGGGTTTACTAACATAGAATTTTGATTTTCTTTATTTTTCACTTCTTTTAGGATACTTTTAGAAATCTTCCCTTTTGCATAGGATTTTTCTCTTTCTTTAAAAACTTATGGAATAAGAGACAAAGTTTTGATCTATTTTTAAGAAAAATAAGATGATCTTAGAAATTAAGAAAGTCTTAATTATGACATCTTAAATCTAGTCGAAATAATGGATCTTATTTAAGATTATAGGCTAAGTAAATAAATTGGGAGATAATTTTATCTTGAATTTTTTGCCTTAGATAGTTTGCACTTCACACAAACATAATTTTTGTGATGGAAACAAAGACCTATAATGTCATAAAGCAAAAATAAATAAAAAGAAAAAACATATATTATATATAAAGAAAAAATCACTAATTAAGCTGGATAACTATGCCTCAAGAAGTATGATTATTCACACTTAAAGGTGGTAAAAAAGAACAAATAATCCCTCTTAGTTTTATGGCCTTATTTACTCGAGTCCTTAAACCTGAGGGATGTTTTCTCATCTGGTGCCCTAAGACCATCCGGTCTGGGAGTCATCGGTTAAAGGCTCACTACCTTGATGAACTAGAAAGCCTAAGAAACTAAGGGAAGAAAAAAAGTAAAAAAAAAAGAAAAAGAAAAAAAATATATAAATAAATGGCTTGATGTGTTGGCCCAAAAGGTTACACTCTCCATTTATATACGTTTTGATGATAACAAAACATATAGAAGCTATTTGGTACTAATAAGTTGTTCTAAAATGAATTTCAGGTTTGTACAAGCATTGGTGGCTTTAAGCATATTGCAAGGTTTATATCGCTAAAAACATGTTGATAGGTGAATGGCGCAAGAGGACTCTTTCATAAGAGAGGAGGCTCTAGCTTGGCGCAACGCGGCTCTGAGACTTCTTTCTATAATTTTTATACTTTAGTTTGTTAAAGGATAGTATATAGTGTTGAAGCACAAATTTCCCACAGACACAAAATTGCACATGATTTTCAAAAGATCATTTTTTTTATAGACCTATCTCAATATTTGCAAACTCAATTTATTGTAGTATACTAAGTCTTGACAAAAATAATTTTTGAAAATTTACATATCCTCAAAAATATTTTACAAAATTATATGTTTTGACCTGTTGCGGTCGACCGGACGATCGACCGGCTCTGTTTCAGGTCAGAACGGTCGACCGAGCAGTTGATCGCAGTTCTGACCGTTGGGTGCGTGCATGTGTGCACGTGCACGTTATCTGGTTGACCGGTCGACCGGACCCCATGTCGGTCGACCGAGCTTCGACCGACTGACTGCACCCAAGTCTCTATTTGGGACGGTTGACCGGGCGGTTGACCGAGGGCTGCCAATGGTCATATATTTTTGAAAACCGCTCGACCGGGCCGTCGGTCGACCGTGAGTGTATTACAGCCAAACGGCTAGTTTTTTAAACTTATTTTAAAACGTGATTTTATTCTCCAAACGAGATTTATGGCTAGTTTTGGGTCTTATCTTTCCTGATTAATCAAAATTAGTGTTTACCCTTTAATCCCTACCTTTATCCTATAAATAGGGGTGGATGGGGTTGAGGAGATTTACAACAACATTTGCAAAAGAAATCAAAGCTTAAGTCTTTTTGAAAGAAGTTTTATTCTCAGTTTTTGTGCTCTAATCTCTGATATTTCTCTGAAGTTTTTGAATCAGAACTTTCTTCTACTTTGTTTTATTTTTCACTTACAAACCTTGAGCTTCAATCCTATACATTATTCTCTAGGGTTTTGTAAAGAAAAGTTTTTCAATAGAGAGTTTGTGGTCTTTTGATCACCAAGTGATTATTTTATTGTGGTTCCACTACTCTGGACTAGAGGAGTATGATTGAAGAGTTGGGTACTCCCTAGTGGTTGTAATTCTTTGTGAAAGTTCTAGTGGATCGGAAATCCTTCTGGGTGAAGGCGGGGACGTAGAGCTGGGTGCTCGAACCTCGAAACAAATCTCTGTGTTTGCGATTGGTTTACTTGTGTTATTTACTTGCTTCCATTCATTCATTCATTCACTCTTATATTGTCGATCTATACTCTCACAACAAGATTGCATTGCACACCTCAAACTCTTATTTAAAGGAATCACGAGGAAGGAGTTCAGAGCCCTTCACGGGTTATTCAGCTTCTAATCTTACTTTGAGTGATCGTTGCATCATCTTATTTTTAAATTTGTGTATTGATTAGCATTATCACCTATTCACCCCCTCTAGGTGATTTCAATTGGTATCAGAGGTAGGACTCTAGTTTTTGGCTTCACATCCTTAGAGAGATCCTATAATTTGCTAATCACTATTTTCATATCTTCATTCATACACTAGTAAAGATGGCCGATAACATTAAGACCCCTCCAAAATTTGATGGACACAACTTTCTCATATGGAAAGTTAGGATGAACATTTTTCTACAATCTCTAGGTAGTCTAGTTGCTAAGTCTTTGATCAAGCTTTTAGTAAACCTGAAGGTGAGAAGGACACTTGGTCCGAACTTACCTCCAAGGAATTTGATGCTAATTCAAAGGCTCAAAATGCCCTACTTTTAGCTTTGAATGAGGATGACTTAACACGGGTTATCCATTGTAAATCTGCCTATGAGATTTGGCAACACTTATTTGTCACTCATGAGGGAACATTACAAGTCAAGAGAGATAAAATAGATCTCTTGCGTTCCCAATATGAAAGTTTTAAAATGTAAGAAAATGAATCTATTGATGATATGATTACTAAGTTTACTAAGATCACAAATGCTCTTGCTTCTCTAGGTGATGAAATAAGTAATGACCAAAAGGTCTGTAAGGTGATTCGTGCTCTCCCTTCATCATGGGAAATCAAAGCTACCACCTTGAAGGAATTGAATGACAAAGAGGAGATGGAGCTCATAAGTCTTATTGAAAATCTTAAGACTCATGAGATGGAGAAAAAGGCTAGAGAAGAAGCGGCACCTCAAAAGAAAAAGTCTATAGCTTTCAAGTCTTCCTCCACCAACTATGATGATGAAGAGATGAAGATGATGATGAAGAGCTATCTCTTCTTGTGAGAAATGTAAAGAGAATGTACCGCAAGAATAAGCTCAACTATAAAAGGCGATGGGAAGGAAGGAGGAGAAAAAGAACATATGCTACAACTGTCGGAAACCCGGACACATCATGGCCAATTGTCCAGATTTCAAGAAAAAGATATCCTCCTCCTTGAAGCAAAAGAAGCCGGTTGAAAAGAAGGTGTACAAAGCCACTTAGGACTCAGAAAGTGAATCCGAAGATGAAGTCGACACGGCAAATGTGTGTTCATGGCAAACACACCTAAGGTAACTACCCAACCACTTGATGATGAAAATGAAATAAGTAAAGAATTGTTATTACAAGCTTTCATTGAACTTTCAGAAAGTTTTGATGCTAAAAAAGAAGATTATTCAAAATTGAAAAAGGAAAATGAAATGCTTAAAATCAAATTGCCATTTCTTCAAAAGAAAAGGATGAATTATCTTCTATTCTTATTTCAACACAAAGAGATTTTGATGCCTATAGAGGTGCTTGCAAAGCTAAATATCCTAAAATTGATGAAAATGAGTTTTCCATATTAAAAACTAGAATAAATGATTTGGAAAATATTTTAAAAGAATGCGCTTTTAACAATACTAAATTAGAAGAAATATTTTCAAAGAAGCATATGCATACTCCTCATGCTAAATAAAACATCTCATGCCAAAACTCCACATGTTCATCATGCTAACACATCACATGTCAATCATACTAAAACACCTCATGCTCACAAATCACATGTTTATGAACCACATGCTCATTATGCTTTTAAATATGGAAGAATTTATAAATGTACTTATTGTGGCCGAATGGTCATTTAGCTAAATTTTGTTATGACCATATAAATAGTACAAATAATCTTGTTTGGGTTCGAAACACTAACGCTTTAGGACCCAAGAAAATATGGGTACCAAAATCAAGTCTTAAATTATTTGATGTAGGTACACACCAAGACTCCAAGATGTAAGGAGCGGTGGTACCTTGATAGTAGTTGCTCAAGGCATATGACATAGGACATCAACAATTTCGCAACTCTATCAAGGTACGTTGAAGGTGGCACTGTCATCTTCGGAGATGACTCCAAGGGCACCATCATCGGTATAGGTAACATTAAGATTGATGCATCTCCTTTAATTGAAAATATAGTTCTTGTTGATGGACTTAAACATAATTTGCTTAGTATTAGTCAACTATGTGATCGTGGTCTCAAAGTTATTTTTGATGAATCTTCTTGCAAAATTTTTGATTGTAAAACCAATCAATGTATTCTCACTGGATTTCGTGAAAATAATGTCTATATTATTGATATGCTTAATTTGGATTGCTCTACAAAATGTTTAAATGCTTTTGATGAGATTTTATGGTTATGGCATAGAAGATTAGGTCATGCATCTTTTGATCACCTTGCTAGAATAAATTCTAAGGAATTGGTGAAGGGTATTCCTTATCTGAAGTTTGAAAAAGACCGCATTTGTGGTGCGTGCCAACTTGAAAAACAAACCAAGTCTTCTTTCAAACCAATCAAGGATATCATGTCATCTAGGCCATTAGAATTGATTCACATGGATCTTTTTGGACCAATTAAAACTAAAAGTTTAAATGGAAATAGATATGTTTTTTTTTAGTCGATGATTTCTCTCGTTTCACTTGGGTTTTCTTTTTGGAGCATAAAAATCAAACTTTTTCGCATTTTAAGATTTTTCGAAAAAGGGTTAAAAAAGAGAAAGGATTTTCGATTTTACGGATAAGAAGTGATAGAGGTGGTGAGTTTGTCAACCAACTCTTCATGACTTATTGTGATGAAAAAGGAATTAAGCATGAAATGTCATGTCCTAGAACTCCACAACAAAATGGAGTAGTTGAACGGAAGAATAGAACTCTTCAGGAAATGGTTAGGACTATGATAAGTGAATATGGCTCCCTCAATACTTATGGGCCGAGGCCGTAAGCACCGCATGTTACATATCCAATAGTATTTATTTGTGTAAAAATACTTTAAAAACTTCTTTTAAAATCTATCATTTAAGAAAACCAAATATTTCATATTTTAAAGTTTTTGGATGCAAGTGTTTTGTTTTCAAAACCAAAGATAATTTGGGTAAATTTGATGCTAAAGCTTATGAAGCAATCTTTGTGGCTATTCTAGTACTAGCAAAGCATATAGAGTGTTCAATAAATCATCTCTTACTATAGAAGAATCTATGCATGTTAAATTTGAAGAATCTAATGCAATTGTTGAGAATGTTGTAGAGCACTCATTAGGTGAGGACATGGAGAAAATAGCCTTGAAGGACTCACCCATCCAAGAAGACACGCAAGAACCTATTGGTGAAGTTCAAAAGGATGAAGTGGAACAATCACAACCACTTCCTAACGATTGGAGATACGCCTCAAATCAACCTAAAGATCTCATCATAGGTGATGTATCAAAGGGGTAACCACTCCCTCCAAACTCCATATTTTGTGGGTATTATGCATTCATATCTCATTTTGAACCCAAAAACATCCTCGAAGCCGAGGGTTACTCATATTGGTTGCTTGCTATGCAAGAAGATCTCAATCAATTTGAGCGCAACCAAGTTTGGCACCTTGTTCCTAGACCCCATGATAGACCAATAATTAGTACTAAGTGGATTTTTAGGAACAAGATGGATGAGTCAAGAAATGTTATAAGGAATAAGGCTAGGTTAATGGCCCAAGTTACACTCAAGTTGAAGGAATCGACTTTGAGGAGACCTTTGCACCGTAGCACGGCTAGAAGCCATACGGATCACAGTAGCTTATGCATCCTATAAAAATTTTAAACTTTTTTAAATGGATGTAAAAAGTGCATTTTTAAATGTTTTGTTGATGAGGAAGTATATGTTGAACAACCTCCCGGTTTTGGATCATGTACATCTAATTTTGTTTTCAAACTTGATAAAGCATTGTATGGTTTAAAACAAGCTTCAAGAGCTTGGTATGAAAGGCTTTCTAGTTTTCTTCTATCAAATGATTTTGTTAAAGGCAAAGTAGACACCACATTATTTACTAAACATGTTGGTAGTGACATTCTTATAGTACAAATATATGTTGATGATATAATCTTTGGTTCTACTAATGAGTTACTTTGCAAGGAGTTTGAACAATGTATGCAACGTGAATTTGAGATGTCATTGATGGGTGAATTGAACTATTTTCTTGGACTCCAAATCAAGCAAATGCATGATGGGATTTTCATATGTCAAGCCAAGTACTCAAAGGTACTCATCAAGAAATTTGGGCTTGAAGAGTCAAAAATTTGCAACACTCCCATGGCCACCCCCACCAAGCTTGATAAGGATGACCAAGGTAAGTGTGTTGATATTAAATTATATAGAAGCATGATTGGTAGTTTATTGCATTTAATGGTGAGTATGCCGGAAATTATGTTTAGTGTGTGTCTTTGTGCTAGATTCCATCTTGTCTCAAAGAATCTCATTTAAATACGTAAAACGCATTATTCGTCATGTTAAGGTGTTCGAAAGGGAGGAGTTTACTCAATCAGAGATAGAGGGTTCAGTGTCAACCTTCTTTGTTCGATTGTAATGCTCAAAAACTCCAAGAATATATCACAATGTTAATATACTCCTTCCGAATCACCGTAGTAGTATTAACTATTACGGGTCGATCCTCAGGGAGAGCTCGCGATGAAAGCTTTGCGGTTTAAGTGTTGAAGAGAGAGAGAAAACGAAAGTTCTTCTATGTTCAAAAGAAAAATAACATGGAAAAATAAAAGAAGAAATTTTTTTGTGTTTTGCTTGCATGAAAAGAAAACCGATGTAAAAGAAAATGGAAAGAACTTGAAAAAATGGACTTGCTAGGAAAGAAAACTAGAGAAGGAAAACTTTTTTTTGGAAAACTTTTAGATGGAGGAAACCATGACTAGCTAACCTTACTAATTTGCTAACTTACTAATCTCATAGGGTTATGCATGCCTCATGTTGATTCATCGGCGATAGATAGGTCTTGCTTGTTAGGTCAAATATGTTCCCAATTGGAAGATGAGTGTTCTTCTCGGTCTTAGCTTGTAGCCTCATTGATTCATCGGCTCTCGAGATAGAATTTCAATGGTGAAATAAAGGAGTGCCACTCAAGGGAATGCTAAGGAGGGAGATACAAGATTCATTAGTCATTCAAGGCAATAGCCAAGCTAGCATTGAAGTAAGAAAATTGTACTACCAACCAATAGCAAAGTTAGGTGATCCATCTCCATGTTCCATCAAGGCACTTGTTCTAAAGACAAGGCTCTAAATGAGGCACACATGAATCATATGGAATTACAACAAGCATTTGCCAATAATGAAAGTAATTCATCTTCATTGGAGATCAAAAGAGACTCAACATTGCAAGATTAGAAGTTAGCAATCACCCAAGAGTTAGAAGTTAGTAAAGTTAGTGGTTAGCTAGTCATGTTAGAAGAGGTTAGCTATCCATTACAAGAGAAAGAAAACAACAATTCATCATGCTATGAAAGTAAAGCTTGAAGGAAATAAAGCAAGTAAAGTGAACACTAGAAATTGCAAAGAAGAGAAGAATGATTGGATTAATCCTTGCTTCAAAGTTGTCACTCCTTTGAGTACAAGCTCTCACTCTCTTTCTTTCTCTATCTTTTGCAGAATTTCTAGGAGGAAGAAGAAGACTAAGAGCACTAGAAACCTAGAGAAAAACCTAAAAATTACAAGCTCTTTCCTCTAATCTCTCCTTCCCCTCTCGCAGAGGCCCTGATGGTCTATTTATAGGCTTCAGAAGAGGTGGCTCCCAAATCTAGACCGTCGGATCAAATCTCTGGCTAAACGGCCAGATTCCCGCCGCGGATCCGCGGCCAGAGCCGCGTTTCCGCGGCAGAATCTAGGCCGTTACGCCAGCGCATTCTGCTGGCGTTCTTTGCAGCCTGCTGGCCTTCTAGAAGGATGTGCAGGCGTAGATGTCTCCAGATCATGGGCTAGACTTTTTGGGCTTTTCTTTTGTCCTTTGATTAATCCCTTTTAATTCTTGATAATTCCATAGATTATGGGCCTCTTCTCCATTAAAGATGGACCTGCAAAAATAGAGAGAAAAAGAGTAAAAAACCAATTTTTATTGATATAATGCATGGTATGGATGTGGAAAAATATGCAAAAATGAATAACAATCACACCCCCATACCTAACTTTTGCTCGTCCTCGAGCAAAAAGAGAAAAAAAAAAGAAAAACCTAGCCTAGTTATTACACCACTTTCGTAGGTGACACGATTGCACTGAGCACGTGCA
This sequence comes from Agave tequilana, assembly GCA_038442645.1. Lineage (NCBI taxonomy): Eukaryota > Viridiplantae > Streptophyta > Magnoliopsida > Asparagales > Asparagaceae > Agave > Agave tequilana. The sequence goes on along the minus strand of JAVJIF010030343.1, from coordinate 137,799 downwards.
ACAAGCCGTTAAACCTCTAGGTTACCCTAGAGGAGGAGTGTTGTCTCCTGAGGGTTTTCAGCGGATTTCACCCACAAAATCCATAAAGAAAAGAAGAAATGTTAGTGAGAAATTTATGATCCATATTTTTCAAGAACTTCACTTGATCTATAGGTTTCAGGTTACCCTAAACTCGTCATTCTTTTTATAAGTGTCAATTTAGAGAAATGTTTTAAACTTAGGTTAAGTTTCTAAGGATTAGATCGAAGACCGGATTTTGCATCAATCCTAGTATATATACATCTATAAATATGAAGGATCTCTCTTAGACTAAGTTCATTTATTTACAATATATATATATATTATTTATTTATTTACATTTCCTTAGCTTCCTTAGGCTTTCTAATTTACCAATGTAACGAGCCTCTTACCGATGACTCCCAAACCAGTCGGTCTTAGGGCACCAGATGAAGATACATCCCTAAGGTTTGAGGACTCGAGTAAACTAGGCCACGAATACTAAGGACTTAACCACCTTTAGGCGTGACTGGCTATGCTTCTTGAGGCACGGCTAACCAGCTTAATTAGTGGGTAAGTAATTATTTATTTATTTATACTTTATTATTATTATTATTATTTAATTATATATATGTAAATAGAATCACTATGTCTTAGATTAATCCCTCAATATGTTGAATGTATAAATCCTAAAGAAAGAATTAAAATCTAGCTATCTTTCTTATCCTTTTTCACTTAACCTAAAAATCCAACATAACTCCTCTTTTCTACTTATATGGAGAAATCATAGTTAGGAGTTTCCTTAATCCCTAAAATCAAGTTTAATTCTTTTAAAATATGGATCATAAAATTTTTTTTCTCTTTATATATATATATATATTTTTTGTTTTTCTAAAAAGAAAATGTAAAATCTAACTAAAAAAAATGAAAAATTTAAAAGGAAAGATAAAATTTAAAAGGAAAGATAAAATCCTAAAAAAGAAAATGGAAATCCTAAAAAGAAAATTAAAAATCCTACGTCAGTATCTACCCCCATACCTATCTCATGCATTGTCCTCAATGTATGCAAGATAAAGTATGCATGAAAATAGGTAAAGGAAAAAATCACTCCCTTCGGCGCTTTGGACCAGCGGTGGTGCTAGGTCCAGCCGACTGTGATCGTCTGAGCCCCGCCTCAATGTGGTCCAACCTAGAGGATTGGTAAATAGGATATTTATAGGGGGAAAGGTTGAGAGTCCCAATTTTATCCCCAGGTGAAAAGTAATATTTACAACCTAGGGATTTGAAGTTTGAATGGAGTGGAACTCTTGAGATGAATTAGCACAAAAGTCCCTCATTTTTGGATTTTTTTTTGTTTTGCTTATTTACAAAAGGGTCCCAAAATAATATGCAGAGAATTCAGGGACAATGTACAAATGGGATGGTCACCTATAGACTGGATCACAAAGACCCAGCTCATGAATTTCTTGTGACACAAATTCAGTGGTAAAAAATGGCTTTAAACGTTGACCGTTCACAGTGAATTTATTGCCATTATTTGGATCAAAAATCTCAATTGCACCATGTGAGAAGACTTTGTGTACAACATATGGCCCTGACCACCTGGTTTTTAATTTACCAGGAAAGAGGTGGAGTCTTGAGTTGTACAACAGAACCTTTTGTCCTGGGACAAAATTTTTCGGTGAATGGATTTATCATGAAAGAGCTTGGTTCTGTTTTTTGCTATCCGAGCATTGTCATTTGCCTCATTTCTTAGCTCTTCTAGCTCGGATATTTGCAATTTCCTCAAGGCACCGGCTTTATCTAAATCCAAGTTCAGCTGCTTTATTGCCCACATAGCCCGTGTTCTAACTCCACAGGCAAGTGACAAGGTTTCCAAATACAACTCGATATGGAGACATACCAAGGACAGTCTTGTAAGCGGTCCTGTATGCCCATAAGGCATCAGTGAGTTTGAAGGACCAATCTTTTGGTTTTGTCCAACAGTTTTCTCGAAAATGAGTTTTATTTGTCTATTAGTGACTTCTACTTGCCCATTGGTCTGAGGATGGTATGCCGTGGATAATTTGTGGGAAATAGAGTATTTGTGCGCATCAGGGCTTCAAAAGCCCGATTGCAGAAATGACTCCCATTGTCACTTATTATCACACGAGGGGCTCCGAAGCGAGAGATGATATTTTCTCGTAAAAACTTGATGACAACTTGGTTGTCATTTGTCCTTGTTGGAATTGCTTCAGCCCATTTTGAAACATAATCTATGGCTACCAAAATGTATTGGTTGCCATAGGACAGAGGAAAGGGTCCCATAAAGTCGATGCCCCACAGATCAAAAATTTCGACCTCTAAGATGGGTGTAAGGGGCATCATGTCTTTCTGCGTGATTCGACCCGTCATCTGACACCTATCACATAACTTGCAGAAGGTATATGCATCCTAAAGAGAGTGGGCCAGTAAAATCCACTCTGAAGTACCTTCTCAGCAGTTTTTCGTGGACCAAAATGTCCACCGCAAGCCAATTTGTGACAGAATGTCAAGACACTCTGATGTTCCTCCTCAGGAAGACACCTTCATATTATCTGGTCAGGACAATATTTGAATAAATACGGTTCATCCCAAAAGAAGAACCGTATTTGACTCATGAAACGGTGTTTGTCCTGACCTGACCAATTAGAAGGTATTTGCCCGGATGTTAGGTAATTTGCTATGTCAGCATACCAGGGCTCTCCCTGCATTATGTGGATGTGTTCGTCAGGGAAATCATCATTTATGGGTATTTTCTCCTTTGGTGCATTTGGAATTCTTGACAAGTGATCAGCTACCACATTCTCAATGCCCTTTTATCCTTAATCTCGAGATCAAATCTTGCAAAAGAAGTATCCATCGAATAAGTCTTGCCTTAGCATCCTTCTTTTGCATTAAGTATTTTAGGGCGGAGTGATCGGTAAAAATAATCGTCCTGGACCCTAGCAGATATGGCGAAATTTTTCCAACGCAAAGACAACAGCTAAAAATTCCTTTTCAGTAGTTGTATAATTGAGTTGAGCTTCATTCAGCGTTCTGCTAGCGTAATAGATTACGTGTTGCCTAGTATTAATACGCTGCCCTAGAACAGCGCCAATAGCAAAATCCGAGGCATCACACATAATCTCAAAAGGCTTGGTCCAATCAGGTGCAGAAATGATAGGTGCTGAGACAAGTCTACCCTTAAGCTCCTTCCAGGATTTTTGACATTCTTCATCAAATATAAGGGTACATCCTTTCCTAAGAGATTTGTCAGGGGTCTAGCAATGTTGCTAAACTCTTGAATAAATCGTCTATAGAAGCCAGCGTGCCCTAAAAATGATCTAATGTCCTTTAAGCATGTTGGCTCAGGGAGCTTAGTTATAACTTCCACTTTCGACTTGTCAACCTCAATTCCCTTATGTGAAACTTCGTGCCCAAGAATGATTCCTTGCTTGACCATAAAGTGACACTTCTCCCAGTTAAGTGTCAAGTTTTTCTCCATACAGCGTTGTAGAACTAGCTTCAAATGGTACAAGCATTGTTCAAAGGAATCACCGTAAATTGAAAAATCATCCATGAAAATCTCCAGAAATTTCTCCACCATGTCTGAAAAAAGGCTCAGCATGCAACGTTGAAACGTTGAGGGAGCATTGCATAGGCCGAAGGGCATCCTTCAGTATGCAAATGTTCCAAAGGGACAGATGAAGGTTGTTTTGTCTTGTTCCTCGGGAGCGATCGGGATTTGATTATATCCTGAATATCCATCCAGGAAACAGTAGTACTCATGTCCCGCTAATCTCTCGAGCATTTGGTCAATAAACGGAAGAGGAAAGTGGTCTTTACGTGTGGCAGTGTTCAACTTTCGGTAATCGATACAAACTCGAATCTTCGTTGGAAGACGTGTTTGTACCAATTCTTTCTTCTCATTTTCTACCACAGTAAATCCTGCTTTCTTAGGCACAGCGTGAACCGAACTTACTCACTGGCTATCGGATATGGGATAGATAATCCCATTGTCTAATAGTTTCAAAATCTCAGCTCTAACAGCATCCTGCATGATTGGGTTTAGTCTACGCTGTGGGTCTCGTTTTGGCTTGGCATCTTCCGTCAAATGAATCCGGTGTTGAACTATGGAAGGACTAATCCCCTTGATGTCAGCCATGGTCCAACCAATGGCTTCTCGATTTTCTCTTAACACAGTAAGAAGATCCTCTTCTTGTTGTTCAGTGAGATGGGATGCAATGATTACAGGAAAGGCTTCCTTCTCATCCAAGTACTTGTACTTGAGATGGTCGGGAAGAACCTTAAGCTCAGAAGAAGGGACAGGATCTATCACTGGCTGTTCTGGTGTAAGGAAGAATAGGGGTGGTATTAGTGGCCCAGTCCACAGTAGACTCAACAATCTGATCAAGTTGAAGTCATCAGACTCTAACTCAAATTCCTCTTCGGATTCATACTCAGCCTCCTCATCATGTTCACTTTTAACCCTTCTATCAAGTTTACTTCAAAAGAATCATTATCCAAATCCCGAGGTTGTTTTCCAGATGGAAAACATTCACCTCTTTTGTCATATCTCCGAAGGTCAGACGCATCGAGCCATTCCTACAGTTAATGATCGCATTTGCAGTGGCTAGGAAAGATCGTCCGAGAATGACAGGTGTCTGTACTCTGTGATTATGTACGGGCTGTGTCTCAAGAACAATGAAGTCTACGGGGTAAATGAATTCCCCGACCCGTATTAAAACATCTGTAATCTCCCTTTGGGAATCTTTACAGAGCGATCAGCCAGTTGTATCATCATTTGGGTCGGACAAAGGTCCCTAACCCTAATTGTTGATACACAGAAAAGGGAGGAGATTGATACTGGCTCCCAAATCAAGCAACGCCCTATTGATGGTTGTCTGCCCTATGATACACGAAATGGTTGGGCTCCCTGGGTCTTTGTATTTTACAGGAATTGGTCCAGTGAGCAACTCGCTGATGTTTGATGCTAGGAAGACTTTTTTAGGGACATTAGCTTTCCTCTTCTTGGTGCACATTTCTTTTAAAAATTTGGCGTATGATGGAACTTGTTGTATGGCATCAAGAAGAGGGACATTGATTTGGACTTGGTTAAATATTTCTCTTATCTTCTCCATGTGAGCATTCATCTTTTGATTTGCTAGCCTATTTGGAAATGGTACAACAGGCTTGTATGGTTGCTCATCAATCTTTTCTTTGCCTTTGGATTGGGAAGTGGATGGTTGTTGTGTACTTGAAGATGGTTTGTCTTGAATGGGTTGGATTGGAACAGAAGGTGTTGGCTTTAACACAGATTTGGTGGGTTGATTTAAAACCTTGTTATCAACTCGCTTTCCAGATCTAAGGATTTGAACAGTGTTGCATTGACTGGGTCCTATGTCCTCTACTTCATGTAAAGGGAAGTGATTTTTTGATTGGGCACTGGTTGGCTAGGTAGCATTCCTTTTTGTCGTTCATTCAGAGAATTAGCCAATTGCCCTATCTGGACCTGTAATTTGTTCATGTCCTGGTGATGAGTTTTAGACAGGGTTTCTATCATTTTTTCCAAATCTGATATTCTTTTTTCTGGGGGATTTTGTGGTGGATGTTGCTGATACGTAGGCTAGAAGTTGTCTGGTAATGTGGTGGATTTTGATATGAATGGAATTGAGGTGGATTCTGGTATGAGTGAAAATTTGGTGGATTCTGGTGGTAGTTTGGTTGATGAGACTGAGCAGGGTTTTGATGTGGAAATGATGGCCTAGACTGCTTAGGACCAGACTGACTCCAAGAAAAATTTGGATGGTTTCGCCATCCCGGATTATACGTTTTGCAGTATGGGTTGTAGTTGGGTCTGGTGTATGTAGCATTCGTATTCTCCTGATAAATTTGAGAGTGGTATACAGGACACTCCTCTCGAATACGTGGTTGAGATCATGGCAATAGGTGCAACCCGGGTTGACCACAGGTGATGGGTTGACCAGGTTACAGCAGAATTTTTCCTAGATTTAAGCAATTCTATCCTCTTCATCAGTTGTGTTATTTTAGCCTCAGCAGCTATGGAGGATTCTATAGAATGCAAACCGGTTCTGAAAGTGGTGGGTGTGGTTTTCTCTGGACATGATTCCCACTGAATTGTCTTTTCGGCTAAGGCTTCAAAGAGATCCCACCCCTGATCTTCATCCTTCTTTAAAAATTCCCCTTGGCACATAGTTTCAAGGAGTGTCTTAGTTTGGTAATCAAGACCGTCATAGATAATTTGGCACTGACGCCATTTCTCTATGCCGTGATGAGGACATAGGGCTAGAAGGTCTTTAAAGCGTTCAAAATATTTCCAGAAAGGTCATTGGCTTCTTACTTGAATTGCATAATGTTTTTCCTCATGAGGGCTGTTTTATGAATTGGATAGAACTTTTTAAGAAAACTTTTACAAAATCATCCCATGAAGAGATCGAGCTGACGGGAAGATTGTAAAGCCATTTCTTAGCTATGTCTTTTAGCGCGAAGGGTATGAACCTTAGTCTAACAGCGTCCTCAGTCAACTGGGAAATTCTCATCATTAGACATTCTTCAAACTCTCGAATGAAGAAATACGCATCCTCAGATTCTATGCCATGAAATCGGGGAAGAGTGTTTATGAATTGTGGCTTTAGCTCAAAATTATTTCCATTGGTTGTTGGGAGAAGAATGCATGATGGAAGTGAAGTGCGAATTGGGTAGAACTTGTCTTGAAGCGAAATGTTATTGGTCATGATTGGGATTGTGTCAAGTGGTGGTGTTTGTGCAAGTGTAGAAATTCTCACAAGCCTAGCAGAATCTGGATCCCGGTACCACTCTTGCATACACAATCAACGTTCACCGATCACACAAGCGAAAGAAAGTGAAAAATAACAAACAAGAAAAGAAAAATCAATCACAAGCTATCTAGGATACCTGGACCTAGATGACTCCTAACTGTTCGATGAACCAAAGAAGGTTGTTGCTTGAATTAGACCACAGTTAATCAGTCAGGTAGGGGCAAAATACGGTGGGAGGTATCCGTGCGTAAGCAACGGGCCTTAATTACGCCAAACCACGGTATCTTCGAGGCTTAACCTCTTAATCCCCAGCCTTAGACACTGATTTCACCGGAGTATGAATCAAAAACAACTTCCAACTTCAGCCGATCTCCTACTGAGTCTGAATGTCCCTAGGGCCAACGTCTATCAGTTTTTTATTAGAAGCTTGGGATTGTGAGTGCTGGGATGGTGCTTTTTGGGCTAAGGAAAGGGTGATGAAATCCCCCCTTATCTTGTTTATTGGGTGATGCCCTTAAAGTCAATTTTGTGCAAGTGTATAGTTTATGCAAACAAGGTTCACTCAAAGCGATGTAAATCAACCAAGAAGTGAGTCCTATACGATATGCAATGCGAACGTACCTTGCTCCAGCACTCTTCAACAGTAAAGTAAATAAATTGAAAAGACACGTGCCTAGAAATGCAAACGTTTAGTCAATTTTTTAACTTTTGCAACAAATGTTTTACTGTTGATTTTATTAGCAGGATCATGGTGAAAGCATACAAGAAATTAGAATTGCAGCAGCTGTATTTTTGCAAAGCAAGCAACCCTGCAGAAAACTGTGAGTATTCAACTCATCATTGTCGCGGATCTGCGGCTTTGGCCGAGAAATCGCGGCAAATACAAGGCCACTTGGTCTCTGCTTTCTGGAGCAGAGGCCCAAGGATACTTATGTGTTACTGCAATACTTGGTTTCCTGTTTCTTCAACCTGTAACCTGCAACAGAGAAGAAAATTCGTTTAGTTTCTCAATTGAATCAAAAACCGTTGCTCTCCCCCCGGCAACGACGCCAAAAATTTGTTCGAAAGGGAGGAGTTTACTCAATTCAGAGATAGAGGTTCAGCGTCAACCTTCTTTGTTCGATTGTAATGCTCAAAAACTCCAAGAATGTATCACAATGTTAATATACTCCTTCCGAATCACCGTAGTAGTATTAACTATTACGGGTCGAACCTCAGGGAGAGCTCGCGATGAAAGCTTTGCGGTTTAAGCGTTGAAGAGAGAGAGAAAACGAAAGTTCTTCTATGTTCAAAAGAAAAATAACATGGAAAAATAAAAGAAGAAATTTTTTGTGGTTTTCTTGCATGAAAAGAAAACCGATGTAAAAGAAAATGGAAAGAACTTGAAAAATTGGACTTGCTAGGAAAGAAAACTAGAGAAGGAAAACTTTTTTTTTGGAAAACTTTTAGATGGAGGAAGCCATGACTAGCTAACCTTACTAATTTGCTAACTTACTAATCTCATAGGGTTATGCATGCCTCATGTTGATTCATCGGCGATAGATAGGTCTTGCTTGTTAGGTCAAATATGTTCCCAATTGGAAGATGAGTGTTCTTTTCGGTCTTAGCTTGTAGCCTCATTAATTCATCGGCTCCCGAGATAGAATTCAATGGTGGAATAAAGGAGTGCCACTCAAGGGAATGCTAAGGAGGGAGATACAAGATTCATTAGTCATTCAAGGCAATAGCCAAGCTAGCATTGAAGTAAGAAAATTGTACTACCAACCAATAGCAAAGTTAGGTGATCCATCTCCATGTTCCATCAAGGCACTTGTTCTAAAGACAAGGCTCTAAATGAGGCACACATGAATCATATGGAATTACAACAAGCATTTGCCAATAATGAAAGTAATTCATCTTCATTGGAGATCAAAAGAGACTCAACATTGCAAGATTAGAAGTTAGCAATCACCCAAGAGTTAGAAGTTAGTAAAGTTAGTGGTTAGCTAGTCATGTTAGAAGAGGTTAGCTATCCATTACAAGAGAAAGAAAACAACAATTCATCATGCTATGAAAGTAAAGCTTGAAGGAAATAAAGCAAGAAAAGTGAACACTAGAATAGCAAAGAAGAGAAGAATGATTAGATTAATCCTTGCTTCAAAGTTGTCACTCCTTTGAGTACAAGCTCTCACTCTCTTTCTTTCTCTCTCTTTTGCAGAATTTCTAGGAGGAAGAAGAAGACTAAGAGCACTAGAAACCTAGAGAAAAACCTAAAAATTACAAGCTCTTTCCTCTAATCTCTCCTCCCCCTCTAGCAGAGGCCCTGATGGTCTATTTATAGGCTTCAGAAGAGGTGGCTCCCAAATCTGGACCGTCGGATCAAATCTCTGGCTAAACGGCCAGATTCCCGCCGCGGATCCGCAGCCAGAGCCGCGTTTCCGCGGCAGAATCTAGGCCGTTAGGCCAGCGCATTCTGCTGGCGTTCTGTTGCAGCCTGCTGGCCACGTTGGAGCTTCTAGAAGGATGTGCAGGCGTACATGTCTCCAGATCATGGGCTAGACTTTTTGGGCTTTTCTTTTGTCCTTTGATTAATCCCTTTTAATTCTTGATAATTCCATGGATTATGGGCCTCTTCTCCATTAAAGATGGACCTGCAAAAATAGAGAGAAAAAGAGTAAAAAACCAATTTTTATTGATATAATGCATGGTATGGATGTGGAAAAATATGCAAAAATGAATAACAATCATAAGGGCACTATTGGAATGGGTCTATGGTATCCGAAGACCGGATAATTCTCAATGACGAGTTTTTCAGATGCCGACTATGCGGGTTGTAGAGTGGATAGGAAGAGTACTAGTGGGACATGTCAATTTCTTGGTAATTGTCTTGTTTCATGGTCTTCTAAGAAACAAAATTCGGTAGCCCTCCCAACCGCCGAGGTAGAGTATGTTGCGGCGGGGGCTTGTTGTGCTCAAGTCCTTTAGATGAAACATACTCTCCTTGATTATGATTTAAATTTTGACCATATTAAATATTTTTGTGATAATACTAGTACTATTCATATGACTAAGAATGCAAATCAATATAGTAAGACCAAGCACATTGAGATTCGATATCACTTTCTTAGAGATCATTTTGAGAAAGGAGATATTGATATTGATTATGTTTCTTCCGATTTTCAACTTGCCGATATTTTCACTAAACCACTTAACTATAATAGATTTTCTTTTATATGTGGTAAGCTAATGTTTGTGTTATTGAATAAGGAAGGTTTCTTGCTATCATATGCCTTTTTGATGTATGACAAAAGGGGGAGAAATATGTGTTGTTTAGTGTTTGTTTATGTTTTATGTTTTGTTTGTTTATGTTTTATGTTTGGTTTTATGTTATAACTTTTCAATGGTTTTGGTTTTATGTTTACCTTTCAATGGTTTTGGTTTTATGTTGGTGTTTTCAAATTGGTGTTTTCAAATTTTAAATTTTCAAAAATTCTCTCATAATAAATTGTTTTATACTTGTTTAATATAGCATTATTTGAGGGGAGTTTTTACCTCCCTTTTATATCTTGTGTTATAGCTTATATGTTTTGTCATCATCAAAAAGGGCGAGATTGTTGGCCAAAAGGTTACACTCTCCATTTATATACATTTTGATGATAACAAAACATATAGAAGCTATTTGGTACTAATAAGTTGTTCTAGAATGAATTTCAGGTTTGTACAAGTATTGGTGGCTTTAAGCATATTGCAAGGTTTATAGCGCTAAAAACATGTTGATAGGTGGATGGCGCAAGAGGACTCTTTCATAGGAGAGGAGGCTCTAACTTGGCGCAACGCGGCTCGGAGACTTCTTTCTATAATTTTTATACTTTAATTTGTTAAGGATAGTATATAGTGTTGGAGCTCAAATTTCCCACACACACAAATTGCACATGATTTTCAAAAGATCATTTTTTAATAGACCTATCTCAGTATTTGCAAACTCAATTTATTATAGTATACTAAGTCTTGACAAAAATAATTTTTGAAAATTTACATATCCTCAAAAACATTTTTACAAAATTATATGTTTTGACATGTTGCGGTCGACCGGCTCTGTTTCAGGTCAGAACGGTCGACCGAGCGGTCGACTGCAGTTCTGACCGTTGGGTGCGTGCATGTGTGCACGTTATCCAGTCGACCGGGCGGTCGACCGGACCCCATGTCGGTCGACCGAGCTTCGACCGACTGACTGCACCCAAGTCTCTGTTTGGGACGGTCGACCGGGCGGTCGACCAGGGCTGCCAACGGTCATATGTTTTTGAAAACCGGTCGACGGCCGTTCTACCGTGAGTGTATTACAGCCAAACAGCTAGTTTTTTTAAACTTGTTTCAAAACAGTGATTTTATTCTCCAAACGAGGTTTATGGCTAGTTTTGGGTCTTATCTTTCCTAATTAATCAAAATTAGTGTTTACCCTTTAATCCCTACCTTTATCCTATAAATAGGGGTGGAAGGGGTTGAGGAGATTTACAACAACATTTGCAAAAGAAATCAAAGCTTAAGTCTTTTTGAAAGAAGTTTTATTCTCAGTTTTTGTGCTCTAATCTCTGATATTTCTCTGAAGTTTTTGAATCAAAAATCTCTTCTATTTTGTTTTATTTTTCACTTACAAACCTTGAGCTTCAATCCTATACATTATTCTCTAGGGTTTTGTAAAGAAAAGTTTTTCGAAAGAGAGTTTGTGATCTTTTGATCACTGATTGTGATCCAATATTGCATATTTTACCTCATTATTCCCATGCATTTTTGTAATAAATATATGATTTTTACTCATCTTCTCTATATATTTGCAGGTTCACACTCTAATGGAGAGATAGCCCATTAATCACTTTAATTAGCAATAATTAAAGGGATTAAATTCAAGATTAAGATAAGCCTAAGATTTGAATTCAAGATCCAGAGAGATCCGTGTAACAACTGAAGATTCCAGAAGGCCACGTGGATAACAACTTCATAACAAATTCGTAACAGAAAGCGGAGATCCAACGGCCCAGATTGAGCCGCGGAAACCCAATCCACGCCGCAGATCTGCGGCAGATCTGGGGCCTCTGAGCCCCAGATTTCTGCCACCTGTTCGTCTTCTGGAGAGTTCTCTCAGGGCCTATAAATATTGGACCAAGGACCTGCGAGCAAAAACTGATCAGAGAAGAGAGAGAAGAAAATAGGGGAAAATTCTTGTATTTTGCTTTCTCCTAGATTTTTTAGACTTCATCTTCTTCCTCCTAGAGATCTTGACAAAGTGAGAGAGAGAGTGCTGTTTGAGAGCTTGTACCAAGGAAGTGACATTCTTGTGGCCAAGGATTAATCAAAAGAGCTCCATTCATCTCTTTGCAAACTCTAGTATGCTTTACTTTACCTTGCTTTAAATTCTTGCTTTGAATCTAGTTCATCTCTATTGCTTGTGTTTGTTGCTTTACTTCATGAATAGTTGTGTTGTTTGTAGTGTAATGGTTAGCTAAATCTTTATTGCATGGCTAGCTAAGAACTTGCCTAGCTAACTTCTATCTCCTTGGATGATGCTATCTTTATACTTGCATTGTGATCACTTCTATAACTTACCAAGAAAGTAGAGTTGATTTCTCTTGACAATTGCTTGTTCATACCACCTATGACTCATGTGTGCCTCATTTAGAGCCTTGTCTAGAACAAGAGCCTTTGATGGAACATGAAGATGGTTCACCTACATATGCTACTTGTAAGAACAACTTCCCTACTTCAAGCTACTAGTTGTTGTTATGTCTTGAATGTTTGAATGAACGTTGTATCTTCTTTTTAGCATCCTTGAGTGTCACTTCTAGATTTCATCAATTGAACATCTATCTAAGAGAGCCAATGACTCATTGTGAGGCTTCAAGCTAGAACAAGAGAACACTCATCTTCAAGAAGGTAAAGAACTTGAACAAACAAGCAAGTTATATCAATTGCCAATGAGTCAATACGAGGCAATAAAGCATCACCATTGAGTATAGTAAGTTAGCAATGAGGTAAAGTTAGCTAGCCATGTATCTTATCATCTAAAAGTTTTTTCCAACACTTTCTTTACTAGTTTCTCTTTCTTTACAACACACTTCACACAAGTTCTTTTTGATTTCTTTTTCCATGATGTACACAATCACCACTTCTTTTCTTCTTGCACTTGTGTAATTACATAGAAGTTTCTTCGTCTTCTTGCTTCACTTGAAAATCGTAACGCTTCCATCGCTAGCTCTCCCGGAAGATCGACCCGGTATAGCCATTTACTATATCGGAGATTGGAAAGGTAAATCAATCTTTAAATACATTTGTGAAGTGGACTTAGCACCAAGGTGGATTCTAATCTTCATCTCTTTGTTACATATTTGTGCTAATACTCTACACAACTCTTTTCCCAATCAATTTTTGGCGCCGTTGCGGGGAGAGCAACGGATTTTCTTTAAAGTGAAGAACTAAACGAATCTTCTTCTCTGTTGCAGGTTACAGGAGAAGAAAACAGGAAAATTTGCATTGCAGTATACATATAAGTGGACCTGGGCCTCTGCTCTCGAAAGCAGAAACCAGGATCCCTCAGTTTTGCCGCGGAATCCTGGTTTTTGCCGCGGATCTGCGGCAATCCTGAGTTGACTACTCACAATATTTCTGCAGGGTCTCCAGCTCTGCAAAATACATCTGCTGCTATACTTGAATTCCTGTATTTTTCACCTATTACCTGCTAATTTAATCAACAGTAAAAAATTGTTTGAAAAGTTAAAAATTGTTTAGACATTTGCATTTAGGCACGTGTCTTTCAATTCTTTACTTTTACTGTTGAAGAGTGCTGGAGGCAAGGTACGTTTCGCATTGCATATAGACTAGGAATCATCTCTTGCTTGATTTTCATGCTTTGAGTGAATTCTAGTTATATATTTTTGTACACTTGCACAATTCATTTTAAGGGCATAACCCATAAATAAGATAAGGTAGGGGATTTCATTACCCTTTCCTTAGCCCAAAAACCACAATCCCAAGCACTCACTAACCCAGGCCTAATTTAATAAAAAAATAGACGTTGGCCTTAGGGACATCTCGGACTCATCTAGGAGATTATCCTAAGGGGGAAAAGTGTTAGAAATAGACTCTTGCAAAATCAGTGTCTAGGAAAGGGATTGAGGGCCGAAAGCCCGAAGGTTGCTGGTTACTTAATTAAGGAACGTCTCTGACGGAAAACCTCCCACCAACCTTGCCCTTTCCTAGCTGATTAGCTTGTGGTCAAAGTCTACACTAAATCTCCTGTGGACAGTCTATCAGTTAGGAGTCGTCTAGGTCTAGGTCAACCATTCTTTTGGCTTGGTTTTGATTTTTCTTTTCTTTTTGTTTGTTTATTTGTTTGTTTCTTGTTGTTTGTGATTTTTTTGTGTGATATGGCATTCAACAATTCTTTCTATCCTAATAATAATCCATATTTCACACCGACTCCATATTCGGATAATTCCAACCCGGCGTTTTACAATACGCACCAACCACATACACCGGGTTGGCCTTATCCGAATCAATATGACCCATACCCCCCATCTAATAATTATAATTTCCATAATAATTTCAACTCTTCACCGAGTAATTGGGGATTCACGTATCCCGAGTCAAATTCTCAATTTCCTTGTCCACCATATTCACCTTGTCCACAGTATTCATGTCCTGATTCTGCTTCATATACTCCTTTTTCTGAACCACCAATTGAAGAAAAATCTGAGTTACTAAGGAGTATAGAAGCCAATTTACAGAGGGTCGAGCAACAACTTCAAGAAACATTTGCCCCTCCAATTCCACCATATTTTCAAGAGTCTTACTCAGTTCCACCTTTTTCTAATGAACAACCATTTGCCATGGAAACAAGTAAAGATTTCTTGTGTGAGTCCACTCTTCCACACATTTTTGACTCACAATTTCACCATCACTCCCAAGACAACACTTCATCTTTTCATCAAAATAATGAAATCATCAATTATGGAAAGATGCTTGAAGACATGACTCATGCTCAAAATTCTAGGAATCGTGACATAGATTTGATGATCCAAACTCTTCATTCTCATCCTATTTCTAATGTCACTAGCCACTCTGATAAAACCAAAGAGTCATGTAGTCTTGGAAATCCAGATTCAATTTCAGCACAACCACTTGAACTTGTCCAAAATTCAAATCCCATTGACATTTTGGCAAGTTTTTCTTTTCCTGAAATTGAACTTGAGTGTGAATATGATCCTGAACTTCCACTTGATGATTCAATTTTCCTTCCTGATTCAATTATGACTCCGGTGTCTTCACATGATTTCACTTCATTTTCTGAGTCAGTATTGGATCCAGTGCCATTCCATTTTGAAATTGAATCACCAATCTTTGATGATCTTAGTGAACTTGACCAATTCCATACTTTTGAAAGTCCCATTGATAAATTGGCAAGTTCACATTTTTGTGGAATTGAATTACATGAGGAATGTGATCTTGAACCCCAACTTAGTGATTCAATTCTTTTTCCTGATTCAATAATGACTCCGGTATCTTTACCTGACTTTAATTTTTTCCCGAGTCTACTTTGGATCCTGTCCCAATTCATAATGAAGTTGAATCACCCATCTTTGAGGATCACATTGAACTTGACCAATTATACACTTTTGATGATCTATTGACAAATTGGCAAGTTCTCCATTTATTGAACTCAATGAGAAATGTGACCTTGATTTTCTCAATTTCTTTACTTCTGAAACTGATTGTACAATTCTGACGGAAAACATTGACCTTAGTTTTGAAGAATTGTATGGCGATGAGCTTGAATTCCTTAATATTGGAAGTAAAGAGATATCACCTTTAGAAAGTCACATTCATTCATTGAACAATGATTGTGGACTAGAGTTTCATTTTCTTGACTTGGACCCAATTCCCGAACTCATTCCGACTCCTGCACCATCACTTGACTTAAGTCACAATCCTGAGTCAGTATCCCTTCCTGAGTCCAAGTCAACTGTTCTGTCATTTCATAATCCATTCTGGGACAAGGAGCTTGACAAATTTGACTCAGAAATTTATTATGAAAAATGGAAATTAGATGGGGTCATGTACTTAATAAAATCTTCCATGGATTTATCTTTTTAGTGGGTCATATTTATGAAATTTCTGGTGGGTTCCTGAAAACCCAACGTAAAGTTGATTGGGCCATGTTCCGTGGACCAATCAGACCACCACCGGAACCACCACCTTCAGGTAATTTTTGTTCCTTCCCTTTCCATTTTGTTTCATGCATACATATATCATGATGCATTGAGGACAATGCATGAGATAAGTGTGGGGGAGGGTTTACTAACTTAGAGTTTTTAGAATTTCTTTCTTTTACACTTCTTTTAGAGTTTTTAGATTTTCTTTCTTTTACACTTCTTTTAATAAATAAAATAAAAAAAAAAAAAAAATAAAATCTTTTTGAAATAAGAGACAAAGTTTTGATCTATTTTTAAGAAAATTAAGATGTATCTTAGGAATTAAGAAAGCCTTAATTATGACATCTTAAACATAGTTGAAATAATAGATCTTGTTTGAAATTATAGGATAAGTAAGTAAATTGGTGAGATATTTTTATCTTGAATTTTTTGCCTTAGATAAATATGCACTTTACACTTACACATTTCTTGGGATGGAGACAAAGACCAAAATGCCATAAAAATAAAGAAAAAAAATCATAAATAAAACATCACTTATTAAGCTGGATAACTATGCCTCAAGAAGCATGATTATTCACGCCTAACGGTGGTAAAACCTATTAAGCTGATAAATGTGCCTCAAGAAGCATGATTATTCACGCCTAACGGTGATCAAATAAATAATCCCCTTTAGTTTTGTGGCTTTTTTTTACTCGAGACCTTAAACCCGAGGGATGTTTTCTCATCTGGTGCCCTAAGACCGTCTGGTTTGGGAGTCATCGGTTAAAGGCTCGTTACAAGGGTGAACTAGAAAGCCTAAACTAAGGGAAGAAAAAAAAAAATAAAAAAATAAATATATATAAATAAATGGCTTGATGGTTGGAGTTGAAATCCCAGAAATCTTCACTGTCACGGTGTGCATATTATCTAGGTTTCATGAAAGATAAAATATTCAATCCAATTTTGAATTCTTACCTTAATTAAAAACAAGATCTTCCATAGAGACTAAGTTTAAGGAAGAATGATTATAGGTGGACTTATGACCTAAGATCACTTATATTTTTGCAAAAATAGTTCGTAAACATGTCTCTTGTTCAAAATGCGTTTTCAAAACACTAACATTTGTCTTCTTTCTTTATGGATTTTGTGGGTGTAATCCGCTGAAAACCCTCAGGAGACAACACTCCTCCTCTAGGGTAACCTAGAGGTTTAACGGCTTGTTGCACACGCTCAGTGCAATCGCGTCACCTGCGAAAGTGGTGTAATAAACTGGTAGTATAGTTTTTCTTTTCTTTGTTTTGCTCGGGACGAGCAAAAGAATAAGTGTGGGGGTGTGATTGTGATCCAATATTTCATATTTTACCTCATTATTCCCATGCATTTTTTTAATAAATATATGATTTTTACTCATCTTCTCTATATATTTGCAGGTTCACACTCTAATAGAGAGATAGCCCATTAATCACTTTAATTAGCAATAATTAAAGGGATTAAATTCAAGATTAAGATAAGCCTAAGATTTGAATTCAAGATCCAGAGAGATCCGCGTAACAACTGAAGATTCCAGAAGGCCACGTGGATAACAACTTCATAACAAATTCGTAACAGAAAGCTGAGATCCAACGGCCCAGATTGAGCCGCGGAAACCCAATCCAGGCCGCAGATCTGCGGCAGATCTGGGGCCTCTGAGCCCCAGATTTCTGCCACCTGTTCGTCTTCTGGAGAGTTCTCTCAGGGCCTATAAATATTGGACCAAGGACCTGCGAGCAAAAACTGATCAGAGAAGAGAGAGAAGAAAATAGGGGAAAATTCTTGTATTTTTGCTTTCTCCTAGATTTTTTAGACTTCATCTTCTTCCTCCTAGAGATCTTGACAAAGTGAGAGAGAGAGTGCTGTTTGAGAGCTTGTACCAAGGAAGTGACATTCTTGTGGCCAAGGATTAATCAAAGAGCTCCATTCATCTCTTTGCAAACTCTAGTATGCTTTACTTTACCTTGCTTTAAATTCTTGCTTTGATTCTAGTTCATCTCTATTGCTTGTTTTTTGTTGCTTTACTTCATGAATAGTTGTGTTGTTTGTAGTGTAATGGCTAGCTAAATCTTTATTGCATGGCTAGCTAAGAACTTGCCTAGCTAACTTCTATCTCCTTGGATGATGCTATCTTTATACTTGCATTGTGATCACTTCTATAACTTACCAAGAAAGTAGAGTTGATTTCTCTTGACAATTGCTTGTTCATACCACCTATGACTCATGTGTGCCTCATTTAGAGCCTTGTCTAGAACAAGAGCCTTTGATGGAACATGAAGATGGTTCACCTACATATGCTACTTGTAAGAACAACTTCCCTACTTCAAGCTACTAGTTGTTGTTATGTCTTGAATGTTTGAATGAACGTTGTATCTTCTTTTTAGCATCCTTGAGTGTCACTTCTAGATTTCATCAATTGAACATCTATCTAAGAGAGCCAATGACTCATTGTGAGGCTTCAAGCTAGAACAAGAGAACACTCATCTTCAAGAAGGTAAAGAACTTGAACAAACAAGCAAGTTATATCAATTGCCAATGAGTCAATACGAGGCAATAAAGCATCACCATTGAGTATAGTAAGTTAGCAATGAGGTAAAGTTAGCTAGCCATGTATCTTATCATCTAAAAGTTTTTCCAACACTTTCTTTACTAGTTTCTCTTTCTTTACAACACACTTCACACAAGTTCTTTTTGATTTCTTTTTCCATGATGTACACAATCACCACTTCTTTTCTTCTTGCACTTGTGTAATTACATAGAAGTTTCTTCGTCTTCTTGCTTCACTTGAAAACCGTAACGCTTCCATCGCTAGCTCTCCCGGAAGATCGACCCGGTATAGCCATTTACTATATCGGAGATTGGAAAGGGTAAATCAATCTTTAAATACATTTGTGAAGTGGACTTAGCACCAAGGTGGATTCTAACCTTCATCTCTTTGTTACATATTTG
Organism: Agave tequilana; assembly: GCA_038442645.1. Lineage (NCBI taxonomy): Eukaryota > Viridiplantae > Streptophyta > Magnoliopsida > Asparagales > Asparagaceae > Agave > Agave tequilana. The sequence goes on along the minus strand of JAVJIF010030343.1, from coordinate 118,862 downwards.
TGCTAATACTCTACACAACTCTTTTCCCAATCAATCACCAAGTGATTATTGTATTTGTGGTTCCACTACCTCTGGACTTGAGGAGTGTGATTGAGGAGTTGGGTACTCCCTAGTGGTTGTAATTCTTTGTGAAATTTCTAGTGGATCGGAAATCCTTCTGGGTGAAGGCGGGGACGTAAAGCTGGTTGCTCGAACCTCGAAACAAATCTCTATGTTTGCGATTGGTTTACTTGTGTTATTTACTTGCTTTTCATTCATTCATTCATTCTTATATTGTCGATCTATACTCTCACAACAAGATTGCATTGCGCACCTCAAACTCTTATTTAGAGGAATCACGAGGAAGGAGTTCAGAGCCCTACACGGGGTATTCGGCTTCTAATCTTGCTTTGAGTGATCATTGCATCATCTTATTTTTAAATTTCTGTATTGATTAGCATTATCACCTATTCACCCCCCTCTGGTGATTTCATGATGGTTAGAGTTGAAATCCTAGAAATTTTTACTATCACAAAGTGCAGATTATCTAGGTTTTATGAAGGATAAAATATTCAATCCAATTTGAATTCTTACCTTAATTGAAGATAAGATCTTGCAGATAGACTAAGTTTAAGGAAGAATAATTTTTGGTGGACTTATGACCTTAGATCGCTTATATTTTTTCAAAAATATTTTGAAAACTTGTCTCTCTTTCAAAATGTGTTTTCAAAACACTAACATTTGTTTTCTTTCTTTATGGATTTTGTGAATGCAATCTGCTGAAAACCCTCAGGAGATAAAACTCCTCTAGGGGCAACCTAGAGGTTTAACAGTTTGTTGCACATGCTCAGTGCAATCGCGTCACCTGCAGTATAGTTTTTCTTTTCTTTGTTTTTGCTCGAGACAAGCAAAAGATAAGTATGGGGGTGTGATTATTCTACAGTTATGCATTATTATATACCATTTCCCTACTGATTTATGAATAAAATGTCAGTCTAAACCGTGTTTTGGTCTCTCTTGCAGACAATCAAGACAAGAAGGTCAAAAGGATAATAAGAGATTAATTAAACCCATTTTCGGGTAATTAAATCTGGATTTCTTGGAGGCCAAGTAAAAGAGCTTCTAGAAGATGCATTAAACCTAGACCCTTGTGCTCGTCAGACGAATATCCAGACGAAAATAATTGAATCTGAGCACATTGATCAGGGAAAAACTGTGCACAAAAAGTGTATGTTTTGAATTCAAGATTTAAAGTGTGTGTGCTTTGGCTTCTTCGATACTTCCGTTATAGTATAGAGGTTAAAACGAGTCAAATCCACAAGGACGGGAGGCGATAGAAGCTTTACCGATTGATTCACGTGTTTGTTAAAAAGTTCTTCAAAGTTTTAAAGAATTAAAATAAAATAAAATGAAGAATGAAAGAAGAAGTACGGTAAAATACGAAGAAGTGGGAAACATAGAAAAGAATGGTATTTGTAGTTTTGATATATTTCTAAAATAAGTGAAAAAGAATGAAAACTCATGCTACTAACTAATAATGACTCCACCAACATGTTAACCTCTTAGTGATAGTTGCCTCACATGTATCATTGGCCACCATTAGTCCTTGGTTCAAGAGCGATTCAAAGCATGACCCATATATAACTCATCACATCCCAACTCAACAAAACAAGAGCAAGCTACACTTAAACCATCAAAACTAAAAGTAAGCTTGGAGTAAAGTAATGTTAGCTTGTTAGAGGTTAGAAAGTTAGAGTGTTAGATCCATGATCATGAGCCATTAATGGCTCTTGCAAGAGCAAGGCCAAGTAGAGGCTATTAGATTCATCTGGATTATCACAAAAGAGTTAGACTAGTTGGTGGTTAGTAGTTAGTTGCCATGAGAGAAAAGATTAGCTAAACATGTAAAAGAGTTAGAGAGAAGAAAACAAAGATAAGGTAAGAGAGCACCTTTCATAGATTGTCACCTTCTATTACAAGCACTCTTGCTTCCCAACATGTACCACTCGCTCTCCCTATTACAAGATCTATAAAATGGAAAATACAAGGGAGGAAGAAGAGAACTAACCTAAACTAAACTATCCTAAACTACAACGTGAAAATGAAAACTACCCTAAACTCTGTATATCTACTGCTCTGGAACCCCAAGGGGCTTCTATAGCCACCAGGGGAATGGGGGCCAGGGGGACAACCCCTGGCCCGAAGCCACGCGCGTGCCGTGGCCATATGGCAGAAGAAACGCGGCCTATGAAACGCGGCCATACTGGGGCTGCGCACGCGGCGCTTCGAGCCGCGCGCGATCCCGTCTGTCCCCTGTCAGCCTCTGCTCCCGGTTTTTTTTTGGGCCCATGGTTTTGACGAATCAGCTCTTCTAGGTCAATGGATATGATGTAGGCTTTTAATCACCAACTAAATAGTGATTTAGGGTCATCTTCTTCATTGCATACTATGGACCTAGAATCAAGCAAGCAAAAATTTATTAGCAGAATTTTATACCAAATAAATATGCAAATGTGATAAAAATTATGCAAAATTAGAGACTAATCACACCCCCACACTTATCTTTTTGCTCTTCCGAAGCAAAACAAAAACTAAAAAAATTATTACACCACTTTCGTAGGTGACGCGATTGCACTAAGCATGTGCAACAAGCCATTAAACCTCTAGGTTTCCCCTAGAGGAAGAGTTTTGTCTCCTGAGAGTTTTCAGCGGATTACACCCACAAAATCCATAAAAAAAGAAATCAAATGTTAGTATTTTGAAAACACATTTTTGAAATAGAGAAAAGTGTTGAAGTATTTTTGTGAAAATATAAGTGATTCAAGGTCAGAAGTTAACCAGAAATTGTTCTTTCTTAAACTAAGTTAAAATACAAAAAATCTTGTTATAAATTAAATGTAAGAATTTAAAATTGAATTGACTCTTTGACCTTTCATAAAACTCTTAGAAAAATATGCACTTTGTGGACTGTGAAGATTTTGGGATATCGACTCTAACTTTTATGCCATTTATTTATGTTATTATATATATATAATATATATATATATATTATATATATATATATATATATATATTTCTCTTTTCTTCTCTTAGTTTTCTTAGGCTTTCTTATTTACCCGGGTAATGAGCCTTTAGCTGGTGACTCCCAGACAAGATGATCTTAGGGCACCAGATGAGAAAACATCCCTCGGACTTAAGGACTCGAGTAAACAAGGCCACAAAACTAAAGGGGATTATTTTATTTTTATCCACCATTTTAGATATGAATAATCATGCTTCCTGAGGCATAATTACCCAACTTCAATAAGTGGTTTTTATTATCATAAATTTTTTTATATATTATTTATGGCATTTTTAGTCTTTGTTTCAATCCCAATAATTGTGTAAGTGTGGAGTGCATAAATCTAAGGTAAAAAATTCAAGATCAAATTATCTTTTCAATCTTACTTTCTTATCCTAAAATTTAAACAAGATATATTATTTTGACTCAGTTTAAAATTTCATAATTTTAGGCCTTCCTAATTCTTAAGATAATCTTAATTTTCTTAAAAATAAATCAAAACTATTTATCTTATTTCAAAAAGTTTTATAAAAAGAAAAGAAAAGAGTTTTTATAAAAGATTTTTTATATTAAAAAGAAGTGTAAAAGAAAGAAAATGTAAAACTAACTATGTTAGTAAACTCTCCCCCACATTTATCTCTTGCATTGTCCTCAATGCATCGTGCATGTGTATAGACATGAAACAAATGGAGAGGGAAGGAAAATTACCTCAGGGTGGTGGTTTCGGTGGTGGTCTGACTGGGCCAAGCTTTGCTACCCAATCAAGATATCGTGAATCTTGTAGAAACCCACCAATGACCTCTCTAACATGACCGAATAAAAGAATGATGGATTGAATGGCCTTATTGAAAATTTTATCCCCATCTAATTTTCAATTTTCAAAAATAATGACTGAGTCATTTTCTTCAACATTCTTGTCAAACAATGAAGTGTGATTTTGAGAGATGATTGATTTGGACTCAAATGGAACAGGAACAAAAACCGATACCGACTCGGGAAGTTGACACAGATCAAGTCGAGAGTCAACAATGAGAGTCGAAATGGGTTCAAAAATAGGGTCCAAACTAAAGAATTGATGTTCACACACTTTCCCCAACAATGAGTGTGACCATAAGAGATTGGTGATTCCATTTCATGGTGTACTGGTACAGGATTCAATGTTGACTCTGAAATAGAAAAAAAAATCTGGTAAAGATATCAGGGTCATTATTGAATCAAAAAGTGAAAAGGAATCACCAACTTGAGGTTCAGGATCACTTTCAGGTTCGATTTCAATTTCAGAAAAGGGATAACTTGCCAGAATGTCCAGGCGACTTTCATAACTTGAAGTTTGGTCAAGTTCAAATGTGTGTTCTGAAATTGAATCTGGATTCCCAAAATGACATGATTCTTGGGTCCAATCAGTAGAGTTAGGGATATAAGGATCGGTCAAAGGTTGACAATGTCAACTTTTCTCGCTCTCATTGATTAATTCGCTCATAAGTGAGTCTAACCTACTGATAGGCTGGGTAATAGAATTTGGATTTGGAATCATGTCTTCCATACTCTTTGCAATTGGTTCTTCGTGAAAAGATGAGTATGGAAGTCGATTTTGGAATTTATGGTGAAATTATGAGTCCATCGGATTTTGTGATTGCTGCTTGGACTCATGCAAGTGTTTTATACTCAAGTCCAGTATTGATGGTTGCTTATTTTGAATAGGTGATATTGGAAAAGAGGAGTAGGACTCGGTTGAGATGATGAGTCCAACATGTTTTTCATTCTTTCACAAAAGACTTCTAAACGCTTTTCTAGCATAGATTCTTCTTCAATTGGATGCTCTAGAAAAGGAGTATGTGGAGTTTGATGCGGGAAGGATTGTGAATTAAGTAAAATTTACATTTGTTGTAGGGACTCTTCCATACTCCTTTCCAAGTCAGATTTTTCTTCGGTTTGTTGAACAGGAAAAGGAGTATATGAACTAAAATTGGGGAATGAAAATTGTGAACAAGGTGGTTGAAAATTGGACTCGAGGGAGTTGAATCCCCATTTACTCTGTGAAGAGTAGAAATTATTTTAAAAATTATGGTCATAAGATTGGGGATATGGGTCATATTGAGTCGGATAATCCCAACTCGGCATATATGGTTGGTTTATGTTATACATAGCCACATTAGAGTTATCTGAGTCAAATGAGGTCGAGGTGAAATATGCATTCATATTATGATTGAAAGAATTATTATTGTTAAAATCCATTTCATAGTATACAAAAAAGAAAACAAACAAACAACAAACAAACAAACAAAGAAAAAGAAAAGAAAACAAGCCTATGCTAGGGTTGACCTAGATCTAGACGACTCCTAACTGGTTAGACTGTCCATGGGGGGTACATTATCGGAAGCTGACCACGAGTTAATCGGCCAAGTAGGGGCAAGATCAGTGGGAGATATCCGTGCCGGAGCAACGGGCTTAATTATGTCAAACCACTATTCTTCGAGGTTTCGCCTCTCAATTCCCAACCTTAGACACCAATTTGACAAGAGTTAATTTCTAACAACTCCCCCCTTCGGTCAATCTCTTAAATGAATCTGAGATGTCCCTAGGGGCCAACGTCTAGCAAATTTTATTTAGGCTTGGGTTGTGTGAGTGGGGAGGTGATTTTTGGGCTAAGGGAGGGCAATGACTTCCCCACCTTATGTTGTATTGGGTGTTGCCCTTAAGTTAAATTTGTGCAAGTGTGCAATATAGATAAGAATGAACACAAAAAAGCGAGTAAATCACTGAAGTGTTTTGTTCTAACTATATGCAATGCAATATGTACACCTCCTATCAATATCACAACAGCACAAGAATTAAAATGCAGTATATTGGAATGAAAATTGACACGTGCCTAGATGCAAATATTTAAATCATTTTAAAGTATCCAATTATCTTATTTTAATTCTTAAAATTATTTACAGTGTACAGGTAATAAAAAATTAGCAACAGAGTATATGAATGTACAAGAGTTTACCCAATCACACAAGAGCAAGTGTGGACTTCTCCAATGCTAAAAAAAAAATTTAACCTGCACACCAAAAACAAAGAAGAAAAGTTAACAAAAACGTGAATCAAACCGTTCCCATCCCCAGCAACTGCGCCAAAATTTGATCGGGGGAAAACCGCGCACAAAAAGTGTTTGTTTTGAATTCAAGATTTAAAGTGCGTGTGCTTTGGCTTCCTCGATACTTCCGTTATATCATAGAGGCTAAAATGAGTCAAATCCATAAGGACGGGAAGCGATAGAAGCTTTACTGGTTGATTCACGTATTTATTAAAAGTTCTTCAAAATTTTAAAGAATGAAAAGAAAATAAAATAAAGAATGAAAGAAGAAGTACGGTGAAATACGAAGAAGTGGGAAATATAGAAAAGAATAGTGTTTGTAGTTTTTGATATATTTCAAAAATAAGTGAAAAAGAAAGAAAACTCACGGTTACTAACTACTAATGACTCTACTAACATGCTAACCTCTTAGTGATAGTTACCTCACATGTATCATTTGCCATTACTAGTCCTTAGTTTAAGAGTGATTCAAAGCATGACCTATATGTAACTCATCACATCCCAACTCAAAAAATAAGAGCAAGCTACACTTAAACCATCAAAACTAAAAGTAAGCATGGAGTAAAGTAATGTTAGTTTGTTAGAGAGTTAGGAAGTTAGAGTGTTAGATCCATCATCATAAGCTATCAATGGCTCTTGCAAGAGCAAAGCCAAGTAGAGGCTATTAGATTCATCTGGATTATCATCAAAGAAGTTAGACTAGTTGGTGGTTAGTAGTTAGTTGCCATGAGAGAAAAGATTAACTAAACATGTAAAAAGAGTTAGAGAGAAGAAAACAAAGATAAGGTAAGAGAGCACATTTCATAAATTGTCACCTTCTATTACAAGCACTCTTGCTTCCCAACATGTACCACTCTCTCTCCCTATTATAAGATCTATAAAATGAAAAATACAAGGGAGGAAGAAGAACTAATCTAAACTAAACTATCTTAAACTATAACATGAAAATGAAAACTATCCTAAACTCTGTATATCTGCTGCTCTGGAACCCCAAGGGGTATTTATAGCCAGCCCGAAGCCACGTGCGTGCCGGGGCCGTATGGCCACAGAATGCGGCCCAGTCCGTGTTTTCGCGGCCATACTGGGGCCGCGCGTGGTTTCGTCTGTCCCCTATCAGCCTCTGCTCCCGGTTTCTAGTTTTGGGCCCATGGTTTTGACGAATCAACTCTTCTAGCTTAATGGCTATGATGTAGGCTTTTAATCACCAATTAAATGGTGATTTAGGGTCTTCTTCTTCATTGCACACTATGGATCTAGAATCAAGCAAACAAAGCTTTATTAGCAGAATTTTATACCAAATAAATATGCGAATGTGATAAAAATTATGCAAAATTAGAGACTAATCATACATCTGGAAGGTCCTTGAAGTGAAGCGAATATGCTCGCCAAACTAGGAACCTAAGTCCCTAGTTTGGCCACAAAAACGCAGCTATAGCCGCGTTTCCGTGGGCCTATAGGAGAGCCACGCGTCAATTTTTGACGCGTGGCGTCGTCTCGTTTTCTAGAAGCCCTTTTTGCCTATATATATCCCTACAGAGGCATGAAATGCAAGCAGATTGAGAAATAGGCTAATTTTCTCTCTTTTAGTGTAGGTTAGTGTAGGTGTTCTTTTCTTCTTTTCTTTTATTTTATATTTTTATTTCTTTTTAGATCTTGTAGTAGGGCTTAGTTGATTCAGAGAGAGAGAGATATTGATGTAATAGATGGTGACAATCTATGTAAAGGTGTCTCCTTTCTTCTCCAATGCAATCTCCTCCATCTTTTATATGATGCTTAGCTAATTTTTCTTCTCATAGTAATCTAACTACTAACCACTAACCATCTAACCACTTACTTGATAATCCACATGAATCTAGTAGCCTCTATAAGGCCTTTCTCTTGCAAGAGCCATTGATGGCTCATGATGATGGATTCTAACATTCTAACATTTCTAACATCTAACCCACTAACTTGCTAACTTTTGATGCCTTCTTTATTTCATGCTCACCTCTAACCTGTTTTGATGATCTAATAGTAGCTTGCAACTTGTTGTATGGTATGGATGTGTCGTTTGAATATGGAAGTACAATCTTATGATCCATGCTTTGTATCGTCTCTTGAAGCCAAGGACTGGTGATGGCCAAGGATCCATGTGAGACAACTATCACTAAGAGATTAGCATGGTTAGTGGAGCAATTAGTAGTTAGTAGCCATGAGTTTTCTTTTATCTTATTTTAAAAATCAACTTCAAACCTTTTTATCATTTTCTTCATTGTTTTTTACCAACTTCTTAGTTCATCTTTGTTTCATCTTCTTTTTGTTTTCAAAACCATTTCTCGTTTATTTACACTATGCTGATTTCATCGCCTTCTCCCCTATCACTTCTGGATTTCTTTTCTTTATCTTTTTAATTATTCTTTAACAAAGAAGGAATTATTAACATAACACGTGAATAAGAATTGTTAATGCTTCTATCGCCTCCCATCCCTGTGGATTTGACTCATTGAGCTAATGCTATAACGGAAGTACCGAGGGAATATTAGCAAACTCATGCTTTTTATTGATTTTACAAAACACACATTTTCAAGTGCTTGTTCCGCCCTGATCAAATTTTGGCGCCGTTGCCGGGGATGGGAAAGGTTTAGACTCACATTGTTGTTAACATTTTCTTCTATGTTTTAGTGTGCAGGTTAATTTTTATAGAAACTAAACATTGCAAAATTCTCCTTTTGCTTACATGTCCCTGCTCTAGAAAGCTGGGACCCCGCTTTCATAACTGTGCCGCGGAAACCCAAGAAAAGCCACGCACACGCGGCATTAGTGTGGCATTTGGACTTCATCTTTTGCAGGGTTCTTGTAAGTTGCATATATTAATATATTCTGCTGCTAATTTTCTGTTTTGATTGCCTACACACTGCGATAAATTAAAGAATTAAAATATGGTATTTGGATGTTTTTAAAACGGTTTAGACATTTGCATTTAGGCATGTGTCAATTCAATTCCAATATACAGTATTTTGTTCTGTTGTTGTAATCTAGACTAAGGTGTACATATGGCATTGCATATAGTATAGGACAAATATGTGGGAGATTTACTCGCTTTGTGTTATATTCTTGTCTATATTGTACACTTGCACGAATTGAAATTAAGGGCAAAACCCATACAAGATAAGGTGGGGATTTCAGCACCCTTCCTTAGCCCAAAAACTACCTCCCACTCACACAACCCAAGCCCTAATAAACTTGATAGACGTTGGCCCCTAGGGACATCTCAGACTCATTAAGAGATTGACTGAGGGTGGAACTTGTTTGAATCATACTCTTGTGAAATCGGTGTCTAAGGTTGGGGATTAAGAGGTTACCCTCAAAGATACCATGGTTTGGCGTAATTAAGGCCCGTTGCTTATGCACGGATACCTCCCAACATATTTGACTCCTATCTCGCCGATTAGCTTGTGGTCAGACTCAATAAATAACCTCCCCCGGGTAATCCACCAGTTAGGAGTCGTCTAGGTCTAGATCAACCTTAGTATAGGCTTGGTATTGATTTTTTTATTTCTTTTTTGTTTGTTGGTTGTTTTTTCTTTTTTTTGTGTTTGTTTGTAATATGGAATTCAACATCAACAATTCTTTCAATCCTAATATTAATCCATATTTCACACTGACCCCATTTGATTCAGATGATTTCAACTCGGCTTTTTATAATATGAACCAACCAATACACCAGGTTGGACTTATCTGAATCAATACAACCCACACCCCAATCTTATGACTATAATTTTCAAAATAATTTTAACTCTTTACAGAGTCAATGGGGATTCCCCCCGAGTCAAATTTTTAACCTCCATATCCACCTTGTCCACAATTTTCATAATATTCATTCCCCGATTTTGCTTCGTATACTCCTTTTCTAGAACCACCAATTGAAAAAAAATCTGAGTTAGAAAAGAGTATAGAAGCCAACCTACAAGAGGCCGAACGGCAATTCCAGAACATGTTGGCCTCCTCAATTCAACAATATTTTAAAGAGTCTTACTCAGTCCCACTGATCGTACACATATTTTGCATTCTTTTCATTACACTCCTACATTTATCGTGTAATAAATCTGCTAATTTTTTTATCTTAAATATCTATTTTGCATAAGATAATAACAAAGAGAAAGAGGATTAAACCAAATAAATACCAGTTAAAATCAGATTTAACTGGATCTATTTGGTTAGCTGAGGATGATCCCAGATCTAGTTAGAACAAATCAAAAATTGGGGCAAATGTTCAGCTGAAGATCAGAGCAAATCAGAAAGATAACACCAAATGAAAACCAGTAAAATTCAGATTTCTATAAATCCATTTTGGTTAGCTAAAGATCAACCGAGGATAATATCAAATACAGAGAGATAAATGGATAGAGAGAAGATCAACGGATGAGATGAAGCAAGTTTGACTCAGATTCTGACTGGATACATTTTAGTATTTGAATCATAAATTTCTCTACCGAATCTCAAATCTGATGATTAAAGATGATCCAGAAAGCAGACTTACAGGGCTACGACTCTTATGTTGATTACTATTTTCTAATTCTGTCATTTGATAAGTGTTATTCAGCAATCAACACGTCAATAAACTGCAGATCAGAACTGAATATTCATATCAAATAAAGTTTGGAGATAAGGGGAGGATTCAAATTCAGAAATAGCCAGCTTTTTCTATCTTCATACTCCTCTAACCTCTGCATTTCTTCTATAAATACCTACAATCTCAAAGGCAAGGGAACGACCAAGTAGAGAATAGAACTTAGGCTAATTTGTAGTTTGTAACTTAGCTTTTTATTTTCTTTCATGTAATTTTTATTTTCTTTATGTAACTGAGAGGAGATGATATTTTCATGGAGGAATGAGAGCAAGCTTGTACTGCAGGTGACATCGGTGTAAGTGATATCTTCTTCCATTGTTATTTGAATTGAATCAAAGTTACTTTTTCTTCTTTAATCTTGTTTTCATTTACTCTCCTCTAATGTGTTGTAATCCAAGTGAATCTGTTAGCGTCAAGATTAGTCTGAAAGATCACCTAGAGGGGGGGTGAATAGGTGATTATGCTAATCTAATGAACTCAATGCGGAATTTAAAAACTAAATGCAATACACTCAAGTGCAATCAACAAATGATGCACACACAACCAAGCCAAGCAAATATGAATGCACAATATGAATAGTTGCAAGGCACAAAGTAAAGAGAGATAGAGAGAGAGTCAATGGATCAAGCGCAAACAACAAGATATGTTACGAGGTTCGAGCACCCAGCTCTACATCCCCACCTTCGACACACGAAGGATTTCTAATCCACTAGCAAGTCCACAAAGAACTCTCACAAGGAGTACCCAACTCCTCTCTTTACAACCACAACCTCCTCCTTGAGGCAAGCTCCAATCCAACAAAACAATCACCTCACAACTTGAGGGATTAGCACAAAGCAAACAAGGATCACCTCACCACTTGAGGGATACAACCCAAGGCACAAAGCCAAATAAAGATTGGGTTTTTAACTTGGTGGTCTAAACAACAACCACAAACAATTTCTTTCTCCCACAGAAAGATCCTATAGAAAATATAGTAGATTTTAGCTCAAGTGTGGAGAAAACCAAGGGATTTGAAACCAGCAACTCAAAGAAAATCTTTGGGAAATAATAGAAATGAAGATAGTGAAGTTCAAACAAAAGCTTTTCCCAAAATCCCTTTTCTTTGATTTTTCAAACCCTAATAAAACACCAAAAGATTGTTCAATTTGAATCCAAAAGCCTCTTTTGATTGTAGCAAAAACACCAGAGAGAATGAAAATATTTGCCAAAAAATTCTTAGAGAAAAACTCTTTCCAATGGGGTATTCATAGGCAAATCTGAAAACTAGCCGTTGGCAGCAGATTTTGCCAAAATAGCCCTGCCGGTCGACCGCACGGTCGACCGTCCAACGGTCATATTCTGACCGTTGACAGCTAAAGGTCGACCGCCCGGTCGACCCAAACAAACAGAGAGCAAACTGCTCTCAGTCGGTCGACCGCACGGTCGACCAGCTACAAGTGTAGCCAGCGTGCACGTATCCGTGCACGTCGGTCGACCCTGACGGTCGACCGGCTACATGGTGCGGTCGACCGTTAGGGTCGACCGACCTAGCCTGGCAGACACTGTACAGGTCAGAAAAACAGAGGAAATAAATATCCAATAAATTCTTTTAAACTATTAAAAATCCCAAAAATAGTTTTGACAATTTGCATTGATATATGAACATATGATAAAAGTTTTGACTCAAATATCAAGCAATTAAAACTATTTTTGTATCTTACAATATTTCTCAAAAACTAGAAACTGTATTTTCTAAAACTAGGATTCTTGAATAGAAAATACACTTTGTCCAAAACTCATTCAAATACAAAAACATGATATTTAAACTCTTTAAAGCATGATGCACATGGATAGAAATCCAATATACATGAAACATATACATATCATAGTTTTTGTCTTTAATTCCAAAATATGTTTTGTCAAAAATACCAAAACATAAAACACATGAATAAGTAAGTCAAAACTAAGTTTGTCTAGGAAATTAAGCATGCATGTATGTAGAACAAATCTAACATACATTAAACCATATAAACTTGTTTTGAATCTATCTATTCATGCAAACCAAGATCGGTTAAACCTAAAACCGAAAAACTGAAAACCAATATTCAAAACATGAAATGTGTGTGTTGTGAACTTGAGCATTATCATACTATTCTAATCTTTACAATTTGGATCTAAACACAAAACTAAACTATGGTACCGATGTCTTCTTGTAGAGCGCAGTCTCCAAGCCGACTCGATCCAAAACTCTTGATCCACCGAGCAAGTGCTATATATGATCTTTGACGCTCGGGCTCTTGAATCAACATGTGAAAGCTTCCAAATCATCTTGTTGAAGCTAATCACCAACTAATAACTTGATTAATGATCTGAAACTAAAATCACAAGATTATTAGTACACATAACTACATGAGTTAATCATCATCAAAACTAGAGTGGAAGGCCTTTGGGCCAACAATCTCCCCCTTTTTGATGATGACAAAACTCATGGAGTTATATATGCATGGATTAAAGTTAAGCCTCAAAGAAGCTCCCCCTTAACTCATGCATAAACAAATAAACAATAAATATGCAATGAATATTAAACATGAAACATGAAACATGCATATCTATGCATAAACAATAAAAGGTTTTAGATACCAATGAAATGTTTAAAACAAAACATGCTCTAGATACCAATTTCAAAACTTACCAATGAAATGTTTAAAACAAAACATGCTCTAGATACCAATTACAAAACATCCAATTACAAAACATGCTTTAGATACGAATTAAAATTAAACTAAATTAAACTTAATATATGCAAAACAAAAACATGAAATTAAACTTAATATATGCAAAACAAAAACATGCATATATAAACTCAAAATACTTCTCCCCCTTTTTGTCAATCATCAACAAAGGGGTAAAAACCAAAACAAAATAAAATCTTCTCTCTTTTAATACAAAGAATCAATCTTCAATAAGGGGTAAAAGCAAAACCAAATCAATTGAAAAATCAATAAATATTTCTCCCCCCTTTTTGTTCGAAACAATGAATCAATAAAAAAATAATATTTTCCCCTTTTGTCTAAAACAAAAACAAAGTCAATAAGGGGTGACAATCAATTAGGATATCATTGAAAATATGTCAAAGAATAGCATCTTGATACCAATTGAAAGGAAACAAACAACAAAAATATTGATACCAATTTTAAACAAAACACATGACAATCTTGATACCAATTTGAAATTAAACATAATAAATTTTGAATGTCTAAACACAAAATTTTGATACCAATTGTAAATAATTTTCATTTTAAACATATGATACCAATTTGAAATTTTCAGTCATAAAGTAAGGGAGTGGGAATCAAATACCAATTGAAAGACAAAATTAAATTTTCTCCCCTTTATGAAATAATGCTTAGGCTTGATACCAATTTAAAAGTAATCAATTGAAACAAATTGAAGCTCAAGCACTAGCATAAACATGATTTTGTGCTTAAAGATATAGGGATATAATAAGCACAAATAAAACATATATATGTATGAAAAATAGATACCAATAGAAATTGATATTCTTGGAATAGAAAGCATACATACATACAAACATTTATGAGTATATAAGAAATGTCAAGATTGATACCAATTGAAAGAATTCAATGATACCAATTGAAATAACTATAAGATCAAATATATATCTCATTAACTACCTCCCAATCATGGTTCAAGATTTAAATGATTTTCATTATAAGGCATACGTGAACATGATCTCCCATCCATCCTCCCATCGAAGGTAGGGTTTTCAAAAATAGATTTGAAAATGTAGTATGTTTGAAAATCTCTACCATAGTGAAGAATACGAACTAGTTATAAAAAAAATTTTAAAACTATACGAAATCCTTCAAGCAAGGAATAAAACAAAATTGTTTTTCATGAAAACACATGTAAATCACATGGCACTAAAATACTCAAATCCATAAAGTCCATATCATAGTCTCATGAAAACAAATCATGAGTAAACTAATAAGGTGAGTGTACAAGTATTATGTGACACATATCAACATGAAAATATTCAATTAAGCTCATATGAAATTCCTTGAAAACATGAAATTCATCTAAGAAGTGAAATCACCAATTGAAATCATCTTAAAAACATGAAATTCATTATAAATGTGAAATCACTTAGCAAACATGAAATTCATCCAAACGATTTAAACTTCAAGGCATATGTATGTCATGTACAAACTAAAGTATACATACATATCCTAAACACAATGAGACCACAAAAGTATATGCATGAAGGCACGTGGCTCAAGGATGTATATGTATAAATGATAGTTTGGACAAGATGGAATATACATGAAGTAAAAACAAAAAAAAGTTATGAATACAAGTCAAATGCAAGAATCATCAAAACTAGACTATACTAGTACATCAAGTGAATACAAATGAGCGTTCAAGCACAAACATATATAAAGGTTTATTTGTAGCTCACTAGTTGTACAAGTATAAATCCTAGTCTTAATGAAAACTTATCATTCATGCAAGTAGTCAAAATATGAAGCATAAAACGGGATCATAATCTAACATGATAAACATAATAATCAAAACATGAATTATTAAAACAAAAAGTCATAATCAACCATATGATTAGCATGACAAAGACATGTGCATTAGATCTATGATTAACATGATAGCTAAAACATAAAGAGAACACAAAATATGGGTCCATACTAAACATGGGTGTCTCAACAACTAATCATGTAAAGCATAAGTCTAATAAACATGGCAAATATCATGCTAATCATGAGACAATAAAACATGATTCAACAAAACAAAATCATAAACATCATAAACATCCAAATGGTCATAATGTATATGCATGTGCATTAGAGCTAGGGCATACATGTTAGTTTAAACAAGGTGAGAACACTAAATATAGATTCATATGAAACATGGGTGCTCAAGTAACTAAACATGTATAACACTAATCTAATCAACATGACATAAACATAATGAACAATAAAACATGGCATGCTATAAATAGATGAACATGAAAAGCATGCAAATAAAAATGGGAGTTAGAGAATGATACCAAAACTGATGAAGGTGCATTTCTAGTTCTCCAAACCACGGTGGTCCTCCCACCAAATCCCCTTGAGAGTGAAGCATCCAAATGGTTCTCTTTTAAGCTTAGAACGCATCCACCTCAAGGCACCAATACTCTCACGTGATGCGAGAGCTCCCACCTACATCAAAAAGCATAGAGGTGGTCTTTGGTACCCATTTCCTTTTGGGTCCACGGGGGTTAGTATCTTTTCTAACCCAAAAAAGATTAGTTGCTAAATTTTCATGATAAACACGATCATAACAAAATCTAGCAAGGTGGCCTTTTCGACCACAATGTGTACATGTGTACACATGAGCATACATGTTATGCTTGTGTCCGTGAAAAGCATATGTATGCCGTGTAGAGTGTGCATGCAAAGATGAACCTTGTTTCTTGCGAACCAAGGATTCCAAGCGTGTGTGATTCAATGTGCATTGGCTCAAAGTGGAGCCCAAACATTCAACACTTTTCTTCAAAACATTTATATCATTTTCAATAGTGGAAGATAGAGTGGAGCATGCAATAGGTGTGCAAGAAGAAGAAGCTATACTAGCATGGCACACATGAGAATCAATTTCAATTTTTAAAGATTCATTTTTCTTTAAAACTAAATCCAATTCTTTTGTAATTGAATCAATTTTGTTTTTCAAAACAAGGTTATCTTTTAAAACAAAATCCAATTTCGAAGATAAAACCTCATTGTTTTTCACAACATCATTACAATCACTTTTGCTTTCCAAAACTTCAATCTCATTAAGGGCAAGGTCTAGTTGAGATCTTAGTGAGTCACGTTCACTAGTGATCTCTTCCTTTTCTTGCAAAATCAATTCAAAATTAGAACACAAATCCTTTAATTCATTTTTCAAAACAAGGTTGTCCTCTTTCAAAAGATTGTGTTTTTTTAATAAATTTTCAAGCTTTTGAGCAAGTTCCAAATTCAATGTTTAAACTTCAAAACAACCATGGCAATAGGAACTAGAGCTATCATCTATTTGAGAATCCGATTGTACCTCAAGGGAGTTATTCCCTTGGACCATGAGGCAACGCTCTTCGGACTTTTCTCTCATAGATCTCCTCATCTTGTTGATAATCCTTGGAAGCTCGGGAGACGTCAATAAGCTCCAAACTGCAAAAGTCGAGTCATAACGATCAAACACCGGTAAAAGATGTTCACTAAGAGATGCTCTAAGTGCTCTAAGTGCTAATGCATTTGCCTTTTTATGCTTGCTACTATTAGGGAATGATTCCATAGTGGAGGCTTGATAAACTAGATGTCCTAGTCTTTTCAAATGGCTACTCATATTGGCCTTCCAAGCATCAAGTCTAATATGGTCAAACATAGGAGGGCTATCCATGAGAGCAAACTAAATGACTGCAAATGAATAATGCAAATGAAGATTAACAAACCAAGATCTCACACCTAGGTGGTTAAACCTAAATATCAGGAGCACTAGCTCTGATACCAATTGAAAGATCACCTAGAGGGGGGTGAATAGGTGATTATGCTAATCTAATGAACTCAATGCGGAATTTAAAAACTAAATGCAATACACTTAAGTGCAATCAACAAATGATGCACACACAACCAAGCCAAGCAAATATGAATGCACAATATGAATAGTTGCAAGGCACAAAGTAAAGAGAGAGAGAGAGAGAGAGAGTCAATGGATCAAGCGCAAACAACAAGATATGTTACGAGGTTCGAGCACCCAGCTCTACATTCCCGCCTTCGACACATGAAAGATTTCTAATCCACTAGCAAGTCCACAAAGAACTCTCACAAGGAGTACCCAACTCCTCTCTTTACAACCACAACCTCCTCCTTGAGGCAAGCTCCAATCCAACAAAACAATCACCTCACAACTTGAGGGATTAGCACAAAGCAAACAAGGATCACCTCACCACTTGAGGGATACAACCCAAGGCACAAAGCCAAACAAAGATTGGGTTTTTAACTTGGTGGTCTAAACAACAGCCACAAACAATTTCTTTCTCCCACACAAAGATCCTATAGAAAAGATAGTAGATTTTAGCTCAAGTGTGGAGAAAACCAAGGGATTTGAAACCAGCAACTCAAAGAAAATCTTTGGGAAATAATAGAAATGAAGATAGTGAAGTTCAAACAAAAGCTTTTCTCAAAATCCCTTTTCTTTGATTTTTCAAACCCTAATAAAAACACCAAAAAGATTGTTCAATTTGAATCCAAAAACCCCTTTTGATTGCAGCAAAAACACCAGAGAGAATGAAAATATTTGTCCAAAAATTCTTAGAGAAAAACTCTTTCCAATGGGGTATTTATAGGCAAATCTGGAAACTAGCCGTTGGCAGCAGATTTTGCCAAAATAGCCCTGCCGGTCGACCGCACGGTCGACCGTCCAACGGTCATATTCTGACCGTTGACAGCTAAAGGTCGACCGCCCGGTCGACCCAAACAAACAGAGAGCAAACTGCTCTCAGTCGGTCGACCGCACGGTCGACCGGCTACGAGTGTAGCCAGCGTGCACGTATCCGTGTACGTCGGTCGACCCTGACGGTCGACCGGCTACATGGTGCGGTCGACCGACCTAGCCTGGCAGACACTGTACAGGTCAGAAAAATAGAGGAAATAAATATCCAATAAATTCTTTTAAACTATTAAAAATCCCAAAAATAGTTTTGACAATTTGCATTGATATATGAACATATGATAAAAGTTTTGACTCAAATATCAAGCAATTAAAACTATTTTTGTATCTTACAATATTTTCCAAAAATTAGAAACTGTATTTTCTAAAACTAGGATTCTTGAATAGAAAATACACTTTGTCCTAAACTCATTCAAATACAAAAAATGATATTTAAACTCTTTAAAGCATGATGCACATGGATAGAAATCCAATATACATGAAACATATACATATCATAGTTTTTGTGTCTTTAATTCCAAAATATATTTTGTCAAAAATACCAAAATATAAAACACATGAATAAGTAAGTCAAAACTAAGTTTGTCTAGGAAATTAAGCATGCATGTATGTAGAACAAATCTAACATACATTAAACCATATAAACTTGTTTTGAATCTATCTATTCATGCAAACCAAGATCGGTTAAACCTAAAACCGAAAAACCGAAAACCAATATTCAAAACATGAAACGTGTGTGTTGTGAACTTGAGCATTATCATACTATTCTAATCTTTACAATTTGGATCTAAACACAAAACTAAACTATGGTACCGATGTTTTCTTGTAGAGCGCAATCTCCAAGCCGACTCGATCCAAAACTCTTGATCCACCGAGCAAGTGCTATATATGATCTTTGACGCTCGGGCTCTTGAATCAACATGTGAAAGCTTCCAAATCATCTTGTTGAAGCTAATCACCAACTAATAACTTGATTAATGATCTGAAACTAAAATCACAAGATTATTAGTACACATAACTACATGAGTTAATCATCATCAAAACTAGAGTGGAAGGCCTTTGGGCTAACAACTTCGCCATTGCGAGTGCCCTTGATAGCCTATGGTGATGAACAACTATTCTCTTGATAGCATAGCTTGCCCTTTTATTCTTAGTGTAGATCGGGAATGGGGAAGATCCTATACGCCATGCTTGATCGCCTTCAAAGACAAGGTAAGTCGCAGCTACGAATCCAAGGTATATGAGCACAAGTAACTTTAAGTTTCTTTCTTTTCTATTTATTCTTTAGTTTAGAATACTACAATCTACCACTTCTTTTATCACTCCTTTTCTATTTCTTTGTACATATCATTTCTAGTTTCTCTATCTTCTTAATCTACCATCTTCTTCCTATTTAACTTTAACTCAATTTTTCCTTTTTTCTTTTAAAGAACTAAAAAGAAGAACTTTAACCATACTTTGTAGCCTAAAAGAGAACTTACCAAAAAGCTGCCATCGCTAGTCCCTCCTTGTGGATCACAACCCGCATAGCCACTTGCTATCGCGGTAGAATTGAGTAACTTGCACCCTTTTAATCTTAAATCTGAAATACTGTATTTTTGTGCAGGTTTTTACTCAATAAATTTGGCGCCGTTGCCGGGGAGGGACGGTAAGTAATTCTCTTTAAAGTTTACCTTTTTGGTTAACTTTCTTCTTTATTTTTTGTACAGATTTAAATCAAAGAATTCTTGCTGCAGTGGACACATAAGTGGCCTTGGACTCTGCTCAAGAAAACAGAGCCAAAAAGCCCTCAGATTTGCTACAGTCCTGTGGCAAACTGAGTGAACTACTAACCGTTATTTTCTGCAGGTTGGCTAAATTGCGTAGTTTAAATATCTGTGATATTTATTTTCTTGTTTGACTCACTGTATATATATTTCTAACACAACAGTAAAAAGTTGATTGTTAATGCTAAAAAATGATTTAGACTTTGCATTTAGGCACGTGTCTATTTCATTACATTTTCTATTTACTGTTGAAGACTGCTGGAACCAAGGTATGTGTGCATAGCATTTAGTATAAGGTTCATTCTTGTATGAAATATTGCTTGAGTGTTATTTTTTCTATATACTTGTACACTGCACTAAATTGATTTAAGGGCTTGTCCTATAAACAAGATAAGGGGGGAAGTCATTACCCTCCCTTAGCCTATAAACAATCTCCCCACTCACTAACCCAAGCCTAATTAAAACTGAGTAGACGTTGGCCCTAGGGACATCTCGGACTCAATTAAGAGATTATCCTAAGGGGGAAAGTGTTAGAATTTGACTCTTGCCAAATCAGTATCTAAGAAAAGGGATTGAGGGACGAAACCCCGAAGGCTGGTGGTTTGGCTTAATTAGGCCCGTCGCTTTTGTGCGGATACCTCCCACCAATCTTGCCCTGACCTAGCTGATTAGCTTGTGGTCAAAGTATGCATTATACCTCCTATGGACAGTCTAACCAGTTAGGAGTCGTCTAGGTCAAAGGTCTACCCTAACTTAGGTTAGAATTTTTTTTTGTTTGCTTATTTGTTTGTTTTTTTCTTTTTTTGTGTTTTATTGTGTGATATAGCTTATAACAATAATTTTTTCAATTTTAATGGTAATCCATATTACATACCAACCTCTTTTTCGGATATTACCAACCCGGCATATCATAACTTTAACCAACCTAGTGCGCCGGATTGGTCTTATCCGAATCAATATAACCCTTGCCCCCAATCTTATAACCATAATTTTCAGAATAATTTCAACTCTTCACAGAGTCAGTGGGGATTCACCTCCTTCGAGTCCAATTTTCAAGCAACTTATCCTCCTATCCACCTTGTCCACAATATTTTCAAGATTCATACTCAGTTCCACCAAACCAAAATAGAAAACCATCAATTTGGAAATGAGTATGCGTGAGTCCAAACAAAAATAACAAAATCTAATGGACTCACAATTTCACCACCAATTCAAAAACAACACTTCATCTTTTCAATAAAATGATGAACCAATCAACTATGAAAAGATGCTTGAAGCCATGACTCAGGCTCAAAACGCTCGTAATCATGACATAGATATGATGGTCCAAACTCTACGTTCTCACCATTTGGCCAGTTCTGATATCGTTAACCATTCTGTTAGAGCCAAAGAGTCATGTTGCTTTGGAAAATAAGGTTCCATTTCAGAACAATTATTTGAACTTGCCCAAACTCCAAATTTTGAAAATGACATTGACAGTTTGGTAAGTTATCCCTTTCCTAAAATTGAACTTGAGAATGAATGATCATAAACCTCAACTTAGTGATTCAATTCTATTTCTTGATTCAATTATGACTCCAGTATCTTCACCTGATTTCAATCTTTTTCTCGAGTCGACATTGGATCCTGTGCCAATTCATAATGAAATTGAATCGCCCATCTTTGATGTTCATTTTATTGAACTTGACCAATTTCATACTTTTGAAAGTCCCATTGACAAATTGACAAGTTCTCATTTTTATGAAATTGAACTCAATGAGAAATGTGACCTAGATTCTCAGTTTTGTGATCCAGTTTAAATTCCCGAATCAATATTGACTCCTGTTTTGTTACCCGACTTGAGTAATATTTTAGAGTCAGATTTAATTCCCACACCTGTCATTCTTGAACTTGAATCACCAATATTAGGTCACATTCTATTGTGGGAAAATGAATGTGGACTTGAGTTTCAACTTCTTGATTTGGATCCACTTCCTGAACCAATCTCGACTCCTAAACCTTTACTTGACTTAAGTCCTTTTTCTGAGTCGGTATTAGTTCCCATACTTCCAAAGTCCAAGTCAATTATTCCATCTTTTCACACTTCATTTTGGGACAAGGCGGTTGACAAAATTGACTCTGAAATTAATTATGAAATTCGAAAATTAGATGGGGTTAAATTTTTAATAAAAATCGTTCATATATACATCATTTTAGTGGGTTATATTAGAGAGATTTCTGGTGGGTTCCTCCAAACCCCATGCAAAGTCAATTGGGCCGCATCTCGTGGACCAATCAGACCACCACCGGAACCACCACCTTAAGGTAGTATTTTCCTTCCATGTCTTCTTTTTCATGCATCTATGCATTAATTCATACATTGAGGACAATGCATGAGATAAATGTGGGAGGGCGTTCTAACATAACTTAGGTTTTCTTTTTATTATTAAAATTTTTTTAACATTTTCTTTACTTTTAAAAACTTTTTGAAAATAGAAACAATATTTTGACATATTTTTTTGTAAGAAATTAAGTTAATTTTAAGGAATAGGAAAATCAAAATTAAGATTTCTTAAACTTGGTCAAAATAAGATTATTTGTTTGATTTTTAGGGTTAGGAAGATAATTTGTCAAAGTAATTTAGTCTTGATATTTACCTTAATGAAATATGCATACCTTATACACTTACACACTTAGGGTTTCAAAAACAAAGATTCTTATGCCTTATAAAAGAAAAAAATATATCTATGAAAGATGAACAAATCTAATTATTGATTAGCTAGGTGTTTTGGCCTAAATAAGCCTTGGTATTTATGCAAAAGATAATTAGATAAGTTTGAGAAAAAAATATATAAATTCTCTGATTAAGCTGGGTATTTGTGCCTCATGAAGCATAAGTATTCACGCCAAAAAATTTTTCATATAATAAAATCCTTAGTTTTGTGGCCTTGTTTGCTCGAATCCTTAAGTCCTTGGGGTGTTTTCTCACCCGGTGCCCTAAGACCGTTTGGTTTGGGAGTCATTGATTAAAGGCTCATTACAAGGGCAGATTAGAAAGCCTAATAGAACTAAGGAATAATATCACAAATATATATATATATATATATATATATATATATATATTATATATATATAGGAAAATTTTCAAATGAGAAACTTTCTCATAATAAGCTTCGTGAGAAAATCATATAAGAGAGATTTTATGGATGATCCGAACCGTTCATTTTGATCTACATACTCTAATTAGACTACAAATAAAAAATCACGCGATTCTAACTTTTTTTACTGATGCATCAAGTGACATCTTTATTTTACGGTGATATAACATATGTTTTGTAACCACTTGTTGCATCAGTAAAAAGGCTCAGACTCGCGTGATTTTTAATTGATAGTCTAAATAAAGTATATAGACCAAGATGAACGGTTCAGATCATCCACATAAAAGCTCCTATATAGTTTTCTCACGGTCTTCGTGTGAGAAAGTTTCTCACACGAAGACTACTCTATATATATATATATATATATATATATATATATATATATATATATATATATATATATATATATATATATATATATATATATATATATATATAAATAAGGCATAAGAGTTAGAGTTAAAGAATCCTTAATCAAAATTTTCATAGTCACGATGGTGCATATGACTCAAGGTAAAGTAATAGACTAGATGAGAAGTACAATTTGACTCCTTACTCTGATTGATAACAAATTTTTTGAATAGAGACTAAGTTTAGGAATGAAAATTCGGGTTTCCTATAACTTATAGATTACTTAAAACTTACAATAATATTTCAAATATTTTTTCTTTCAAAATGTATTTTCAAAATACTAACATTTTTCTCTTTCTTTACGGATTTTGTGGGTGTAATCCACTGAAAACCGTCACGAGACAAAACTCGTCCTCTAGGGGAAACCTAGAAGTTTAACGGCTTGTTGCACAAGCTCAGTGCAATCGCGTGACCTGCAAAAGTGGTCTAATAATCCTTAGTATAGTTTTGCTGTTTTGCTCGAGGACGAGCAAAAGATAGGTGTGGGGGTGTGATCGTACACATATTTTGCATTCTTTTCATTACACTCCTACATTTATCGTGTAATAAATCTACTAATTTTTTTTGTCTTAAAATCTATTTTGCAGAATATAATAACGAAGAGAAAGAGGATTAAACCAAATAAATACTAGTTAAAATCAGATTTAACTGGATCTATTTGATTAGCTGAGGATGATCCCAGATGTAGTTAGAACAAATTAAGGATTGGGGCAAATGTTCAGCTGAAGATCAGAGCAAATCAGAAAGATAACACCAAATGAAAACCAGTAAAAATCAGATTTCTATAAATCCATTTTGGTTAGCTAAAGATCAACCGAGGATAATATCAAATACAGAGAGATAAATGGATAGAGAGAAGATCAACGGATGAGATGAAGCAAGTTTGACTCAAATTCTTACTGGATATATTTTAGTATTTGAATCATAAATTTCGCTACCGAATCACAAATCTGATGATTCAAGATGATCCAGAGAGCAGACTTACAGGGTTACAACTCTTATGTTGATTATTATTTCTAATTCTGTCATTTGATAAGTGATATTCAGCAATCAACACGCCAATAAACTGCAGATCAGAACTGAATATCCACATCAAATCAAGTTTGGAGATAAGGGGAGGATTCAAATTCAGAAATAGCCAACTTTCCCTATCTTCATACTCCTCTAACCTCTACATTTCTTCTATAAATACCTGCAATCTCAAAGGCAAGGAAACGACCAAGCAGAGAATAGAATTTAGGCTAATTTGTAGTTTGTAACTTAGGTTTTTATTTTCTTTCATGTAATTTTTATTTTCTTTATGTAACTGAGAGGAGATAATACTTTCATGGAGGAATGAGAGCAAGCTTGTACTGCAGGTGACATCTGTAAGTGATCTCTTCTTTCATTGTTATTTGAATTGAATCAAAGTTACTTTTTCTTCTTTACTCTTGTTTTCATTTACTCTCCTCTAATGTGTTACAATCCAAGTGAATCTGTTAGCGTCGAGATTACTTCGCCATTGCGAGTGCCCTTGATGGCCTATGGTGATGAACAACTATTCTCTTTCTAGTATAGCTTGCCCTTTTATTCTTAGTATAGATCGGGAATGGGGAAGATCCTATACGCCATGCTTGATCGCCTTCAAAGACAAGGTAAGTCGCAGCTACGAATCCAAGGTATATGAGCACAAAAGGGGTAAGTAACTTTTAGTTTCTTTCTTTTCTTTTTATTCTTTAGTTTAGAATACTACAATCTACCACTTCTTTTATCACTCCTTTTCTATTTCTTTGTACATATCATTTCTAGTTTCTCCATCTTCTTAATCAACCATCTTCTTCCTAATTTAACTTTAACTCAATTTTTTCTTTTTTCTTTTAAAGAACTAAAGAAGAACTTTAACCATACTTTGTAGCCTAAAAGAGAACTTACTAAAAAGCTTCCATCGCTAGTCCCTCCTTGTGGATCACGCCCGCATAGCCACTTGCTATCGCGGTAGAATTGAGTAACTTGCACTCTTTAATCTTAAAATCTGAAATACTGTATTTTTGTGCAGCTTTTTACTCAATCACCCACCTCTTCAAATTGATTAAACATCTATCTTGGAATTGACTAAGAAACTCTTGCATGAGTTCGAGCGACAATCTCAAAACTTGTTGGACCCACAGTCTTCACAATTTTTTCAAAACCAAGATTCCTACACTCCCTTTCTAGAAAAACCATTTGAAGAAAAATCTGAGTTAGAAAAGAGTATAGAAGAAATCTTACATCAGACCTCAGAACAATTTCAAAAATCTTTTACCCAATCCATCGATAGGTTAGAAACACAACTGAGTCAATTGGTTAACATTCATAGAAATGAGAAAACTCACTCTTATCAATCTTTGATCAATTCAGATATCTCAAACTCTATCGATCTAGGTCAGGAATCATGTTATTTTGGAAACCAAGATTAAATTTCAGCACACCCATTTGAACTTAACTAACATCAAAATTTTGATAACCATGTTGAAATTTTGGCAAGTTATCCTTTTTCTGAAATTAAACTTGAGCATGAATATGATCTTGAACCTCAACTTGATAATTCAGTTCCACTTTTTGATTCAATGTTGACTCCGATATCTTTACCTCACTTCAATCCTTTTCATAAGTCAACATTGAATCCTGTACCAATCCATCATGAAATTGAATCACCAATCTTTTAAGATCAACAAATTGAAGTTGACTAATTTCGTAATTTTGAATGTCCCATTGACAAATTAGCAAGTTTTCCTTTCAAAGAAATTGAATTCAGACAAGAATGTGACTTCAATCCTCAAATTTGTGATTCAGTCCAATTCCTGAATTGACTCCTATTTTGCTACCCGATTTGAGCAACATTTTAGAGTCAGTTTTGCTTCCCATACCTGTTATTCTTGAACTTGAATCCCCTATCTTAGAAAGTCACATTCCGTTATGAGAAAATGAATGTGGAATAGGATTTCAATTTCTTGATTTGGACCCGATTCCTGAACAAATTTGAACTCTTGAGCCTTTACTTAACTTAAGTCAAATTCCTGAGTTGATATTAGTTCATGTACTTCCTGAGCCCAAATCAATCATTCCATCTTTTCATACTCCATTTTGAGACAATGGTGTTGATAATAATGACTCTGAAATTATTTTAAAAATTAGATGGGGTAAAATTCTTAATAAAAATCATCCATATTTACATCATTCTAGTGGGTTGTATTATAGCGGTTCTGGTAGGTTCCTCCGATCTCAACGCAAATTGGATTGCCACATTTCGTGGAGCAATCAGACCGCCACCAGAACCACCACCTTGAGGTGATTTTCTTTCCCTCTCCATTTGTTTCATGCATACATACATTCACGATGCATTGAGGACAACGCATAAGTGTGGGGGAGGGTTTACTAACATAGAGTTTTTAAATTTTCTTTATTTTTCACTTCTATTAGGATACTTTTAGAAATCTTCCCTTTTGTATAGGATATTTCTCTTTCTTAAAAAAACTTTTGGAAACAAGAAATAAAGTTTTGATCTATTTTAAAAAAATTAAGATGATCTTAAAAATTAAGAAAGTCTTAATGATGACATTTTAAACCTAATCGAAATAATGGATCTTGTTTAAGATTATAGGTTAAGTAAGATAAATTGGGGAGATAATTTTATCTAGAATTTTTTGCCTCAGATAGTTTGCACTTCACACAAATACAATTTTTGGGATGGAAACAAAGACGTAAAATGCCATAAAGCAAAAATAAATAAAAAGAAAAAAGTACATATATTATATATGAAGAAAAAATCACTTATTAAGCTGGACAACTATGCCTCAAGATGCATGATTATTCGTGCCTAAAGGTGATAATAAAGAACAAATAATCCCTCTTAGTTTTGTGGCCTTATTTACTCGAGTCCTTAAACTCGAGGGATATTTTCTCATCTGGTGCCCTAAGACCATCCAGTCTAGGAGTCATCCATTAAAGGCTCACTACCCGGGTGAACTAGAAGCCTAAGAAAACTAAGGGAAGAAAAAAAGAAAAAATAAGAAAAAGAAAAATATATATATATATATATATAATATATATATATATATATATATATATATTATATATATATATATATATATATGTTGGCTCAAAGGCCTTCCAGTCTAGTTTTGATGATGACTCACTCATGTAGTTATGTTTACTAATAATCTTGTGATTCTTAGTTAAAATCATTAGCAAGATATTAGTTGTTGATTAGCTTCAACATGAAGTGTTTGGAAGCTTATCATGGTGATTCCGATGCTAAAGCTTAAAGATCATACCTTTGCACTCGGTGGATCGCGTTTGGGAGCAAGTCTTCTTGATGACTCAAAGACTTAGGTATCCATAGTTTAGTTTAGTGTGTTTTAGATCCATTTGTAAAGCTTAGTATAGTTGATATGCTCAAGTTCACAATACACACACATAAATTCAATATGTTTTGTTTTTGATTGAATCGGTTTTGGATTTCAAGGCTTGACACCCTTCTATAGTTATTATCATAACTTTTTATTTTTATATTCAAATAACATGATTTAACTTGCATTTCAAAGATAACTTTCAGATCTAAATTTCTTATTTAATAACCATTTTCTGATTCTAATTTTAAAGTTGTCAAATATTTGGTTGAAATCTGTTCTTGTTCTGAAAACAGTTTACAGTTTCTGTTTTGACACCTTTTAGTATTTTATTGATAACTTTCAATTCTGAAATGATATTGATTTTATTTAAGATGCATTAGAAATAAGACTTCAATATCTACAACGTCATCCTATATACTTATTCCCAAATTCGAACGTTTTAGACCTCAAAAATGTGTTCCAATCTGACCTATTTTGTTGTCTGCCAGGTTGGGCCGGTCGACTGGGACAGTCGACTGGGCCAAGCTACCGGTCGACCGGACGTGCACAAAACCGTGCACGTCGGCTGTTTTTGTAGACGGTCGACCGTGCGGTCGACCGACTGTGACCAGATTGGTCTCTGTTTGTTTGGATCGACCGCCAGGTCGACCGGCAGCTGTCAACGGTC
This sequence comes from Agave tequilana, assembly GCA_038442645.1. Classification (NCBI taxonomy): domain Eukaryota; kingdom Viridiplantae; phylum Streptophyta; class Magnoliopsida; order Asparagales; family Asparagaceae; genus Agave; species Agave tequilana. The sequence goes on along the minus strand of JAVJIF010030343.1, from coordinate 90,298 downwards.
ATATTTTTGACCGTTTGACGGTCGACCGGGCGGTCGACCGCCAGGCCTGTCAAGCTGACACGTCAGCCTAACGGCTAGTTTTGAATTTGGCTTATATAAACCCCATTGTTTGGAGTTTCTCCTCAAGATTTTTATGCCAAAATTTCCTGACCTTTACTAGTGTTTTAACAGTGTTTTCAAAGAGTTTTTTGTGCAAAAAGGATTCATTCATCTTGTTTTAGGTTTTTGGAAAAATCAAAGAAATAAGATTTGGGATATTTGTATTGGTTTCCATTCTATATCTTTTACAAGAATTTTTTTTCCCAAGTATTTTCTTTGTGTTCTTGTTTTCCAAAACACCTAATTTTCCACACTTGAGCCATATCTTTTATCCTAAACTATTAGGATCTGTTTTTGTGGAAAAAGAGAAAAGAGAGAGAGTTTTGAGGTTGTTGTTGTGGCCTCTAAATTGTAAACCCTCCTTGCTTTTGTGAATCCCTCTTCGATAGAGGTGATCGGAGTGGTATTGGTTTGGATCCCTCTTTGGTAGAGGCGATTGTGTTGTAAACCTCTTCGGTAGAGGTAGTGGTGTTTGTTGTTGGCTACGGGCCGTATCCCTCTTCGGTAGAGGTGGATTGTGGTTGTATTGCCTCAGTGGCATTGTAAGGTTGAGAGAGGAGTTTGGTACTCCTATAGTGGATGGGAAATCCTACACGGTGGTGTAGGCGGGGATGTAGAGCAAGATGCTCGAACCTCGAAACATATAGTTGTGTTTGCGTTTGCTCCACTTGTCTCTTTAACTCTCTCTCACTTTATATTTGTGCATAGCATCATTCTTATTGCCATAGCATATTATATACATTGCTTGTGTTGCCATTGCATGATTCATATTGCTATATCCTTGATTGCTTGGCTTGATTGTGTGTGCACATTGCTTGGATTGCTTGTGTGTGTGTGCCTAACTTATACTCATCTAACAAGAGCTTCACATAGCGCCTCAACCCATTTCAAGGGGAATCAAGAGGAGTTAGTCCACAGCCTCGCAAGGGGAATTCGGCTACACTTGTTGTATTGTATTAGTTTGTGCAACATTTGCATTAGCTTCCGCATTTAGAGCATTAAGTTTTTCATTTAGTCTTAGATTAGCATTTACACCTATTCACCCCCCCTCTAGGTGTCTTTTTCAATTGGTATCAGAGCTAGTGCTCCTGATACTTAGGCTTAACATCCTAATAGTGAGATCCATTTGCTTGCTAATCTATTGTTTGCATTTGCTTGTTTGCACACATTTAGTTTACCATGGCCTTCATGACCCCACCTATGTATGACCCTTCCAACATTCATGTTTGGAAGATTAGGATGACCGTTTATTTACAAACCCTAGGTCATAAAGTTTATCTTGCTATTACCAAGGAATCCTTCCTTAGTGATCGCAATCATATAGGGGCCAATGCACAAGCCCTAGAGGCCATTAGAAGCACTTTATCTAAAGATTTCTTTTATGTGTTTCTAACTTTGATTCCGCTTTTGTAGTGTGGAATAAATTAACAACAACCACCACCACCTCCGAGCTTCAAGTGCCAAACCAACCAGAGGAATCTAGTGGAGAATCCGATTCACAATGCTTCATGGTCCAAGGGAATGACTCCCTTGAGGTACATTCGGAACCCCACTTAGATGTGATGATTGCTCTAGTTCTTCATGTGACAATTTTGATGCCCATGCTTTAAATGAAGAACTTTCTATTGTTTATGAAAAATTAATAGAAAACTATAAAGTTTTGAAAAAGAAGAGTCTAGGCATTAATAATGAAAATAAAAATTTGATTGCTAGACTTGATGTTGTTTTGCAAGAGAAAGAGGAGATTGCTAATGAGAGGGATTCATTAAAATCTCAACTTGATCTTGCACTTAAAGAAAATGAGTTTTTGAAAAATAAAAATGATTGCCATGTTCTTTTGAAGAAAAATGATAACTTGTCTTCAAAAGTTGATTTTATTTTAAAAGAGAATGTTGATTTGAAAAATAAAATTATTTCCATTTCAAATGATTTAGATGTGTGTTTAAAGAAAAATGTTGTTTTGAAAAATAAGATTGATGAACATGTTTGCCATGCTAGTGTAGCTTCTTCATCTAGTCTACCTAATGCATGTACCTCTTCTTCTAGGATTAATGATGATATTTGTATGTTAAAGAAGAGAGTAGATTGTTTGGGCTCCACTATGAGCCAATGTGCCATGAACCACACTCGCTTGGAAACCTTGGTTCGTAAGAAACAACTTCCAACTTTTATGCATGCACACCCTCCACGACATACACATGCTCCACACGGACACCATCAACACATGTATGCTCATGTGTACACATGTACACATTGTGGCCGAAAAGGCCATCTTGCTAAATTTTGTTATGATAGATTAAATGTTTCAAATTTAGCAAAGAAATTTGTTTGGGTTAGGGAAGGGACTAACCCCCATGGACCCAACAAGATGTGGGTACCAAAGACCACCCCTCCTTTGTTTAATGTAGGTGTGGGCTCTCACATGACGTGAGAGTGATGACACCTTGGAGTGGATGCGTTCCGGACTTAAAGGAAATCATTTGGATGCATCACTTTCAAGGGAAGATTTGGTAGAGAGGACCACCACGTTTTGGAGACAAGGAAAGTTGCTTCTTCGGATTTGGTAACAATTCCTAACTCCTTATTATTGTTTACATGCTTTCATATTCATTTGTTTTATAGCATGTTTTCATTGTCTATGGATTAGTGTGTAAATGTCATGTTTATTAGATCCTTGACATACATGTATAGTATTTGAGACACACATGCGTATATAAACTCATATTTAGTGTTCTCACCTTTTGTTTAGCTATAATGTACATCATGAATCAAATACATGTGAATTTACATAGTAATCATGTTTTAGTTTTCTCATGATGATTTTTTGTTGTTTTATGCTTCATATGGTATAAACTAGTTTAGATGTAGATTTTATCAAAACTTACATGTTTGCATGTACACATAGTGAGAACAAATTGACTTTTATATGTTTGCACTTCATACTCACTTGTACCCACTATATGCACATGTATAAGCTAGTTTTGAAGATTCCTTCATTTATACTTGCTATGCCTATTTTCATGTTTTTACTTCATGTATATGTATTTTGAATTCAAACCTAATAAATATACATGTATACCCATGAGTCTTTTGCCTTCATGCAAATACTTTTAATAGACTCGTTTACGGTTGGGATATGTATGTATATTGTTAAATTTGGATGAATCATACATATACCTAGAAGTTTGATAAAAGAATTTTTGATGAATCTTTGCTTGTTTTATATAGCAAAATAATATTCATGTTTGTTTTGATACTTCATGTTTTGAATATATGTTTAGATGTTAGTTTTCATTAAGACTAGGATTTATATTGTACATATGATGGGCTACAAATAAATCTATATATGTTTGGGATTGAATGCTTGTTTGTTCCCATTAGATGTGCTAGTATAATCTAGTTTTGATGATTCATACATTTTAAACTTGTATTCCATTTTTGGTATTTGTTTTTATGATTATGAGTTTTCATTTCATGTATATGTGTATTTTGCCAAACTTGAAGATATACATGTATACCCCTTGAGTCATTTGCCTTTCATGCAAATATCTATTATGGACTCAAAGTGTGTTTAAGGGATATGTATGTATACTTCTTGTGTTGACAAATCATACATATACCTTGAAAAGAATTGGTATCAAAATGTTTTAATGAAAAGCTAAATTTTCATACTTTTCATGCTTTTCATGTTTTCTTTGAATTGGTATTTAAACTTCATGTATATGTTTACCTTGTCCAAACTATTAGATACACATGAATATCCTTTTTGAGCCACGTGCCTTCATGCATATATCCTTGTGGACTCGTTTGTATCTTGGATATGTATGTATATTTTGGTTTGTATTAGACATACATATGCCTTGAAGATTAAATAATATTAATTTTTAGTTTTCTTGTTTAAAGGAATAATTGAACTTAATTGAACAAATTTTCATGATTGTGATCTCCATACTTGACTTGTATACTCACATTTATTATTTGCTCATGTTTTGTTTTCATGAGACATTTTTATGCTTAATTGGATTAGAGTGTTGATTATCATGTGGATTTCATTTTTATGAAAAATGATTTGTATTTATTCCTTGCTTGAAGGATTTCGTACTAGTTAACAAAACTTTTCATTTTAACTAGTTCGTATTCTTCGTTATAATATGAGATATACACTTGACCCTATTCTTTCAATTGGTATCATTGAACACTTTCAATTGATATCAATTTTGATCTTTTTGTATACTCATATATGTTTTGTATATGTATGCTTACTCTTTCAAGAATATCAATGTCAATTGGTATCTAACTTTCATACATATATATCTTTATGCTAAGCTTGAAAAATTTCTAATGTTTGATTTGTTTTCAATTGGTATTTTAACAAGCTTATGCATATTTTTAGTTGGTATTTCATAAAGGAGGAGAAAACTTGATTTTGTCCTTCAATTGGTATTTGATTCCCACTCCCTTACTTTATGTTAAAATATCGTTTCAAATTGGTATCATATGCTTAAAAGAACATATTTCTCTTAATGATATCAAGATGTTTATGTTGAGTGTTTTAATTGGTATCTCAAAATTTTGTTTAAGAAAAATATATACTTTTGATTTACATTGCTTAAATGTTTTATTTCAATTGGTATCAATATGCACTTTATTGTCATATCTTAAATTGGTATCACATTTGTTTTGATTACCCCTTCTTGATCTTTTTGTTTTTGACAAAAAGGGGACGAAAAAAAAAATTTTGTTTTTTATGTTTTTACCCCTTTGTTGATGATTGACAAAAAGGGGGAGAAAGATTTTGAGTTATAGAGTTTATATATGCATGCTTACATTTTTGCATATATGATGTTTTAATTGGTATCTAGAAGCATGTTTTATTTTGAATATTTCATTGGTATCTAGAGCACTATGTTTATATGCATTGTTATTCATTGCATACTTATTGTTTATTTGTTTATGCATGAGTTAAGGGGGAGCTTCTTTGAAGCTTAACTTTAATCCATGCATATATAACTCCATGAGTTTTGTCATCATCAAAAAAGGGGGAGATTGTTGGCCCAAAGGCCTTCCAGTCTAGTTTTGATGATGACTCATCATGTAGTTATGTTTACTAATAATCTTGTGATTCTTAGTTTCAGATCATTAGCAAGATATTAGTTGTTGATTAGCTTCAACATGAAGTGTTTGGAAGCTTATCATGGTGATTCCGGTGCCAAAGCTTAAAGATCATACCTTTGCACTCGGTGGATCGCGTTTGGGAGCAAGTCTTCTTGATGACTCAAAGACTTAGGTATCCATAGTTTAGTTTAGTGTGTTTTAGATCTATTTGTAAAGCTTAGTATAGTTGATATGCTCAAGTTCACAATACACACACATAAATTCAATATGTTTGGTTTTTGATTGAATCGGTTTTGGATTTCAAGGCTTGACACCCTTCTATAGTTATTATCATAACTTTTTATTTTTATATTCAAATAACATGATTTAACTTGCATTTCAAAGATACCTTTCAGATCTAAATTTCTTATTTAATAACCATTTTCTGATTCTAATTTTAAAGTTGTCAAATATTTGGTTGAAATCTGTTCTTGTTCTGAAAACAGTTTACAGTTTCTGTTTTGACACCTTTTAGTATTTTATTGATAACTTTCAATTCTGAAATGATATGGATTTGATTTAAGTTGCATTAGAAAGAAGACTTCAATATCTAGAACTTCATCCTATATACTTATTCCAAAATTCGAACGTTTCAGACCACAAAAATGTGTTCCAATATGACCTATTTTGCTGTCTGCCAGGTTGGGCGGGTCGACTGGACAGTCGACTGGGCCAAGCTACCGGTCGACCGGCCAGTCGACCGGACGTGCACAAAACCGTGCACGTCGGCTGTTTTTGTAGACGGTCGACCGTGCGGTTGATCGACTGTGACCAGATTGGTCTCTGTTTGTTTGGGTCGACCGCCAGGTCGACCGGCAGCTTTCAACGGTCATATTTTTGACCGTTTGACGGTCGACCGCCAGGCCTGTCAGGCTGACACGTCAGCCTAACGGCTAGTTTTGAATTTGGCCTATATAAACCCCATTGTTTGGAGTTTCTCCTCAAGATTTTATGCCAAAATTTCCTGACCTTTACTAGTGTTTTAACAGTGTTTTCAAAAGAGTTTTTGTGCAAAAAGGATTCATTCATCTTGTTTTAGGTTTTTGGAAAAATCAAAGAAAATAAGATTTGGGATATTTGTATTGGTTTCCATTCTATATCTTTTACAAGAATTTTTTTTCCCAAGTATTTTCTTTGTGTTCTTGTTTTCCAAAACACCTAATTTTTCACACTTGAGCCATATCTTCTATCCTAAACTATTAGGATCTTGTTTTTGTAGAAAAAGAGAAAAGAGAGAGTTTTGAGGTTGTTGTTGTGGCCTCTAAATTGTAAAACCTCCTTGCTTTTGTGAATCTCTTTTCGGTAGAGGTGATCGGAGTGGTATTGGTTTGGATCCCTCTTTGGTAGAGGCGATTGTGTTGTAAACCTCTTCGGTAGAGGTAGTGGTGTTTGTTGTTGGCTACGGGCCGTATCCCTCTTCGGTAGAGGTGGATTGTGGTTGTATTGCCTCAGTGGCATTGTAAGGTTGAGAGAGGAGTTTGGTACTCCTATAGTGGATTGGGAAATCCTACACGGTGGTGTAGGCGGGGATGTAGAGTAAGGTGCTCGAACCTCGAAACATATAGTTGTGTTTGCGTTTGCTCCACTTGTCTCTTTAACTCTCTCTCACTTTATATTTGTGCATAGCATCATTCTTATTGCCATAGCATATTATATACATTGCTTGTGTTGCCATTGCATGATTCATATTGCTATATCCTTGATTGCTTGGCTTGATTGTGTGTGCACATTGCTTGGATTGCTTGTGTGTGTGTGCCTAACTTATACTCATCCAACAAGAGCTTCACATAGCGCCTCAACCCATTTCAAGGGGAATCAAGAGGAGTTAGTCCAGAGCCTCGCAAGGGGAATTCGGCTACACTTGTTGTATTGTATTAGTTTGTGCAACATTTGCATTAGCTTCCGCATTTAGAGCATTAAGTTTTTCATTTAGTCTTAGATTAGCATTTACACCTATTCACCCCCCTCTAGGTGTCTTTTTCAATATATATAAATGGCTTGATGGTTAGAGTTGAAATCTCATAAATTTTCACTATCACAAAGTGCAGATTATCTAGGTTTTATGAAGGATAAAATATTCAATCTAATTTTAAATTCTTATCTTAATTGAAGACAAGATCTTGCATATAGACTAAGTTTAAGGAAGAATAATTTTTGGTGGACTTATGATCTTAAATTGCTTATATTTTTGCAAAAATATTTCAAAAACTTGTCTATCTTTCAAAATACGTTTTCAAAACACTAACATTTATTTTCTTTTTTTATGGATTTTGTGGGTGTAATCTGCTGAAAACCCTCAGGAAACAAAACTCCTCTTCCAGGGTAACCTAGAGGTTTAACGGCTTGTTGCACACGCTCAGTGCAATCGCGTCACCTGCGAAAGTGGTGTATAACATTTATAATATAGTTTTTTTTCTTCTTTTACTCGGGACGAGTAACAGATAAGTGTGGGGGTGTGATTAGTCTACAGATATGCATTATTATATACCATTTTCCTACTGATTTATAAACAAAATGTCAGTCTAAACTGTGTTTTGGTCTCTCTTGTAGATAATCAAGACAAGGAGGGCAAAAGGGTAAAAAGAGCTTAATTAAACCCATGTTTTAATAATTAAATTTGGATTTTTTGGAGGCCAAGTAAGGGAGCTTGTAGAAATAAATTGAACCTAGACCCTTGCGCATGTCAGACGAATATCCGGACGAAAATAACTGAATCTGAGCACATCTGGAAGGTCCCTGAAGCAAGGCGAATATGCTCGCCAAAACCAGAGACCTAAGTCCCTGATTTTGCCACAAAAACGCCGCTATAGCCCCGTTTTCATGGCCCTATAGGAGAGCCACGCATCAATTTCGACTCGTAGCCTCGTCTCGTCTTTTAGAAGCCTTTTTTGCCTATATATACCTCTTTAGAGGCCTAAAATGCAAGCAGATTGAGAAATAGGCTAGTTTTTCTCTTTTAGTGTATGTTAATATAGTTGTTCTTTTCTTCTTTTATTTTATTTTGTATTTTTATTTCTTTTTAGATCTTGTAGTAGGGCTGAGTTGATTCAGAGAGAGATAGAGAGATATTGATGTAATAGATGGTGACAATCTATGTAAAGGTGTCTCCTTTCTTCTCCAATGTAATCTCCTCCATCTTCTACATGATGCAAAGCTAATTTTTCTTCTCATGGCAATCTAACTACTGACCACTAACCATCTAACCACTTACTTAGTAATCTACATGAATCTAATAGCCTCTACAAGGCCTTACTCTTGTAAGAGCCATTGATGGCTCATGATGATGGATTCTAATATTCTAACATTTCAACATCCAACCCACTAACTTTATAACTTGTAATGTCTTCTTTATTTCATGCTCACCTCTAACCGATTTTGATGATCTATTCGTAGCTTGCAACTTTTTGTGTGGTATGAATGTGTTGTTTGAATGTGAAAGGACAATCTTATGTGTCATGCTTTGTATCGTCTCTTGAAGTCAAGGACTAGTGATGGCCAAGGATCCATATGAAGCAACGATCACTAAGAGGTTAGCATGATTATTGGAGCAATTAGTAGTTAGTAGCCACGAGTTTTCTTTTATCTTATTTTAAAAATCAATTTCAAACCCTTTTATCATTTTTTTCATTATTTTCACCAACATCTTAGTTCATTTTTGTTTCATCTTCCTTTTGTTTTCAAAACCACTTCTCTTTTATTTTCACTTCGCCGATTTCATCGCCTTCTCCCCTATCACTTCTAGATTTTTTTTTTCTTTATCTTTTTTATCATTCTTTAATAAAGAAGGAATTGTTAACATAACACGTGAATAAGAACTGTTAATGCTTCTATTGCCTCCCGTTCCTGTGGATTCGACCCGTTGAGCTAATGCTATAACGGAAGTATCAAGGGAGCATTAGCACACACAAGCTTTTCATTGATTTTACAAAACATATATTTTCAAGTGCTTGTTCCACCCCGATCAACCGCTAGGTACTCAGTAATAGTAACAATAACAATAACAGTAGTAATATCAGATGGATGCCAGTCATCCCTGGGAATCCTGCAGTGGAACCCTCATTTCGGCTGCGTAACCTGTATCCTAGGTTCACCCAAACTACAGACGTTGTCTCCTCCACCAATTTTTCCAATCTCAGTGTAAGTTATCATTTTTACATTATTATTTAATTCTATTACAACTATCAAAATCATGTTACCTAGAGTACTTGGATGATACAGTGACAGTAACAGTAATCGTATACATGGTGAATAATAATAATAACAGTGGATAGTATCAGTAACCGTGTATACGATGAATAGAGTTTACCGAGTGTTACGACCTAAGGATACTTTCCTAGTACTTTCAGTGACATGAAGGATTAGAGAAACAAGTCTAGGCATTGATCCTCAAGTCATCTATATATCCAAATCTCAATAACTGAAATAACTACATGTTCTAATACATCTAATCAAATCCCTACACTCTAATCCGATTAAGATCATCACCTACTCTTATTCTATCCAGGTCAATCACAAGATCCCAAACTCAAGTAACATATCAAGTATATATATCTCTAAAATCCACCAGGTTAGGTCAACCCAATTAACATCTATTCCTCAAACCCTAAGTCAACTCCAATCCAATTGAGTCTACTAGACAAGTCCAAGATCCCGTTTATTAAATCAATCATCAATATCCGACTAAACTTTTACCAGTTTTACATCAATACGAATAATCAATTCTACTGATAATGTCATCTGAACATCCACTCATATAACTACCATCATGATCTAGTTAAATTCGAGATCTAATTCTCATTATCACCTAAGTTACATCACTAATAGTTTCAATCCCATTCAAGGTCATAACTAGGGAGTGGGACATCCTCAAGTTACATTAAATCTAGAAATATCTACTTCTTATACTCAACATCATCAAAACATCATCTGTACTAAAACGATATAGTTTGTACATAAATCCAAATAATCACAATTATAACTCCAACTATATCAATCCTATTAACATATTATTCAAAATCCTCTATAACAAAGATAGGCCTCAAGCCAACCAACTCTCACTAAGTTCAATTAAATTCTTATCTGAGTAATCATCAAATAAATAATTAACAAGTTTGATAAATACTCCATATAAAATATACATCTAATCACAATCATGAACCAATAATATCAAAATCAATCCCATAGATAGACTAACGTACATCATAAGTAGATCCGAATCCGAAAATGGTAACCATCTATACATTAAGTGGTACAAGTCTAATATCTCAATATCAAATACAAGGTCCATATATGTCTGATGCTCAAATATAAATTCGGCCATTCAGTCAATAGATCAAATTAAGTCACAGTCTACGGTATCCTATACTAGGCCTAAGCCAACAACGACAAACTACCAACACATGAAATGATGCTGAACACATGAAATGATGCTGATAACCGCTCAAATCAACTAAATAAATAAAGTGAACACTCACTGATGACTCATGAAGTGATATAGGTAATCAAACTCGTAAAATAATTTAGACGGTCACATGTAATAATATAAGTAACAAATAAACACTATGACACCGGTAAATTGAGAAAAAAATACAAAAGCAAATACTTACGTAAAATGACGCGGTTTTGGATCCGAATCGCTGTCTAGTCTTCACTACACGAATTGATATGGACCTCTGAATCATCCCATGGATCAGTCTTCGAATCGCCAGTGTATCGGGTTCATGACGAACACGAATCCAGATCGGGTCTGGGTCTCCTGTTACTGGTTCGGATCGCACGAGCGAGTTCCAAGCATATGAACTCACATGAATGCAATTATACACATGTACTGGTATACACCCCATACATAAATATGCTCCACATATATACATGTACACTCTTCTACACATAATATACATGTACTATATACATACATATATACATTCAAACATACCCTTATATAATTAGACATACATGTTGGCCCAAAGGCCCATCGCTCTAGTTTTGATGATGATTAACTCATGTAGTTATAGTACTAATGATCTTGTGTTTATTTAGTCTCAGATATTTGATCAAGATCTTAGTAGGTGTTTAGTTTCAATAAAGGATTCAAAGTCAAGTTTTGGAGCTAGCACATGTTGATTCAAGAGCTCGCACATCAAGATTGCATCAAGTACTCAAGAGAAGTCTAGCTCATTGGATCAAGATTTGAACCAAGTCAAGAAGGAGAAGAAGATTTTCTAGAGAAGATTTTCAAGAAGACTTGTGTCAGGTTTTGTAAGTGTTAAGATTTGGTTTATATAAAATGTAAAGGATAGATTAGTTGGTGGATTGCTTAAGTTCATATACATACACACAAAATTTATTATGTGTTTTAGAAAATACTGTTTTGGTTTTTAAGCTTCAAAATATACATGTGTTTTATCAAGACTATTTTAAAGCTTATTGTCAAAAACATAGATATTTCATCTCATGTATGTAGTGGATCATATCCATACACACTAAGCTTCAAAAGTGTTTAAAATATCTTATTTTTGTATTTAGAGAAGTTTTGGAAATTTTTTTCAATTTGTAGATTATTTTTGAAAAATACGATTTTTATTTAAAGCCAAAATTTCTATATCACAAAAATAGTTCAAAATATTTGTAATATGCTTTGATTTTTAATCAAACATATTTGTATATTAAAGTATATTAATGAACTCATTTTTATAGAATTTATGAGAATTTATGGGATTTTATTAAAGATATAAAAACCAAGTTTTAATCCCTAAATGTTTGACCTGGCCATCTGTCGGTCGACCGGACGGTCGACCAAGACAGAAGTCGGTCGATCGGTCCGGTCGACCGATGTGCACAAATGTGCACAGCTACTCGGCTGGTGGGTCGGTCGACTGATCCAGAGAGCTTTGCTCTCTGGATCTGGCCCCGGTCGACCGGCCAGAGAGCTCTGCTATCTGGATCTAGCCTCAGTCGATTGGGCGGTCGATAGTCAAAAATCTGACCGTTGGCCGGTCGACCGGTGATCGGGGCGGAACTAGCACACAAAAATGTGTATTATGTGAAATCAAATGAAAAGCTCGAATGTGCTAATGTACCCTAGATACTTCCGTTATAGCATTGGCTTAACGGGTCGTATCCACAGGGAAGGGAGGCGATAGAAGCATTAACAGTTTCTATTCACGTCTTTTGTTAATAGTTCTTCTTTGTTAAAAGAATGATAAAGAATGAAAAAGAAAAGAAAAGGAAATCCAGAATGTGGTAGGTGAGGAGAGCGATGAAAACGGCGAAGAAAGCAAAATAAAAGTGAGTTGGAAAAACGAATAGAAAAGAAAATGGAACAAGGTTGAACTAAGAGGATGGTGAAAACATCGATAGAAAAATAAGAAAAGAAGCATGAAAATAGTTTCTAAAAGAAGAGAAAAGAAAACTCATGGCTACTAACTACTAAATACTCCACTAACCATGCTAACCTCTTCATGATAGTTGCCTCACATTTTGATCCTCGGCCATCACAATCCTTGGCTTCAAGAGACGATACAAAGCATGGCTCATGGATGGTTCATCACAATCAAAACATGCATCAAGATCAAGCTAATACAAGCATCAACTCATCAACATTAAAAGAAAGCATGAACTAAAAGAGAGTTAGCTTGGTTAGCAAGTTAGCAAGTTAGATGTTAGAACCCATCATCTTTGGCCATCAATGGCTCTTCAAGAACAAGGCCTTGTAGAGGCAACCCGATTCATGTGGATTATCAAGTAAGTGGTTAGATGGTTAGTGGTTAGTAGTTAGATTGCCATGACAAGAAAAGTTAGCAAGAAATCATATAGAAGATGAAGGAGATTACATTGAAAGAGAAAGGAGGCTTCTTTACATAGACTGTCACTATCTATTACATCAATCCCTCACTATCTCTCTCTCTATGAATCACTCAGCCCTACTACAATGATCTAAAAAGAAATGAAAATACAAGAGAAGAGAAATGAAAAGCACCTACACTACACTAAATCTCTCCTAAAATCTGCACCTACTCCTAAAAACGAAGACGGCCTCCGCTCTGGTCGAATACAGGGCTATTTATAGGCCTCAGAAGCCTCTGGAAGACGAGACGGGGCCACGAATCGAAAATTGACGCGTGGCTCCACTGCCTTGCCACGGAAACGCGGCTATTGCCGCATTTTCGCGGCAATACTAGGGAGATAGCTCCCTGGTTTTCGTCAGAACATTCCTCTGGCCTCGTGGATTGTCAGGGTATATTCGGTTTCGGGTAATTTCGTCCGCATATTCGTCTGACATGCGCAGGAGTCTAGGTTCAATGAATCTTCTAGATAATCCTTGGCTTGGCACCCCCATACCTATCTTTTGCTCGTCCTCGAGCAAAACAACTAAACTATACTAAGGATTATTAGACCACTTTCGTAGGTCACGCGATTGCACTGAGCATGTGCAAGAAGCCGTTAAACCTCTAGGTTTCCCCTAGAGGACGAGTTTTATCTCGTGAGGGTTTTCAGCGGATTACACCAACAAAATCCATAAAGAAAGAGAAATAAAGAGTTAGTATTTTCAAAAAGCATTTTGAAAGAGAAAAATATTTGAAATATAATTGTAAGATCTAAGCAATCTATAAGTTATAGGAAAACTGAATTTTTCATTCCTAAACTTAGTCTCTATTCAAAAATTTGTTATCAATTTAAGTAAGGAGTCAAATTGTGCTTCTCATCTAATCTATTACTTTACCCTAAGTCATATGCACTTGTGACTGTGAAAATTTTGACTAAGGGTTCATTAACTCTAACTCTTATGCCTTATTCATTTATATATATATATTTTTTGTTTTTTTTTGTGGTATTATTCCTTAGTTCTATTAGGCTTTCTAATCTGCCCATGTAACGAGCCTTTAATCGATGACTCCCAAACCAAACGGTCTTAGGGCACCAGGTGAGAAAACACCCCAAGGACTTAAGGACTCGAGCAAATAAGGCCACAAAACTAAGGATTTTATTATATGGACCTCTTTTAGGCGTGATTACTTATGCTTTATTAGGCATAAATACCCAGCTTAATCAGAGGATTTTTTATATATATATATTTTTTCTTAAACTTATCTAATAATCTTTCGCATAAATACTAAGGCTTGCTTAGGCCAAAGCACCTAGCTAATCAATAATTAGATTTGTTTTTTTTTTCTTCTCAAACTTATCTAATTATCTTTCGCATAAATACTAAGGCTTGCTTAGGCCAAAGCACCTAGCTAATCAATAATTAGATTTGTTTATCTTTTTATATATATATATATATTTATAAGGCATAAGAATCTTTGTTTTTGAACCCTAAGTGTGTAAGTGTATGAAGTGTGCATATTCATCAAGGTAAAGATCAAGACTAAATTACTTTGACAAATTATCTTCCTAACTCTAAAAATCAAACAAATAATCTTATTTTGACCAAGTATAAGAAATCCTAATTTAGATTTTCCTATTCCTTAAAATTAACTTAATTTCTTACAAAAATAAGTCAAAATATTGTTTCTATTTTTCAAAAAGTTTTAATAAAAAGAAAAATGTTAATTTTTTTTTTAAAAAAAAAAGAAAAGTTATGTTAGACCCTCCCCCACACCTATCTCATGCATTGTCCTCAATGTATGAATTAATGCATAGATGCATGAAAAAGAAGAAAGGGAAGGAAAGTGTTACCTTATGGTGGTGGTTCCGGTGGTGGTCTGATTGGTCCACGAAACGCGGCCCAATCAACTTTTCTCGGGTCTCAGAGGAACCCACCAGAAATTACACTAATATAACCCATTAAAAAGATGTGTCCATTAAGGATTTTTACTAAGTATGTGACCCCATCTAATTTTCATATTCCATAACTAATTTCGGAGTCAAATTTGTCAACCACCTCGTCCCAGAATGGAGTATGAAATGATAGAACAGTTGACTTGGACTCAGGAAGGACAGGAACTAATACCGACTCAGGAAGGTGACTTAAGTCAAGTAAAGGTTCAGGAGTCGAAAAAGGTTTAGAAATTGGGTCCAAGTCAAGGAGTTGAAACTCCAGTCCACATGTATTTTCCAACAATGGAATGTGACCTAATATGGGTGATTACAGTTCAGGAATGATAGGTGGAGGAATCAAAACTGACTCTAAAATATTACTCAAGTTTGGTAACAAAACGGGAGTCAAGATTTATTCAGAAAGTTGAACTGGATCACAGATTTGAGAATCTAGGTCACATATCTCATTGAGTTCAATATCAAAAAATGGAGAACTTGCTAATTTGTCAATAGGATCTTCAAAAGTGTATAATTGGTCAAGTTCAATATGATCCTCAAAGATGGGTGATTCAATTTCATTATGAATTGGGACAGGATCCAATGTCGACTCCGAGAAAAGATTGAAGTCAGGTAAAGATACCGGAGTCATTATTAAATCAGGAAGAATAATTGAATCACTAAGTTGGGGTTCAAGATCATATTCATTTTCAAGTTCGATTTCAGGAAAAGGATAACTTGCCAAATTATCAATTTCATTTGGAATTTGGGCAAGTTCAAATGATTGTGCTGAAAAGGAATCTTGAGTTCCAAAACTACATGACTCTTCGGCTCTAATAGAATAGTTAGTGACATCAGGACGGTGGGAACGTAGAGATTCGACCATCATATCTATGTCACGATTACGAGTGGTTTGAGCCTGAGTCATGGCTTCAAGCATCTTTTCATAGTTGATAGGTTCATTGTTTTGATGAAAAGATGAAGAATTGTCTTGGAAGTGGTAGTAAAATTGTGAGTCCATCAGATTTTGGGATTTGTGTTTGGACTCACGCATACTCATTTCCATAATTGATGGTTTCCTATTTTGGACGGGTGGAACTGAGTATGAATCTTGAACATAATGTGGACTGGGTGGAGAAGGAGGGCAAGGTGGTTGGAAATTATGCTCGGGGGAGGTGAATCCCCACTGACTCGGTGAAGAGTTGAAATCATTATGGAAATTATAGTTATTAGATGGGAGGTATAGGTCATATTGATTCGGATAAGACCAATCCGGCACACTAGGTTGGTCAAAGTTATGATATGCCGGGTTGGTAATATCTGAAAATGAAGTCGATGTGTAATATGGATTATTATTGTAGTTGAAAAAATTATTATTATAGTCCATATCACACAATAGAATACAAACAAAGAAAAACAAACAAATAAACAAACAAAAAAAGAAAAAATTCTAGCCTAAGTTAGGGTAGACTTAGGACCTAGACGACTCCTAACTGGTTAGACTGTCCACGGGAGGTCTAATGTAGACTTTAACCACAAGCTAATCAGCCAGGTCAGGGCAAGGTTGGTGGGAGGTTTTCCGTCAAAGACGTTCCTTAATTAAATAACCACCAACCTTCGGCTTTCGGCCCTCAATCCCTTTCCTAGACACTGATTTGGCAAGAGTCAAATTCCAACACCTTTCCCCCTTAGGATAATCTCCTAATTGAGTCCGAGATGTCCCTAGGGCCAACGTCTACTCATTTTTAGTTAGGCTTGGGTTAATGAGTGCTTGGAATCTGATTTTTGGGCTAAGGAAGGGTGATTAAATACCCACCTTATCTTGTTAATGGGTGGTGCCCTTAAAATCAATTTGTGCAAGTGTACAAGATAAATAAGATTCACTCAAAGCGATATAAATTAACCAAGAAGTGAGTCCTATGCTAAATGCAATGCGAACGTACCTTGCTCCAGCACTCTTCAACAGTAAAAGTAAATGAATTGAAAAGACACGTGCCTAAAATGCAAACGTCTAATCAATTTTTAACTTTTGCAACAAACTTTTTACTGTTGATTATTAGCAGGTTTTTGTGATGGCATATAAGAAATAAATAATTGCAGCAAACTAGAATTTGCAAAGGTAGCAGCCCTGCAAAAACCTGTTAGTAGTCAGCTCTTTATTGCCGCGGATCCGCGGCTTTTGCCATGGAAACGCGGCAATTCAGAGGGCAATGGGTCTCTGCTTTCTAGAGCAGAGGCCCAATACCACTTGTATGTCACTGCAAACTTATTTTCCTGCATTGCTTGCCCTGTAACCTGCAACAGAGAAGAAAATTTGTTTACTTCTAAAAAATTTTCAATAAAAATTCAGATTTCAATAAAAATCATTTTACCCTCCCCGGCAACGGCGCCAAAATTTGATTGATGCTAAACATGCACAAAAAATACGAGATTACAGAACTTAAGAAAGGAAATGTGCAAGTGCTCAATTCTTCCGCTATAGCAAGTGGCTATGCGGGTCGTGATCCACAAGGAGGGTTTGCGATGGAAGCATTACGGTTCTTTATTGAAAACGTTAAGAAAACAAAACGATGTTCTTCTCTGTTTTTAAGTTAAGAAAATGAAAAAAAGAATTATGTTATGTTAGAAGAAAATGAAAGATGAAGAAGGTGGAAAAATCAGAAAACGGCGAAAAGCATCTATGTACAAATGATTTGGAAAAAAGAATGAAAACGATTGGGAAGAAGTGGTGAAAGAAATCGTGTTGGCAATCTATACTATAGCGATAAAAGAAAAGAAAGAAAGTTAAGAATTACTTACCTAGTTTGGTGATGACTTACTTGGAAACCTGTGCAAGTTCTACCTTTGCTTCGGAGGCATTCAACGCATAGATCATAAGCTCGAGCTCAGTCCTCGTGCACATTATATCGTCAAGCCTAGCAAGAACGAAGTGATGCGGATCTTGGAAGAGGAGAACGTCTTCATGAACTATCGCTGGCTCTCACGTAGCTTAGTTATACTTGCTTTGGATTTCACTTGTAAACTCAACAAACACAACCAAGGTAAAGTACAAAGAGGAAGAGGAAAGCAAAACAAAAGAAAAGGAAAGTAAAGAAACGAACATAAATAAAAGTTTACCTTTATTGCTTGAGACAATGAAAGAAAGGAGGAGGGTACATCGGTGTCACTCTCAACATATGCCTCTCTCTCTTACTTTCATGAATCTTCTTCTACCCTAAGCTACATACAAGTTACATAAAAGTAAAAACTAAACTACAAAATGGAAAAACTAGTCTAAAATCCTAACTCTACATTGGCGTCCCATTTTCAGCGCAAGTACAGGCCTTTTATAGGCATAAACCCAATAACTAGGATCCCGGGGAGGTCGGGGGAGCAAACGCTCCCCCTAACTCCCAAGATTGCCGCGAAAACGCGGCAAAAGCCGCGTTTTCGCGGCCAGGGTGTGGCCAGGTGGCCACACCCTGTTGGTGGGTCTCCCCGGTTTCTCCCTCTGACTTTATCTGGAGTTGGTTTTGCAGTTTGGAACCGAGATTTTGAAGAAATGGCCTTGGATTCTTGGCTTTAACCGATCGATCCTGAGAGGATTCTTCTCAACCGGTTTCAACCTCTTGATTTTACCCTGATTTAGTGAGTGCGAATTAATTCTGATTTAATTCAGAATTTTGGTGGGCTTTGGGCTCATTTCTCTTCAACTCCTTAAAGGTTGGGCCTGCAAATAAATTAAACAATTAATTAGGACAATGCAGGCTTTTATTCTAAAATAAGTATGGAAATATGATACTAAATATGCAATATTAGCGACCAATCACTTGGCCTCCAAGTAATGCGGGATTAATTACCATAAAAGAGGTTTAATTAGGCTCTTATTACCCCTTTTCCCTTGAACTTTGGATCTACCTGCAATCAAGACCAAAACACGGTTTAGACCGACAATTTATTCATAGATCGGCGGGAAATGCGATATGATAATGCATAATCGTAGATTAATCACACCCCTACACTTATCTTTTGCTCGTCCCGAGCAAAACAAGAAAAGAAAACTATACTACAAATGTTATTACACCACTTTCGCAGGTGACGCGATTGCACTGAGCATGTGCAATAAGCCGTTAAACCTCTAGGTTACCCCTAGATGAGGAGTGTTGTCTCCTGAGGGTTTTCAGCGGATTGCACCCACAAAATCCATAAAGAAAGAAGACAAATGTTAGTATTTTGAAAACACATTTTGAAAGAGAGACAAGTTTTCGAACTATTTTTGCAAAAAAATATAAGTGATCTAAGGTCATAAGTCCACCACAAATCAATCTTCCTTAAACTTAGTCTCTATGCAAGATCTTGTCTTCAATTAAGGTAAGAATTCAAAATTGGATTGAATATTTTATCTCTCATAAAAACCTAGATAATTTGCACTCTGTGATAGTGAAGATTTCTGGGATTTCAACTCTAACCATCAAGCCATTTATTTATATTATTATTTTTTTCTTTTTCTTCCCTTAGTTTTCTTAGGCTTTCTTAGTTCACCCATGTAGCGAGCCTATAACCGATGACTCCCAAACTAGACGGTCCTAGGGCACCAGATGAGAAAACATCCCTCGGGTTAAAGGACTCGAGTAAACAAGGCCACAAAACTAAGGGGGATTATTTGATTCTTTTGACCACCGTTAGGCGTGAATAATCATGCTTCTTGAGGCATAGTTATCCAGCTTAATAAGTGATGTTTTATTTATATATATATATTTTTATTTTTATTTACTTTATGGCATTTTAGGTCTTTGTTTCCATCCTAAAAATTCTGTAAGTGCGATGTGCATACTATCTAAGGCAAAAAATTTAAGATAAAATTATCTCCCAATTTATCTTACTTAGCCTATAATTTTAAAGAAGATCCATTATTTTGACTAGGTTTAAGATGTCATAATTAAGGCTTTCTTAATTTCTAAGATCATCTTAATTTTCTTAAAAATATATCAAAATTTAGTCTCTTATTTCAAAAAGTTTTTAAAGAAAGAGAAAAATTCTTATACAAAAGGAAAGATTTCTAAAAGTATCCTAAAAGAAGTGTAAAAGAAAGAAAATCTAAAAAACTCTATGTTAGTAAACCCTCCCCCACACTTATCTCATGCATTGTCCTCAATGCATCGTGATGTATGTATGCATGAAACAAATAGAGAGGGAAGGAAAAATCACCTCAAGGTGGTGGTTCCGGTGGCGGTCTGATTGGTCCACGAAATGCGACCCAATCATTCTTGCGTGAAGTCCGGAGGAACCCACCAGAGACCTCCATGATACAACCCACTAGAATGATGTATATATTTATAATTTTTATTAAAAATTTTACCCCATCCAATTTCTAAATTTGCAAAATAATTTCAGAGTCAAATTTATCAACACCTTTGTCCCAGAATGAAGTATAAAAAGATGGAATGATTGATTTGGACTCAGGAAGCACATGAACTAATACCGACTCAGGAAAAAGACTTAAGTCAAGTAAAGGTTCGGGAGTCGAGATTGGTTCAGGAAGTGGGTCCAAATCAAGAAGATGAAGCTCAAGTCCACATTTATTTCCCCATGATGGAATGTGACTATCGAAGATGGTGATTCAAGTTCAGGAATGACAGGTATGGGAATCAAAACTGACTCGAAAATGTTACTCAAATTGGGTAATATAACAGGAGACAATAATGATTCAGGAATTTGAACTGAATCACAAATTTGAGAATCAAAGTCACATTCCTCATTGAGTTCAATTTCACAAAATGAGAACTTGCCAATTTATCAATGGGAGTTTCAAAAGTATGAAATTGGTCAAGTTCAATATGATCATCATAAATGATTGGTGATTCAATTTCACAATGAATAGGTACAGGATTCAATACTGACTCGGGAAAAGGACTGAATTCAGGTGAAGATACCGGAGTCATAATTGAATCAGGAAGTAGAATTGAATCACTAATTTGAGGTTCATGATCATATTCATGCTCAAGTTCAATTTCAGGAAATGGATAACTTGCCAAAATGTCACTGGGATCTTTAACATTAAAAGTTTGGACAAGTTCTGATCGGTGTGCTGAAATTGAATCATGATTTCTAAAATGACAAGAGTCTTGGGTCAGATCAATAGAGTTTGGCATAGCTGAATTGGTCAAAGGTTGATAAGATAGAGTTTCCTCATTCATATAAATGTTAACCAATTGACTCAATTGTGCTTCCACCCTATTGACAGACTCAGCGGATGATTTTTGAAATTGTAATATAGACTCCTACAAGATATGTATACTCTTATCTTGATATGATGTATCTCCAAGTGGTTGCTCTAGAATGGGAGTATAAGAATCTTGGTTTTGAAAATTTTGTGAGTCAAAAATGTGTTGAGATTGAAACTTAGACTCACACAAGAATTCTTTACTCGTTCCCAGGACAAATGGTTGTTCATTATGAGGAGATGGAACTGAGTAAGACTCTTGAATATGTTTTAGAGAGGCCAATGTTTTCTGAAATTGTTGCTCGGCCTCTTGTAAATTGACTTCTACTCTCTTTTCGAACTCAGATTTTTTTCAATTGGTGGTTCAGAAAAAGGAGTATAGGAAGCGAAATCGGGGAATGAACATTGTGTAAATTGTGGACAAGGTGGATATTGTGGACAAGGAGGTTGATAATTAAACTCGGGGGAAGTGAATCCCCATTGACTCTGTGACGAGTTGAAATTATTTTAGAAATTATAGTCATAAGAATGTGGGTATGGGTTGAAATGATTCGGATAAGGCCAACCCGGTGTATGTGGTTGATGCATATTGTAAAACGCCAGGTTGAAATTATCCGAAACAAATGGGGTTGGTGTGAAATATGGATTCATATTCGGATTGAAAGAATTGTTATTATTGAATGCCATTTCACAAACAATCACAAACAAAAAGGAAAAATCAAACAACAAACAAAAAGAAAATAAAAATCAAAACCAACCCAATAGGAGGGTTGACCTAAACCTAGATGTCCCTAGGGGCCAACGTCTATTAAAATTTTATTAGGGCTTGGGTTGTGTGAGTGGGGAGATGATTTTTGGGCGAAGGAAGGGTGATGAAATTCCCACCTTATCTTGTTTGGAGTTTGCCCTTAAGTTCAATTCGTGCAAGTGTGCAATATAGACAAGAATATAACACAAAGCGATAAATCACCCACGTGTTTGTCCTATGCTATATGCAATACCATATGTACATCTCCATCCAAATCACAACAACAGAACAAAAATATAGTATTTTGGAATTGAATTGACACGTGCCTAAATGCAAATGTCTAAACCGTTTTAAACGCGTCCAAATGCCGTATTTTAGTTCTTTATTTATTATGGTGTGTAGGCAATCAAAGCAAGAAAGATAGCAGTACAAATCCACTAGCTATTACAATTCACACATCCCAGCACAACAACATATACAATGTTCACACAATGGCCGCGTTTTCGCGGCAAATGTCGCGGTTGCGCGGCTTTTGTTTGGAAGCTGGGTCCTTACTTTCTAGAGCAGGGAGGTACAAAGCTAGTTTATGTTCTGCAATATGAAGCACCTGTCAATATTGCCCTGCACACCAAAACAGAAAAGATAATGTTAACAAAAACGTGAAAACAAAACCATTCCCCTCCCCGGCAACGGCGCCAAAAATTTTGATCGGGGCGGAACTAGCACTCAAAAATGTGTATTATGTGAAATCAAATGAAAAGCTCGAATGTGCTAATGTACCCTCGATACTTCCGTTATAGCATTGGCTTAATGGGTCGTATCCACAGGGAAGGGAGGCGATAGAAGCATTAACAGTTTCTATTCACGTCTTTTGTTAACAGTTCTTCTTTGTTAAAAGAATGATAAAGAATGAAAAAGAAAAGAAAAGGAAATCCAGAATGTGGTAGGTGAGGAGAGCGATGAAAACGGCAAAGAAAGCAAAATAAAAGTGAGTTGGAAAATGAATAGAAAAGAAAATGGAACAAGGTTGAACTAAGAGGATGGTGAAAACATCGATAGAAAAATAAGAAAAGAAGCTTGAAAATAGTTTCTAAAAGAAGAGAAAAGAAAACTCATGGCTACTAACTACTTTATACTCCACTAACCATGCTAACCTCTTCATGATAGTTGCCTTACATTTTGATCCTCGGCCATCACAATCCTTGGCTTCAAGAGACGATACAAAGCATGGCTCATGGATGGTTCATCACAATCAAAACATGCATCAAGATCAAGCTAATACAAGCATCAACTCATCAACATTAAAAGAAAGCATGAACTAAAAGAGAGTTAGCTTGGTTAGCAAGTTAGCAAGTTAGATGTTAGAACCCATCATCTTTGGCCATCAATGGCTCTTGCAAGAACAAGGCCTTGTAGAGGCAACCCGATTCATGTGGATTATCAAGTAAGTGGTTAGATGGTTAGTGGTTAGTAGTTAGATTGCCATGAGAAGAAAAGTTAGCAAGAAATCATGTAGAAGATGAAGGAGATTACATTGGAAGAGAAAGGAGGCATCTTTACATAGACTGTCACTATCTATTTCAGCGGATTGCACCCACAAAATCCATAAAGAAAGAGAAACAAAGAGTTAGTATTTTCGAAAAGCATTTTTGAAAGAGAAAATATTTGAAATATAATTGTAAGATCTAAGCAATCTATAAGTTATAGGAAAACTGAATTTTTCATTCCTAAGCTTAGTCTCTATTCAAAAATTTGTTATCAATTAAAGTAAGGAATCAAATTGTACATCTCATCTAGTCTATTACTTTACCCTAAGTCATATGCACCTTATGACTGTGAAAATTTTAACTAAGGGTTCATTACTCTAACTCTTATGCCTTATTTATTTATATATATATACTTTTTTTTTGTGCTATTATTCCTTAGTTCTATTAGGCTTTCTAATCTGCCCATGTAACGAGCCTTTAATCAATGACTCCCAAACCAAACGGTCTTAGGGCACCAGGTGAGAAAACACCCCAAGGACTTAAGGACTCGAGCAAATAAGGCCACAAAACTAAGGATTTTATTATATGGACCTCTTTTAGGCGTGAATACTTATGCTTTATTAGGCACAAATACCCAGCTTAATCAGAGGATATATCTTTTTTTCTCAAACATATCTAATCATCTTTCGCATAAATACTAAGGCTTGCTTAGGCCAAAGTACCTAGCTAATCAATAATTAGATTTGCTTATTTCTTTCTTTTTCTTTTTATATATATATATATTTTTTATAAGGCATAAGAATCTTTGTTTTTGAACCCTAAGTGTGTAAGTGTATGAGGTGTGCATACTTCATCAAGGTAAAGATCAAGACTAAATTACTTTTGACAAATTATCTTCCTAACCCTAAAAATCAAACAAATAATCTTATTTTGACCAAGTATAAGAAATCCTAATTTAGATTTTCCTATTCCTTAAAATTTAACTTAATTTCTTACAAAAAATATGTCAAAGTATTGTTTCCATTTTCAAAAAGTTTTTAAAAGTAAAGAAAATGTTAATATTTTGTTTTTTTTAATAAAAAGAAAAAACGAAGTTGTGTTAGACCCTCCCCCACACCTATCTCATGCATTGTCCTCAATGTGTGAATTAATGCATAGATGCATGAAAAAGACGAAAGGGAAGGAAAATGTTACCTTAAGGTGGTGGTTCCGGTGGCGGTCTGATTGGTCCACGAAATGCGGCCCAATCAACTTTTTGTGGGATTCGGAGGAACCCACCAGAAATATCTTTAATATAACCCATTAAAAAGATAAATCCATGAAGAATTTTTATTAAAAATTTAACCCCATCTAATTTCCAAATTCCATAATTGATTTCGGAGTAAAATTTGTCAACCACCTTATCCCAAAATGGAGTATGAAATGATAGAAAGGTTGACTTGGACTCAGGAAGTATAGGAACTAATACCGACTCAGGAAGGTGACTTACATCAAGTAAAGGTTCAAGAAGTGTGTCCAAGTCAAGAAGTTGAAACTCAAGTCCACATTGATTTTCCAACAATGAAATGTGACTTAATATTGGTGATTCATGTTCAGGAATGATAGGTGGGGGAATCAAAACTGACTCTAACATATTACTCAAGTTTGGTAACAAAACAGGAGTCAAGATTGATTCAAAAAGTTAAACTGGATCACAGATTTGAAAATCTAGGTCACATATCTCATTGAGTTCAATATCTAAAAAATGAGAACTTGCCAATTTGTCAATAGGATTTTCAAAAGTGTAAAATTGGTCAAGTTCAATATGATCATCAAAAATGGGTGATTCAATTTCATGATGAATTGGTACAGGATCCAATGTTGACTCGGGGAAAAGATTAAAATCAGGTGAAGATACCAGAGTCATTATTGAATCAGGAAGTAAAATTGAATCCCTAAGTTGGGGTTCATGATCATATTCATTTTCAAGTTCGATTTCGGGCAAGGGATAACTTGCCAAACTATCAATATTATTTGGAGTTTAGGCAAGTTCAAATGACTGTTCTGAAATGGAACCTTGATTTCCAAAACTACATGACTTTCGGCTCTAACAGATTGGTTAGTGACATCAGAACTGGTCAAACGGTGAGAACGTAGAGATTCGACCATCATATCTATGTCACGATTTCGAGCATTTTGAGCATGAGTCATGGCTTCAAGCATCTTTTCATAGTTGATGGATTCATTGTTTTGATGAAAAGATGAAGTATTGTCTTGAAAGTGGTAGTGAAATTGTGAGTCCATCAGAATTTGTGATTGTTGTTTGGACTCACGCATACTCCTTTCCAAAATTGATGGTTTTCTATTTTGGACTTGTGGAACTGAGTATGACTCTTGGGGATATTATGGACTAGGTGGATAAGGGGGACAAGTTGGTTGAAAATTATGCTCGGGGGAGGTGAATCCCCACTGACTCGGTGAAGAGTTGAAATTATTATGAAAATTATAGTTATTAGATTGGGAGCATGGGTTATATTGATTCTGATAAGACCAATCCGGCACACTAGGTTGGTTAAAGTCATGATATGCCGGGTTGGTAATATCCGAAAATGAACTCGGTGTGTAATATGGATTATTATTAAAGTTGAAAAAATTATTATTATAAGCCATATCACACAATGGAATACAAACAAAAAGAAAGAAAAAAACAAGCAAAGAAGCAAACAAATAAAAGGAAAAAATTCTAACTAGGTTAGGGTAGACCTATGACCTAGACGACTCCTAACTGATTAGACTGTCCACGGGAGGTTTAATGCAGACTTTGACCACAAGCTAATCAGCCAGGTCAGGGCAAGGTTGGTGGGAGGTTTTCCGTCAAAGACGTTCCTTAATTAAATAACCACCAACCTTCGGGCTTTCGGCCCTCAATCCCTTTCCTAGACACTGATTTGGCAAGAGTCAAATTCCAACACCTTTCCCCCTTAGGATAATCTCCTAATTGAGTCCGAGATGTCCCTAGGGCCAACGTCTACTCATTTTTAGTTAGGCTTGGGTTAATGAGTGCTTGGAATCTGATTTTTGGGCTAAGGAAGGGTGATTAAATACCCACCTTATCTTGTTAATGGGTGGTGCCCTTAAAATCAATTTGTGCAAGTGTACAAGATAAATAAGATTCACTCAAAGCGATATAAATCAACTAAGAAGTGAGTCCTATGCTAAATGCAATGCGAACGTACCTTGCTTCAGCACTCTTCAACAGTAAAAATAAATGAATTGAAAAGACACGTGCCTAAAATGCAAACTTCTAATCAATTTTTTATCTTTTCAACAAATGTTTTACTGTTGATTATTAGCAGGCTTATGTGATGGCATATAAGAAAAAGTAAAGTTGCAGAAAACTATAATTTGCAAAGCAAGCAGCCCGGCAAAAATAACGTTAGTAGTCCACTCCTTTTTGCCGCGGATCCGCGGCTTTGGCTGCGAAAACACGACAAAGCAGAGGGCACTTGGTCTCTGCTTTCTAGAGCAGAGGCCCAAGGCCAGTTATATGTTACTGCAACTTTAATTTCCTGCTTTGCTTGCCCTTAACCTGCAACAGAGAAGAAAATTCATTTTAATTCTAAAAAATTTTTTAAAAAAATCAGATTTCAATAAAAACGTTACCCTCCCCGGCAACGGTGCCAAAAATTGATTAAGGCAAAACCTGCACATAAAAATAAAGAATTTCAGATTTAGAATGAAGATGTGCAAGTGCTCAATTCTTACCGCTATAGCAAGTGGCTATGCGGGTCGTGATCCACAAGGAGGGTTTTGCGATAGAAGCGTTTACGTTTTTGTATTGAAATCTTTATGAAAACCAAACGAAAGTTCTTCTCTGTTTTTAAGTTAAAAAAATGGAAAAGAATTATGTCAAAATTAGAAGAAAATGAGAGATGAAGAAGGTGAAAAAAATCAGAAAACGGCGAAAGCGACTATGTACAAATGATTATTTACAAGGAAGTGAAAAGGAGTGGTGTTGGTGATTTAATTTACAGAAATGAAAGAAAAGAAAGAAGAGGAAGAAATACTTACCTAGATTGCTTGATGACTTACCTGAAAACCTTTGCATGTTCTACCTTTGTTTAGGAGGCGTTCAACGCATAGATCATAAGCCCGAGCTCAGTCCCCGTTCGCATTATATCATCAAGTCTTGCACAAGCATGAAGTGATACGTCTTGAGGAGAAGAACGTCTTCATGAACTATCGTTGGCACTCACATAACATCGTTATACTTGTGCTTTGGAATTCACTTGTAAACTCAACAAAAACAAACGAGGTAAAGTAGAAGAGGAAGACAAAAACAAAAGAAAATGAAAGTAAAGATACGAACATAAACAAATGTTTACCTTTATTGCTTGAAACAATGGAAGAAAGGAGGAGGGTACATCGGTGTCACTCTCAACATATGCCTCTCTCTCTTACTTACATGAATCATCATCTAACCTAAACTTACATACAAGTTACATAAAAAGAAAAGAAACACCTAAACTAAGAAATGGAAAACTTGGCTAAATTCTATCTCTGCATGGTCGTCCATTTTCAGTACAAAGAATGGCCTTTTATAGGCAAAACCCTAACATCAGGATCCCGGGGAGATCGGGGGAGCAAACGCTCCCCCTAACTCCCCAACCTTGCTGCGGAAACGCGGCTTGGGCCGCGTTTTCGCGGCCAGGGTGTGGCCAGGTGGCCACACCCTGTTGGTGGGTTGCCCTGGTTTCGCCCTCTGACTTTATCTGGAGTTGGTTTTTCAGTTTGAGTCCCGGATTCTGACGAAATGGCCTTGGATTCTTGGCTTTAACCGATCGATTCTAAGAGGATTCTTCTCAACCGGTTTTCAACCTCTTGATTTTGCCCTGATTTACTGAGTGTGAATTAATTCTGATTTAATTCAGAATTTTGGTGGGCTTTGGGCTCAGTTCTCTTCATCTCCTTAAAGAATGGGCCTGCAAATAAATTAAGCAATTAATTAGGACAATGCAAAGTTTTATTCTAGAATAAGTATGGAAATATGATACTAAATATGCAATATTAGCGACCGATCAATATATAAAACTTTATCAAACTCAAAATCTTTCTCCCCCTTTTTGTCAATCATCAACAAAGGGGTAAAAACCAAAAAAAACAAAATCTTCTCCCCTTTTTTTAATACAAAGAAACAATCATCAATAAGGGGTAAATAAAGACAATGTTCTCCCCTTTTTTGTCTGAAACAAAAACAAAACAAAATAGGGGTGACAATCAATTAGGATATCAATTGAAAATATGTCAAAGTAGCATCTTGATGCCAATTGAAAGTAAACATAGATCAATCAACAAATGGTATATGCGATATACATTCATGAAGAGGAAGATGTGAAGCTTCCCTACATAGATACATTACATGAAGGAGGGATGATAAGCCCTAATTCACATAACGTACACTATGCAATGCATAAGAGGTGATGTGAAGCCCCCCCTACACACGTGTACCACATAAAGAAGAGATGTCAAGCTCCTCAATACAAGATACACTCAACATGAATCTATATGTAGAAGAGATGTTAAGCTCTCCTTGCATATAGGCAATACAAATCAAAACTTTTGTATTTATCTTTAAACAAAATTTTGAGATACCAATTTAAAAACATACAAATAAACATCTTGATATCAAAAGAGAGTATTTTTTCTTTTAAGTATATGATATCAAAACAAATTTTTATTTTCTATCATAAAGCAAGGAGTGGAAATACAAATACCAATTGAAATATGAAAATCGAATTTTCTCCCCCTTTATGAAATACCAACAAAAACAATGCGTAGGCTTGAAATAAGATACCAATTGAAAATTGAATCAATTGAAACAAAATTGAAACTCAAGCTTAGCTTAAACAAAATATATATGTATGAAAATTTTAATATCAATCGAAATTGATACTATTGGAATTGAAAGCATACATACATACAAACATATATGAGTATACAGGAAAGGTCAAAATTGATACCAATTGAAAGAATCCAATGATACCAATTGAAACATCAATAATATCAAAGTATAACTCATATAACCTATCCTCCCAATCATGTTCAAGTTTAAAATGATTTTCACTATAAAGCATACATGAGCATGATCGCCCATCCATCCGCCGGCGGATGGTAGGGGTTTTCAAAAAAGATTTGAAAATATAGTATGTATGAAAAACTCTACCAAATGAGGAATATCGCAACTAGTTATATGAAAAATTTGTAAACTAGTACGAAATCCTTCAAGTAAGGAATAAAACAAAATTATTTTTCATAAACATGAAATTCACAAAATAGTCAACACTCATAATCAATTAAGCATAAATATGACTCATGAAAACAAACACATGAGTAAACAATAAATGTGAGTGTACAAATAAGATGTGAAGATCATAATCATGAAAGATGGACAATAGGCTCAATATTCCTTGAAACATGAAAACATGAAAATCATCAAAACTATTTAATCTTCAAGGTATATGTATGTCCTATACAAACTAAAGTAAACATACATATCCAAATACAACGAGTCCACAAAGATATATGCATGAAGGCACGTGGCTCAAAAGGATGTATATGTATAAACAATAGTTTGGATAAAATAGACATATACGTGAAGTTAAACAAAAATCATAAAACAATTCCAAAAGAGGGAATACAAGTTTAAAATGTATGAATCATCAAAACTAGACTATACTAGCACATCTAATGGGTTCAAATAAGCATTCAAACTCAAACATATATAGATTTATTTGTGGCCCACTATATGTACAAGTATAAATCCTAGTCTTAATGAAAACTAACATTTAAACATATATTCAAAGCATGAAGCATAAAACAAGACAAAAATCATCATGATAAATAAAAACATGATTATTATGCAAATCCACATGTTATTAAACCTATGATAAACATGATAGCTAAATAAACGGTGAGAACACGAAATAATAGACCATATTAAACATGGGTGTCTCAAAAGGCTATACATGCATGTCAAGGGTCTAATAATCATGGCATGAACATAATAATCTATAAATAATGAAACATGCTATAAACAATGAATATGAAAAGTATGTAAACAATAATTAGGAGTTAGAAATCGTTACCAAAACCTAGAAGGCAACTTTCCTTGTCTCCAAAACATGGTGGTCCTCTCCACCAAACATCCCTTGAAAGTGATGCATCCAAATAATCATTATGAGGTTCGGAACGCATCCACTCCAAGGTACCTCTACTCTCACGTCATGCGAGAGCCCACACCTACATCAAACATAAGAGGGGTGGTCTTTGGTACCCGTACTCTTTTGGATCCATGGGGGTTAGTATCATTCCTAACCCAAACAAATTTATTTGCTAAATTATAATCATGTATACGATCAAAACAAAATTTAGCAAGGTGGCCCTTGCGTTCACAATGTGTACAAGTGTACACATGAGCATACATGGTGTGATGATGGTGACCGTGGGAAGCATGTGTATGCCGTGGAGGGTGTGCATGAAAAGATGGAACTTGTTTCTTTTGAAACAAAGTTTCCAAACGTGTGTGGCTCTTGGCACATTGGCTCAAGGTGGAGCCCAAAAAATCCATATTCTTCTTAAGCATGGATATATCTTATTCAATTAAAGAAGAGGTGGCACATACAATAGGTGAAGTGTGTGATACTACCCTAGCATGGCAAACATGTGCATCAATATTATTTTGTAAAGAAACATTTTTCTTTAAACATACATCTAAATCATTTGAAATAGAGATTATTTTATTTTTCAAAGCAACATTCTCTTTTAAAACAAAATCAACTTTTAAAGACAAATTTTCATTTTTCTTCAACACATTGTCACAATCATTTTTATTTTTCAAAAAATTATTTTCCTTTAGTGCAAGGTCTAGTTGAGATCTCAATGAATCCCTTTCATTATAGACCTCAACCTTCTCTTGCAAAACCTTGTCAAGTCTAGAATGCAAACCTTTATTTTCTTTTTCAATTTCTAGACTTTTCTTTTTCAAAATTTTATATTTTTCAAACAATTTTTCGCAAACAATAGACAACTCTTCATTCAAAGCATTGGCATCCATATAATCATGATCATCAAATGAAGAGCTAGCACTATCTAGTTGAGTATCCGAATGTACCTCAAGGGAGTCATTCCCTTGGATCATGAAGCATTGTGAGTCGGATTCTCCACTAGATTCCTCCGGTTGGATTTACAATTGAAGCTTGGAGGTGGTGGTGGTTGTCAACATATTCCACACTGCAAATGCAGAATCAAAGTTAGAAGCAAACATAAGATAATCTTTAGGTAGCGTGCTTCTAATGGCCTCAAGGGCTAGTGCATTGGCCCCTATATGCTTGCTATCACTAAGGTAGGATTCCTTGGTAATGGCAAGATGAACCTTATATCCTAGGGTTTGTAGGTATATGGACATCTTAGTCTTCCAAACAATGATGTTGGAAGGGTCAAACATAGGTGGGGTCATGAAGTCCATGGGTCCAAACTATATGTGTGCAAACAAGCAAATACAAATGATGATTAGCAAAACCAAGATCACACTCCTAGGATGTAAAGCCTAAAGTATTAGGAGCGTAGGCTCTGATACCAATTGAAAAACACTTAGAGGGGGGGTGAATGGTATAAATGCTAATCTAGAACCTAAATGCACTAAATGCAGAAGCTTAAAATAATTTTGCAATCACACTTAATACAACCAACAAGTGTAGCCGAATTCCCCGTGAAGGGCTCTGGACTAACTCCTCTTGATTCCCCTAGATAAGGGTTGAGGTGCTATATGAAGCTCTTGTTGTTAAGTATAAGTGAGGCACACACAAACAAGCCAAACATATAAGGATGATAAGCAATATGAAATAATGCAAGGCACAACACAAGCAATATATGATATGAATGAATGAATGATGCTTTGCATAATTAAAAGAGTGAGAGGGTTAGAGAGACAATGGATCAAACGCTAACAACAAGATATGTTTCGAGGTTCGAGCCCCTAGCTCTACATCCCCGCCTTCACCACCGTGAAGGATTTCCAATCCACTATCTCCCACCGAGGGAACCTCCACCGAGGAGGATTTGTTACAACAAAGGGAGTACCGAACTCCTCTCTCAAACACCACCTCACAACCGAAGGGTAGTCCCGTAGCCAAACAACAACCAATGCACCTCACACTTGAGGGATACAAACCAACTCCAACTCCACCTCACCAAGAGGGAGTAAACCACAATCTCAACCTCTACCAAAGAGGGAGCAACCAACAAATGAAGGTTTATAACAAGTGGTATATCTCAACCACAAACCTTTTCTTTTTTTCAACAAAACAAGATCCTAATAGATTAGGATAGAAGATAAGCTCAAGTGTGGAAAACTAGAGTTTGGAAAACAAAAACTCAAAGAAAAATACTTGGGAAAACTCTTTGTAAAAGATAGAAATGAATAATAATACAAATCTCCCAAATTTCTATTTTCTTTAATTTTTCCAAAAACTCTAAAACAAATAAGATGAATCCTTTTTGGCACTAAAACTCTTTTGAAAACTTGTTTAAAACACTTGAGAAGATCTGAAAATTTTGCTCTAAAAAACTTAGCCAAAATCCCAAAGAGATGGGGTTTATATAGGCCAAACAGAAAACTAGCCGTTAGGCTGATCTGGCAGCCTGATAGGCTGGCAGTCGACCGGCCGGTCGACCGCCAACGGTCATAAATATGACCGTTGGGCAATCCCGGTCGACCGCCCAGATACAGAGAGCAAAGCTCTCTGGACGGTCGACCGGTCCGGTCGACCGTGCCTGTGTCTGCCAGATGTGCACAAGGCTGTGCACGTCGGTCGACCGCAACAGTCGACCGGCCTTTGGTGCGATCGACCCTGCGGTCGACCGACCTGGCATGTTAGCCACAGTCTGGGTCAGAAACTGGGTTAGAAAAACATGTTAAAATATTTCTAAAAATACTTTAAAAACTTCTAAAAATCCCCAAAAATAGTTTTACCATTTTGCATTGATATATAAACATGTGATAAAAATTTCAACTCAAATATCAAGCAATTTGAACTATTTTTGTGTCTTATCATTTTTACCAAAAACCAAAACTTGTATTTTGTCAAACTTGGATTTTTCAATACATGAATAGGATAGTCAAAATAAGTTTGTCTAAGAAGTTTAAGCATGCATGTATAGAAAGAATAC
The DNA here is from genome assembly GCA_038442645.1 of Agave tequilana. Classification (NCBI taxonomy): domain Eukaryota; kingdom Viridiplantae; phylum Streptophyta; class Magnoliopsida; order Asparagales; family Asparagaceae; genus Agave; species Agave tequilana. The sequence continues at coordinate 56,649 of JAVJIF010030343.1, read as the reverse complement.
ATCTACTATACATATAAACCATTTAAACTTGTTTTGATCAATCTATTCATGAAAACAAATATCGGTTAAACTAAAAACCAAAAAACCATAAAACGTGTGTGTTGTATACTTGAGCATATCAACTATTCTTTTCTTTACAAATGGATCTAAAACACACTAAACTAAACTAGGATACCTAAGTCTTCTTGATGATCTTCCATCTTCAAGCCGACTCGATCCCAAACGTGATCCTCCAAGTGCAAAGGTATGATCTTGATGCTCGGGCACTGGAGTTGCCAAGTGAAGGCTTCCAAACTCCTCTTTTTGAAGTAATCACCAACTAATATCTTGATCAATGATCTGTAACTAAAATCACAAGATTATTAGTAAACATAACTACATGAGTTAATCATCATCAAAACTAGAGAGGAAAGCCTCCGGGCCAACATGTAGCCGAATTCTTGGTGAAAGGCTCTGGACTATCTCCTCAAGATTCCTCTAGATAAGAGTTGAGGTGCCACTATGGCTCTCTTGATTGAATACAAATGTGAGTAAACAATCCCAAGCATATAACAATTAAGCACAAGATATATCAAGCATATAAAGATGACAGCAATATAAGCATGAAGATATAAACACAAGTGAGAGCTAGAGAGAGCAATCGCAAACATGGGAGATTTGTTTCGAGGCTCGAGCACCCTTGCTCTACATCCCCGCCTTCAACACTATGAAGGATTTTCACTATAAACGATCCCACCGGATCACTCGGTGCCGCAACACCTACAACGAGTGCACACTAGAACTCCTTGGACTCACTAGTCCCTCTCTTGTTCCCGTAAGAGCAACATGCAAGCACACTAGCTCGCTGAGGTTGCACCTCTACACCGAGCTCTCACATGAACTCGAAACAACACGAAGCCGCAAGATCACCTCCTCAAATACAAGATGAAACACTTGGTGATCTAAACACTTTGATCACCTAAAAATACTCTCACAACAAAGATCTCTAGAGGATTGATATAGCAATGGATAACTTAAGTATGTATGAGAAAACTAGATAGAATAGTGGAGGAAAAACTCAAGAAATCTCTTTTGAAAATCACTCTTGAAAACTCTCCTTTTGATATAAAAATATTAGCCCTAAAATAAGTGGAGATAAACACATAGAGAGGAAGGAAAAACTAGCTTGAAAACTCTCTAAAAATCTTGTTTAAAACAGTCCAAGGGAACCCCAATTTATAGGCTCCCTAAATATGGCCGTTGGAGGCCAAATCAGCAGCTGATGTTGCTGTCGGTTGACCGCCCGGTTGATTAGTCTACGATTATGCATTATCATATCGCATTTCCCACCGATTTATGAATAAATTGTCGGTCTAAACCGTGTTTTGGTCTTGATTGCAGGTAGATCCAAAGTTCAAGGGCAAAGGGGTAATAAGAGCCTAATTAAACCACTTATATTGTAATTAATCCCGCATTACTTGGAGGCCAAGCCAAGAATTATCTAGAAGATTCATTGAACCTAGACTCCTGCGCATGTCAGACGAATATGCGGACGAAATTACCCAAAACCGAATATACCCTGACAATCTACGAGGCCAGAGGAATGTTCTGACGAAAACCAGGGAGCTATCTCCCTGGTATTGCCGCAGAAACGCGGCAATAGCCGCGTTTCCGCGGCAAGGCAGTGGAGCCACGCGTCGATTTTAGTTACAGATCATTGATCAAGATATTAGTTGGTGATTGCTTCAAAAAGAGGAGTTTGGAAGCCTTCACTTGGTAATTCCAGTGCCCAAGCATCAAGATCATACCTTTGCACTCGGAGGATCACGTTTGGGATCGAGTCGGCTTGAAGATGGAAGATCATCAAGAAGACTTTGGTATCCTAGTTTAGTTTCGTGTGTTTTAGATCCATTTGTAAAGATAAGAATAGTTGATATGCTCAAGTGCACAACACACACGTTTTATGGTTTTTCGGTTTTTAGTTTAACCGATATTTGTTTTCATGAATAGATTGATCAAAACAAGTTTAAATGATTTTTATGTATAGTAGATGTATTCTTTCTATACATGCATGCTTAAACTTCTTAGACAAACTTATTTTGACTATCCTATTCATGTATTGAAAAATCCAAGTTTGACAAAATACAAGTTTTGGTTTTTGGTAAAAATGATAAGACACAAAAATAGCTCAAATTGCTTGATATTTGAGTTGAAATTTTTATCACATGTTTATATATATCAATGCAAAATGGTAAAACTATTTTGGAGAATTTTAGAAGTTTTTAAAGTATTTTTAGAAATATTTTAACATGTTTTTCTGACCTAGTTTCTGACCCAGACTGTGGCTGACAGGCCAGGTCGGTCGACCGCAGGGTCGACCGCACCAAAGGCCAGTTGACCGTTGCCGTCGACCGACGTGCACAGCCTTGTGCACGTCTGGCATGCACAGACACGGTCGACCGGACCGGTCGACCGTCCAGAGAGCTTTGCTCTCTGTATCTGGGCGGTCGACTGGGCGGTCGACCGGGATTGCCCAACGGTCATATTTATGACCGTTGGCGGTCAACCGGCCGGTCGTCCGCCAGCTTGTCAGGCTGCCAGATCAGCCTAACGGCTAGTTTTCTGTTTGGCCTATATAAACCCCATCTCTTTGGGATTTTGGCTAAGTTTTTTTAGAGCAAAATTTTCAGACCTTCTCAAGTGTTTTAAACAAGTTTTCAAAAGAGTTTTAGTGCCAAAAAGGATTCATCTTATTTGTTTTAGAGTTTTTGGAAAAATCAAAGAAAATTGAAATTTGGGAGATTTGTATTGTTATTCATTTCTATCTTTTACAAAGAGTTTTCCCAAGTATTTTTCTTTGAGTTTTTGTTTTTCAAACTCTAGTTTTTCCACACTTGAGCTTATCTTCTATCCTAATCTATTAGGATCTTATTTTGTGGAAAAAGAGAAAAGGTTTGTGGTTGAGATATACCACTTGTTGTAAACCTTCATTTGTTGGTTGCTCCCTCTTTGGTAGAGGCTGAGATTGTGGTTTACTCCCTCTTGGTGAGGTGGAGTTGGAGTTGGTTTGTATCCCTCAAGTGTGAGGTGGATTGGTTGTTGTTTGGCTACGGACCTACCCCTCGGTTGTGAGGTGGTGTTTGAGAGAGGAGTTCGGTACTCCCTTTGTTGTAACAAATCCTCCTCGGTGGAGGTTCCCTCGGTGGGAGATAGTGGATTGGAAATCCTTCACAGTAGTGAAGGCAGAGATGTAGAGCTAGGGGCTCGAACCTGGAAACATATCTTGTTGTTAGCGTTTGATCCATTGTCTCTCTAACCCCCTCTCTCTTTTAATTGTGCAAAGCATCATTCATTCATTCATATCATATATTGCTTGTGTTGTGTCTTGCATTATTTCATATTGCTTATCATCCTTATATGCTTGGCTTGTTTGTGTGTGCCTCACTTATACTTAACCACAAGAGCTTCATATAGCACCTCAACCCTTATCTAGGGGATCAAGAGGAGTTAGTCCAGAGCCCTTCACGGGGAATTCGGCTACACTTGTTGGTTGTATTAAGTGTGATTGCAAAATTATTTTAAGCTTCCGCATTTAGCGCATTTAGGTTCTAGATTAGCATTTACACCTATTCACCCCCCCTCTATGTGTTTTTCACTACACTCTTGTGTTATCCCTTGTGTGTTTAGCTTAATAATTTTAATTTACATAAATAGTTTTTAATTCCGCATTATTCATCATTAGATCAGCTTATCACCTATTCACCCCTCCAAGGTGAACTTCAATACATACATACACGCTTATTAATTCTCATGCATATACCAAACACACACACACACACACACACACACACACTCACGTGTATACACTCAGGCACACAACCCATCTTGTGTAATAAATCCGTGGACACACTAACATTTCACGCAATTATACACATATTTGCAAGCCTACCCTACCATAATAATTCATGCATGCATATCTTATAAATCAAGAAGAGGAAGAGAAGAAGGGACTCACACAATCGCAAGGCTCGTGGTGTGCTGACGGAGGCTCCAGCGGAGGGGGCAGAGGCCGCAGAGAATGACAATAGAATGCCAGAGAGGGGTAGGGTGTCCTCTCGCTCATCGACAGAGAAAATCAAGCTCCGGCGGGTCCCAACGGCAAGGGGAAGAGGGGCTAAGGTCATGGTATGGATGGTTGTACAAGAGGTTGCACCATTGAAGAGAAGAAGCCTGGGGGTGCGTGGAGATGGGTTGAAGGCTTCTGTGCTCAAGGCCACTTGCATGACCATAGAGGAGGAGGCCCGACTTTTGGCAATGGAGTGATGAAACCCAGTGGGGTGCAAATGGTTCCGGGCCCGACAGAGGTAGGGAGTGCAGCAGGGGGAAACTTCGGGGCTGCCATGCTCAAGGCCTGGACATGCGCGCAACAAAGGCGAGGAGCGCTACGCGTAAAGGGCCCGCTGGGAGGTGATGCTTGGGATCTCGCTGTGACGGAGCTCACCAGAGAGGGGATCGGCCATAAGATAGGGCCGTTGGAGGCATTGTGTGTTGGCTGTGTGGCAAGAGGGGGACTAACTAGGCTTCCTTGCTACCCGAAGCCCAAGGGGAAAGATGATGGAGGTGGGTTCACGACAACATGATGGCCTGAGTGTCCGCGGCGGTGCTTCGGAGGTGGTGCACACGGCTCGTGCAAGAATCTCGCCAGAGAGAAGGAAGCATGGAGGTTGAGCCATGGGGGCACGGAGGAGTAGGAAGCATGTGACAGGGTTCAGAAGTCTCGATGGTGAAGTCTAAGGAACTCAGTCATGGCGTGGAGGGGGTGGAATTAGGTATGGTTGTAAGGAAAAGTGAGAGTGAGATTACGTGAGAGAGATGGATTAACATCTAAGAGATAGAGAGAGAACAGGTGAGTGAGAGTGGAGAAAGTGAGAGAGAGGGAAGAGTGGAAGATATGGAACGTAAGAGAGAAATGGAGGGAAAAGTGGAGAAATAGAAGGAGGACCTGGGTTGCACAAGTGTTGCAGGTGAAGGAGAAGACATGGCTTTTAAAGGGTTAAATTGATCTGATTGCTTCCATTTTCAAATGACAAGAGGGCATGGTGGTTGGTGGTTTAAGTTACTTGTTGTGTGGGGTCACATGTTCGATACTTGAGAACACAGTAAATGGGTTTTCTATTTTTATTTTTATTGCATTTGTTTCTTTTTTTTCAATAAATACATAATCATTATTTTATTGGATTAAATTCCATTAATCCAGAAAATCTTCAAAAAAGTCACAAGAATAGAAGATGTCATCTTGAACATTGTTGTGAAGTCAGATCTCTAAAATTTATCTATGATTGTTAATTAAAAATCCCGGAGTTAGTCTGTGACACCGATCGACCCCGAATTGTGATTTTTCTCCAATAATTCCCAAAAAATTTAAAAAATCCATAAAATTTTAAAATATTAGAAAATAATATCTTGAGCTGAAAATCCTCAATTCAATTACCAGGATGATTAAATCAGATATCAGATGCCAGTATTGACATACGTACATTGAAAACTGAGGGTTACAGTAGGTCTTGGCCGTCAGGGTGACGACCCAATATAAGCTGTCGGAGTAACCATCATGAGCGCTTTTGGCTTTTAGAAGAGCTTCCATGTAGGTTTAGCCGTCAGGGTGAGGACCCGATATAGGCTGTAAGAGTGACCATCAGGAGCACTTTTGTCATTCAGGAGTGACTCCGTATAGGTCTGAGTCATCAAGGTGAGGACCCGATATAAGTATAAGAGCGACCATCAAGAGCGCTTCTATCATTCAATAGTGACTTCGTATAGGTCTGAGCCATCAGGGAGAAGACTCGATGTAAGCTGTAAGAGCGACCATCAGGAGTGCTTTTGTCATTCAGCAGTGACTCCATATATATCTGAGCTGTCTAAGTAAGGACCCATATAAGCTACAAGAACAACTATCAGGAGTGCTTCCATCATTCGAAGTGACTCTAAATAAGTCTAAACTATCAGGGTAAAGACCCAATATAGGCGATAAGAGTGATCATCAAGAGTGCTTCCATCGTTCATGAGCGACTCCATACAGATCTAAATCGTCAGAGTGAGGACCCGATATAGGCTGTAAGAACGACCATTAAGAGAGCTTTCATACTTCGGAAGTGATTCCATATAGGTCTGAGCTGTCATGGTGAGGACCCGATATAGGCTGTAAGAGTGACCACCAGATCATTTCCGTCATGCAGGAGTGACTTCGTATAGGTCTAATCCATCAGGGTAAGGCCCAATATAGGCTGTAAGAGCAACCATCAGGAGCGTTTTTGTCATTCATGAGAGACTCCATATAGGTATGAGCCATCAGGGTGAGGACCCGATATTGGCTGTCAGAGTGACCGTCTTGACAACTATTTCTAGTTCAGTCATTTGATGAATCGTATTCAGCAATCAACACCAACTGGCTATAGTCAAATTTAGGATTGAATTCCCATATCAAATTGAAGTTGGATTAGAAGTCTTATTGTATTTCTTATTTTAATTGGCTCTGAGGTCTATATAAAAGTCTACAATCTCTTGTAAAATCATCAGAAAATATAGAAACAAGCTTTGTAATTTAGGTTTTAGTTTCTCTTTCTTATATAAAATTTAGACTTTTAGAGAAGAAATTCTAGTGCTTGAGAAGAAGAAGATCAGAGGAGAAGCGGCGCTTAAAGACTAAACGTGATCCCCAAATTGGTGTTATCATTTTCCTTTTTCTTTTAATTTACTACATGAAAATGAAAATCATGTTTATTGTTTTGCTTTGCAATTTCATTTTCATGAACTAAATCTCCATATCTAAGGCAATGATGTAGGCAATTTTATATGAAGATTCAATTTTGTTGTTTTATGTTATTTCTATTTTACTAATTTGTTTTTCATGTTGGATTCTTATCATGCTAAGTTTCGATTTTCGTTCCTTAAGTAATTAGTTGATGTACACAATTATATTGATTGTTAGGTCTGAGACCAAAAGTAGATGATTTAGTATAGCATCATAGAAATAGGAACCACAACTTGGCACGTTGAGATGGAAAAATTGTGCAATCATATTAGAAAGATCCACCGTGCTTAATGCCTTCTCTAACTTGTAAATCTACTAGATCAAGAGATTATAGATTCCTGTATTAGAGGTTAGAATTAATATTGCTTGAGAGAAAATATTAGTTAAGATAGGGACTTTGATTGTTAACATGAGTAGTATATACTTACTAGCATAATTAGCTTGTTAATTCGGATAACAATTGCCCTAGTATTTTTCCTTTCCAAAGCCACTATCTTTTTTTTTATTTCACTTCCAAATCTATATCTTTATTTCAAGTAAAACTTTGAGTCAATGCACTTTTGATACTTAATAAGATAACAATCCTCATGGGTTCGAGACTCTACTCTATCACTTTATTACTTGTAAACGATTGGTGCACTTGACAATTCGCACATCAACATTTTAGCACCGTTGTTGGAGATTATTTTATCTTAATTAATATAAATACTATTTCACTCTAGTTTTACTTTTAAAATTTATCTTTATCTTTATCTTTTTTTCTTTTGTTCTTTTATTTTCAGGTCTATGGATTACGATTATCAATGAGCTTCACAAAGTTTCAAGCCATTACAAGCATGCGAGTGGTGTGGAGAAAATCATGTTAGTTGATTAAGGTTTTACCTGCACACAAAAATATAGAATTTTAGAACTTATGAATAAGGAGTGCAAGTTCTTAATACTACCGCTATAGCAAGTGACTATACGGGTTGTAATTCACAAGAAGGGACTAGCGATGGAAGCTTTTTTAACAAGTTCTCTTTTAGCTACAATTAATGGTTAAAATTCTTCATTAGCTTCTTAAAAGAAAAGAGAAAAATGGAGTTAAAGTTAAGTTAATAAGAAAGTGGTAGATAGAGAAGGTGGAGAAAATGAAAGTGGATGTGTACAAAGAAATTGAAAAAGATTAAAAGAAATTTGGAAGATTATGGTGTTGGTAATTTACACTAAAATTAAAAGAAAAGAAAACTAAAACCTAAAAAAGTTACTTACCTCTTCGGCGCCTGCTTACCTTTGACCCGTATCGACGATGTACCTTTGTTTGAAGGTGAGCAAAGTATGACAAATAGGATCTTCCCCATTCCCGTATTACACTATGAATTGAAGGGGCAAGCTACGCGACAACAGAAATGAATATTCATCACCATAAGCCATCAACGACACTTGCAAGGGCAAGGAAACTTCGAGACCATCAGTTTCATTTGGATCCACAAACACAGAAGAGGAAAGTAAATGAAAACAAGAGTAAAGAAGTAAAAGAAACTTTGATTCGATTCAAATAACAATAGAGGAAAAGATCACTTACATCGATGTCACCTTCAGTACAAGCTTGCCCCCATTCCTATATGAAAGTTTCTTTCCTCTTAGTTACATAAAGAATACAAAAAATACATGAAAGAAAATAAAAAAATCTAAGTTACAAAGTACAAATTAGCCTAAATTCTACTTTCTGCTTGGTCGTCCCTTTGCCTTTGAGATTGCAGTTATTTATAGGAGAAATGCAGAGGTTAGAATAGTATTAAGATTGGGGAAGCAGAATAGTTTTGAATTTGAATTCTCCCTTTATCTCCAAACTTGATTTGATATGGATATTCAGTTCTAATCTGTAGCTTGTTGACGTGTTGATTACTGAATATAACTTATCAAATGACAGAATTAAAAATAGTGAACAACTTAAGATTGTAGCCCTTTAAGTCTGCTTACTGGATCATCTTGAATCATTAGATTTGAATTTCGTTAGCTAACATTATGATTCAAATACTAAAATGTATCGAGTCAGAATCTGAGCCAAATTTGCTACATCTCATCCGTTGATCTTCTCTTTATCCATTTATCCCTTTGGATTTGGACTTTGTATTTGACATTATCCTCAGTTGATCTTTAGATTTAACCACTTGATTCACCAAAAACTGAATTTAACCAATTGGATTTGGGATCATCTTCCTTAATCAAATGATCTAGTTAAATTTGAATTTAACTTATATTTATTTAATTTTATCCTCTTTCTCCCCATAATTATCTTCTGCAAAATAGACATTTAAGATAAGAAATTTAGCAGATTTATTATACGATAAATGTGGAAATTTAATAAAGAATAATGTAATAAATGTGTGCAATCACAGCCCCACACCTATCTTTTGCTCGTACTCGAGCAAAATAACAAAACTAAATTAAAGATTATTAGCCTACTTTCGTAGGTTACACGATTGCACTGAGCATGTGCAACAAGCTGTTAAACCTCTAGGTCTTCCCTAGAGGACGAGTTTTGTCTCGTAAGGATTTTCAGTGGATTACACCCACAAAATCCATAAAGAAAAGGAAACAAAGTGTTAGTATTTTGAAAACACATTTTAAAGAGAAAAATATTTAAAATATTATTGTAAGAATTAAGTAATCTATAAGTTATAGAAAAACTGAACTTTTCATTCCTAAACTTAGTTTTTATTCAAAAACTTGTTATCAATCAAGGCAAGGAGTCAAACTATATTTTTTATCTAATCTATTACTTTACCCTAAGTCATATGCACCTTCGTGATTGTGAAATTTTGACTAAGGGTTCTTTAACTCTAATTCCTATGCCATATTTATATTTATTTTTGGTAGCATTTATTCCTCAGTTCCATTAGGCTTTCTAATCTGCCCATGTAACGAGCCTTTAGTCGGTGATACCCAAACCGGACAATCTTAGGGCACCAGGTGAGAAAACACCCCTAAGGACTTAAACACTCGAGCATACAAGGTCACGAAACTAAGGGTTTTTATTTATAAAATGTACCCCTTTTAGGCGTGAATACTTATGCTTCATGAGGCACAAATGCCCAGCTTAATCAGAGGATTTATATATATATTTTTTCAAACTTATTAATTATCTTTTGCATAAATACTAAGGCTTTCTTACGCTAAAGCACCTAGCTAATCAATAACTAGATTTGTTTATTTTTCATAGATATATATATATACATACATACATACATACATACATACATACATACATATATATATATATATATATATATATATATATATATATATATATATATATTATAAGGCATAAAAATCTTTATTTTTGAACCCTAAGTGTGTAAGTGTATAAGGTGTGCATATTTCTTCAAGGTGAAGATCAAGACTAAATTACTTTCACAAATTTTCTTCCTAATCTTAGAAATCAAAAAATAATCTTAATTTGATCAAGTATAAGAAATCCTAATTATGAGTCTCCTATTCCTTAAAATTGACTTAATTTCTTACAAAAAATATGTCAAAATATTGTTTCTATTTTAAAAAGTTTTAAAAGTAAAGAAAATGTTAATAATTTTTCTTTTTGAATAATAAAAAAAAAAGCTAAGTTATGTTAGAATCTTCCCCCACACCTATCTCATGCATTGTTCTCAATGTATGAATTAATGCATAGATGCATGAAAAAGAAGAAGGGGAAGAAAAATCTTACCTTAAGGTGGTGGTTCCGGTGGTGGTCTGATTTGTCCATGAAATTTAGCCCAATCTAATTTGCGTGGAGTTCGGAGGAACCCACCAGAAACCTCTCTAATATAACCCACTAAAATGATGTATATATGAATGATTTTGATTAAGAATTTTACCCCATCTAATTTTAAAATTTCATAAATAATTTCGGAGTCAATTTTCACAACACCCTTTTTCCAAAATGGAGTGTGAAAAGATGAAATGATTGACTTGGACTTAGGAAGTACGGGAACTAATACTGACTCAGGAAAGTGATTTAAGTCAAGTAAAGGTTTAGCAATCGAGATTGGTTCAGGAAGTGGGTCCAAATCAAGAAGTTGAAACTCAAGTCCACATTCATTTCTCTATAACAGAATGTGACTTAATATTGGTGATTCAAGTTCAAGAATAACAGGTGTGGGAATCAAAACTGACTCTAAATATTACTCAAGTTGGGTAACCAAATAGGAGTCAATATTGATTCAGGAATTTGAACTAGATCACAAATTTTAAAATCTAGGTCACATTTCTCATTGAGTTTAATTTCATAAAAAAGAGAACTTGTCAATTTTTTAATTGGACTTTCAAAAGTATGAAATTAGTCAAGTTCAATATGAGATCATAAAAGATTGGCGATTCAATGTCATGATGAATCGGCACAGGATCCAATGTTGACTCGGAAAAAAGATTGGAATCAGGTGAAGACACCGGAGTCATATTGAATCAGGAAGTAGAATTAAATCATCAAGTTGAGGTTCAGGATTATATTCATTCTCAAGTTCAATTTCAGGAAAGGGATAACTTGCCAAAATGTCAATGTGACTTTCAAAATTTGGAGTTTGGGCAAGTTCAAATGGGTATGCTGAAATGGAATATTGTTTTCCAAAACAACATGATTCTTTGGCTCTAATAGAATGGTTAGCGACATCAGAAATGGTCAAACGGTGAGAATGGAGAGTTTGGACCATTATATCTATGTCATGATTATAAGCGATTTGAGCCTGAGTCATGGCTTTAAGCAGCTTTTCATAGTCGATCGGTTCATTATTTTTTTGCAATTGGACTTGAAAAGATGAAGTTTTGTTTTAGAATTTGTGGTGAAATTGTGAGTCCGTCAGATTTTGTGATCGTTGCTTAGACTCACGCATACTCATTTTCAAGATTGATGGTTTTCTATTTTAAACTGGTGGAACTGAGTATGAATCTTGAAAATATTGTGGATAAGGTGGATAGGAGGACAAGTTGGCTTAAAATTGGACTCGGGAGAGGTGATCCCCATTGACTCTGTGAAGAGTTGAAATTATTTTGAAAATTATGGTATAAGATTAGGGGCATGAGTTATATTGATTCGGATAAGACCAATCCGGCACACTAGGTTGGTTAAAGTTATGATATGCCAGGTTGGTAATATCCAAAAAAGAGGTAGGGGTATACCATTAAAATTGAAAAAAATATTGTTATAAGCCATATCACACAGGGGATGTCAAACACAAACAAAGTAAAACAAACAAATAAACAAACAAATAAGAAGAAAAAAACCTAACCTAAGTTAGGGTAAACCTTAAACCTAGACGACTCCTAACTGGTTAGACAGTCCACGGGGGGTATATTGCTAAATTTGACCACAAGTTAATCAGTCAGGGAGGGGCAAGATTGGTAGGAGGTATCCGTGCAAAAGCGACGGGCCTAATTAAGCCAAATCACAAGCCTTTGGGGTTTCGTCCCTCAATTCCCAACCTTAGTCACCGATTTGGCAAGCGTCAAATTCAAATCAACTTCCCCCTTAGGTCAGTCTCCTATTTAAGTCCGAGATGTCCCTAGGGCCAACATCTACTCAGTTTTAGTTAGGCTTGGGTTAGTGAGTGAGGAGATTGTTTGTGAGCTAAGGGAGGGTAATGACTTCCCCACCTTATCTTGTTTATAGGATAAGCCCTTAAATCAATTTAGTGCAGTGTACAAGTATATAAAAAAAATAACACTGAAGCAATATTTCATATAAGAATGAACCTTATACTAAATGCTATGCACACATACCTTGGCTCCAGCACTCTTCAACAGTAAATAGAAAATGTAGTGAAATAGATTCCTGCCTAAATGTAAGTCTAAATCATTTTTAGCACTTACAATCAACTTTTTATTATTGTGTTAAAAATGTATATATAATGAGTCAAACAAGAAAATAAATGTTACAGATATTAAATTATACAATTCAGCTAACCTGCAAAAATACAAGTTAGTGTTCACTCAGATTGACACAGGAATGTTATAAATCTGAGGGCTTCTGGGCTCTGCTTTCTTGAGCAGAGTCCAGAGCCACTTATATGTCCACTGCAGCAAAAATTTCTTTTTGTTTAATCTGTACGCCAAGAACAAAGAAGAAAGTTAACCAAAAATATAAATCTAAAAAGAGAATAATTCACCGTCCCTCCCCGGCAACGTCGCCAAAATTTAATTGAGGTTTTACCTTCACTCAAAAATACATAATTTCTGAACTTATGAATAAGGAGTGCAAGTTCTATATACTACCGCTATAGCAAGTGGCTATATGCGGGTCGTGATCCACAAGGAGGGACTAGCGATGGAAGCTTTTTAACAAGTTCTTTTTTATGCTACAATTAATAGTTAAAATTCTTCTTTAGCTTCTTAAAAGAAAAGAGAAAAATGGAGTTAAAGTTAAGATAATAAGAAAGTTGTAGATAGAGAAGGTGGAGAAAATGGAAGTTGATATGTACTAAGAAATTGAAAAAGATTAAAAGAAATTTGGAAGATTATGGTGTTGATAATTTACACTAAAATTAAAAGAAAAGAAAACTAAAACCTAAAAAAGTTACTTACCTCTTCGGCACCTGCTTACCTTTACCCGTATCGACGATGTACCTTTATTTGAAGGCGAGCGAAGTATGACAAATAGGATCTTTCTCATTCCCGTATTACACTATGAATTGAAGGGGCAAGCTACACTACATTAGAAATGGATATTCATCACCATAAGCCATCAATGACACTTGCAAAGGCAAGGCAACTTCGAGCCTATCAGTTTCATTTGGATCCACAAACACAGAAGAGAGAAGTAAACGAAAACAAGAGTAAAGAAGTAAAAGAAACTTCGATTCGATTCAAATAACAATGGAAGAAAAGATCACTTACACCGATGTCACATTCAGCACAGGCTTGCTCTCATTCCTCCATGAAAGTCTCCTCTCCTCTCAGTTACATAAAGAAAATAAAAATTACATGAAAGAAAATACGAAAAACCTAAGTTATAAACTATAAATTAGCCTAAATTTTACTTTCTGCTTGGTCGTCCCTTTGCCTTTGAGATTGCAAGTATTTATAGGAGAAATGCAGAGGTTAGAGGAGTTGAAGATAGGGGAAGCTGGATATTTCTGAATTTGAATCCTCCCCTTATCTTCAAACTTGATTTGATGTGGATATTCAATTTTGATCTGCAGCTTGTTGGCGTGTTATTACTGAATATAACTTATCAAATGATAGAATTAGAAAGAGTGATCAACTTAAGAGTTATAGCCCTTTAATTCTTCTTTCTAGATCATCTAGAATCATTAGATTTAAATTTTGGTAGCAAAAGTTATGACTAAATACTAAAATATACCCAGTCAGAATCTGAATCAAATTTGCTTCATCTCATTCATTGATCTTTTCTCTATCAATTTATCCCTTTGGATTTGGACTTAATATTTGACGTTATCCTCGGTTGATCTTTAGATTTAACCACTTGATTCACCAAAAACTGAATTTAACTAACTGGATTTGGGATCATCCTCTTATAACTAAATAGATCTAGTTAGGATTTATATTTATATTTAGGATTTTTTTCTTTTTCTTTTTTTTTTAGATTAGGATTTTGCTCGAGGACTAGAAAAAGTTAGGTATAGAGGTGTGATAATTATGATTACATCTATCATTATTCTACCTTTTTTGTTACACATTTAATACTGCACATGTGTTTTTGTTTAAGTTTATACAAAAATTAGGTCAAGTGCACAAATTATAAAAAAGAGATAATTGCAACAATATATTTTAAAATCTAGATATATAGAGACTAATAGACTTGCCAAAAGAGTCTACAAGATATGAGAAAGCATCTATCAAAATTTGAGATCAAAACTTGCCAAAATTTGGCTGGCTAGCAAATTTTTAGCTGAGCAGCCAAACACTATTGAATAGCGAATACAGATTAGATTCAGACTCGGATTCATACTGAATATATTTTATTATTTTGATCATAACTTTTGCTAAAGAAATCCAAATCCAATGATTCAAAATGCTTCAAAAAGAGGACTGAAAGGAGTACAATTTTATGTTGACAATAATTTTTAGTACAGTTGTTTGTTAAGTCATATTTATAAATCAACACCATCTGGCTGCAGTCCAATTCAGAATCGAATCCCACATCAAATTCAAGTTGGATGAGAAGTCCTATTGTGTTTCTTATTGTAATTAGCTTTGAGGCTTATATAAAAAGTGTTGGCCCAGAGGCCTTCCACTCTAGTTTTGATGATGATTAACTCATGTAGTTCTGTGTACTAATAATCTTGTGATATTTAATTTCAGATCATTAATCAAGATATTAGAAGGTGATTAGCTTCAACAAGATAGTTTGGAAGCTTTCACATGGTGATTCAAGAGCCCGAGCGTCAAAGATCATATATAGCACTCGTTGGAGTCAAGCTCGGTGGATCACGAAGTTTTGGATCCTGTCGGCTTGGAGACGACGCTCTACAAGAAGACATCGGTACCTAGTTTAGTTTTGTTTTTAGAACCATTTGTAAAGATTAGAATAGTATGATATGCTCAAGTTCTCAAAACACACACGTTTCATGTTTTGGTTTTGGTTTTCGGTTTTAGGTTTAACCGATCTTGGTTTTCATGAATAGATAGATTCAAAACAAGTTTACATGGTTTAATATATATTAGATTTGTCTATATACATGCATGCTTCAACTTTCTAGACAAACTTAGTTTTGACTTACTTATTCATGTGTTTTATGTTTTGGTATTTTTAACAAAACATATTTTGGAATTAAAGTCAAAAACTATGATATGTATATGTTTCATGTATATTGGATTTCTATCAATATGCATCATGCTTCAATGTGTTTAAATATCATGTTTTGTATTTGGATGAGTTTTGGACAAAACGTATTTTCTATTCAAAATCCAAGTTTTAGAAAATACAGTTTTTGGCTTTTGGCAAAATTTCTATAACACAAAAATAGTCCAATATGTTTGTGATTTGTGTTAAACTTTTTAACACAAGTTTGTATTTCAATGAAAATGATAAAACTATTTTTGTGGAATTTTAGAGATTTTATGGGAATTTTTAAGACATTAAAAACCAAGTTTTTCCCTGAACTACTTCTGCCAGGCTAGGTCGGTCGACCGTAGCGGTCGACCGACATGCACGGATACGTGCACGCTGGCTGCCCCATGAGCCGGTCGACCGCACGGTCGACCGATTGAGAGCAGTTTGCTCTCGGGTTGCCTCCGGCCGACCGAGCGGTTGACCGGACAGAGAGCGTTGCTCTCTGTATCTGGGACGGTCGACCGCCCGGTCGACCGGTTTCTGCCAGCGGTCAAAATATAACCGTAGGCCGGTCGACCGAGCGGTCGACCGGTAGTTCATTTTTGGCAGGATCTGCTGCCAACGGCTAGTTTTTTAAATGGGCTATAAATACCCCATTTGTGACCAGTTTTCACCAAGAATTTTTGGACGAATTTTCTGATCTTTCTCTAGTGTTTTCACAGCAATCAAAAGAAGTTTTTGGGCTTTAATTGAACAATCTATTTGGTGTTTTTGCTAGGGTTTGGAAAATCAAAGAAAAGGGTTTTTGGGAAAAGTGTTTGATTAAACTTCTTCATCTTGGTTTCTAGTTTTTCCCAAGGATTTTCTTTGAGATTTTGATTTCCATTCCTTTGGTTTTCTCCACACTTGAGCTACATCTACTATCTCATTCTATAGGATCCTTGTGTGGGAAAGAAATTGTTTGTGGTTGTTTGTTAAACCACCAAGTTGTAAACCCTAAAATTTGCTTGGCTTTGTGCCTTTCCCTCATTGTGTTGAGGAGGTTGTGTAAGTGGGTTGTATCCCTCAAGTTGTGAGGTGATCCTTGTATTGCTTTGTGCTAATCCCTCAAGTTGTGAGGTGATTGTTTGTTGGCTTGGAGTTGTGCCTCAAGGAGGAGGTTGTGTTTGTAAGGAGAGGAGTTGGGTACTCCTTGTAATTGTTATTGCCCCAAATCCTCGGTGGAGGTTCCCTTTGTGGGAGTCCTTTGTGGACAAGCTAGTGGACTTGAAATCCTTCTCTGTGAAGGCGGGGATGTAGAGCTGGGTGCTCGAACCTCGAAACATATCGTGTTGTTTGCGCTTGATCCCTTGACTCTTACTCTATCTCTCTCTCTCTTTACTTTGTGCCTTGCATCATTTCACATTGATCATTCATACTTATTTGCTTGGCTTGGTTGTGTGTGCATCTCTAGTTGGTTGCATTTGTGTAATTGCAATTAGTTTTTTAAATTCCGCATTAAGTTCTCTAGATTAGCATTATCACCTATTCACCCCCCCTCTAGGTGATTTCAATTGGTATCAGAGCCTACGCTCCTGATATTTAGGTTTAACCACCTAGGAGTGAGATCTTGGTTTGCTAATCTTCATTTGTATTCTCATTTGCACACATTTAGTTTGCACTCATGGATAGCCCTCCTATGTTTGATTTTTCTAGACATGATTTTTGGAAGGCCAAGATGAGTAGTCATTTAAAAAGCCTAGGACATCTAGTTTATCAAGCCACTACTCAAGAATCCTACCCTAATGCTAGCAAGCATAAAAAGGCAAATGCATTAGCACTTCAGACACTTAGAGTATCTCTTAATGAAGATCTTTTACATGTGTTTGCTCATTATGATTCGGCTTTTGCAGTTTGGAGCATATTGACTTCTCCCGAACTACCAAGGATTATCAACAAGTTGAGGAGATCTAGGAGAGACAAGTCCGACGAGCATTGCCTCATGGTCCAAGGGAAAGACTCCCTTGAGGTACAATCGGATTCTCAACTAGATGATAGCTCTAGTTCATATTGCTATGGATGTTTAGAAGTTCAAAATTTAAATGTAGAACTTGCCACAAAGCTTGAAAAATTCTTGGAAAAACATGAACTTTTGAAAAAGAAGAACTTTGATTTAAAAGAAGAAATGAAGGATTTGTGTTCTAGTTTTGAAGTGATTTTGCAAGAGAAGGAAGTGATTACTAGTGAGCGTGACTCACTTAAATCTCAACTTGACCTTGTCCTAAAAGAAAATGAATTTTGAAAAGCAAAAATGATTGTGATGATGTTGTGAAAAACAATGAGGTTTTATCTTCTAAATAAGATTTTGTTTTAAAAGATAACATTTCTTTGAAAAATGAAATTGATTTCATTACAAAAGAATTGGATTTAGTTTTAAAGAAAAATGAATCTTTGAAAATTGATATTGATTCTCATGTGTGCCATGCTAGTATAGCTTCTTCTTCTTGCACATCTTTTGCATGCTCCACTTTATCTTCTAGTATTGAAAATGACTTAAATGTGTTGAAGAAAAGTGTTGAATGTTTGGGCTCCACTTTGAGCCAATGTACCTTGAATCATACACGCTTGGAAACCTTGGTTCGCAAGAAACAAGTTCCATCTTTACATGTACACCCATCACGGCATACACATGCTCATCACGGACACAACCATAACATGTATGCTAATGTGTACACTTGTACACATTGTGGTCGTAAGGGCCACCTTGCTAGATTTTGCTATGATCGTTTACATATTGAAAATTTAGCAAATAATCTTGTTTGGGTTAGGAAAGGTACTAACCCCTATGGACCCAAAAGAAAATGGGTACTAAAGACCACCCCTTTGATTTTTGATGTAGGTGTGGGCTCTCGCATAACGTGAGAGTATTGGTGCCTTGAGGTGGATGCATTCCATGCTTAAAGAAAACAATTTGGATGCATCACTTTCAAGGGGAGTTTGGTGGAGAGGACCACTATTGTTTTGGAGAACTAGAGAGGTGCCTTCATTGATTTTGGTATCAATCTCTAACTCCCGTTTTTGTTTACATGCTTTTCATGTTCATCATTTTATAGCATGTCTTATTTTATTGTTCATTATGCTTATGCCATGTTCATTAGATTAATGATATACTTGTTAGTTATTTGAGTCACCCATGCTTTAAACGGATTCATATCTATGAGTTCTCACTTTGTTTTTAACTAATATGTATGCTTTAGATCTAATGCACATGCATATACATAATGATCATATGGATGTTTATGATTCTTGTTTTGATATTTCATGTTTTTGGTGTTTAGAGTTTATTATGTTAAATGCCATGATTCTTAGATCTTTGACATGCATGTATAGCTTTTGAGATCACCCATGTTTATATGGACCATTTATTTTTGTGTTCTCACCATAGTTTAGCTATTATGTATTTCATAGCTCTAATAGCATGAGGATTTACATAATGATCATGTTTATGATTTTCATGTTGATTTATGTATCGTTTTACGCTTCATGACTTGAATATACGTTTGGATGTTAGTTTTCATTAAGACTAGGATTTATACTTGTACATATAATGGGCCACAAATAAATCTTTATATATGTTTGTGCTTGAATGCTTATTTGCACCCATTAGATGTGTTAGTATAGTCTAGTTTTGATGATTCATGCATTTTAACTTATATTCTCAATGATTGGACATGTTTTATAATCATGTGTTTTCACTTCATGTATATGTCTATTTTGGCAAACTTTAAGATATACATGTATACCCCTTGAGTCATTTGCTTTTCATGCAAATCTTTATTATGGACTCAATTGTGTTTAGAGATATGTATGTATACTTCTTGTTTTGTCAAAACATACATATGCCTTGAAGTATGGATTGAACAACTTGGTGATTTTAATGAAAATTAAGTTTTAATGATTTTCATGATTTCATGTTTAAAGGAATTCAAATTGAGCTTAATTGCCTATTTTCATGACTTTGTTTTTGACATCATGCTTATACACTCACATCATTCGTGTTTTCTCATGACTTTGATTTCATGAGTATGATATATGCTTCATAGATTTTGAGTGTTGGTGATTATGTGGTTTATATGTGTTTTATGGAATTTATTCTTGTTTTATTCCTTACTTGAAGGATTTCGTACAAGTTAACAAATTTTTCCATAACTAGTTCATGTTCTTCGTTTTGGTAGAGTTTTTCAAACAAACTATATTTTTAAACCTTTTTTTGAAAACCCTACCTTCCAAGGGTGGTTGGATGGGAGATCATGCTCATGTATGCCTTATAGTGAAAATCGTTTTAAACTTGAACATGATTGGGAGGCTAGTTATATGATGTATACACTTGATCATTATTGTTGTTTCAATTGGTATCATTGAAATTCTTTCAATTGGTATCAATATTGACATTGTTGTATACTCATATATTTTTTTTGTATATGTATGCTTGCACTTCAAAGAGTATCAATTTCAATTGGTATCTAATTTTCATACATATATATGTTTTTATTTGTGCTTATTATATACATATATCTTAGAGCACAAATTTTGATCATGATAAAGCGTGTTTTATAATGACTATCTTATTTCAATTGACTAGTTTTCAATTGGTATCCATATACAAGCTTTGCATGTTTTTATTCGGTAATTCATAAAGAGGGAGAAAAATTGTATTTCATCTTTCAATTGGTATTTGATTTCCACTCCCATACTTTATGATTGAAAATTTCAACTTGGTATCATATGTTCAAAATGAAAAATATTTACAATTGGTATCAAAATCCTTGTTTAGAAATTCAAATTTTGTTATGTTTAATTTCAATTGGTATCAAGATTGTTTTCTTATAATTGGTATAAATGTTTTTATGTTTACCTTAAATTGGTATCAAAATGCTACTTTGACATATTTTCACTTGATATCTTAATTGATAGTCACCCCTATTTGGTTTTGTTTTTGTTTTAGACAAAGGGGGAGAACATTGTCTTTATTAACCCTTTTGTTGATTCATGGTTTCGAACAAAAAGGGGGAGAAAAATTTATTGATTTGGTTTTGCTTTTACCCCTTATTGATGAGTGTTTCTTTGTATTAAAAAGGGGAGAAGATTTTGTTTTGTTTTGATTTTTACCCCTTTATTGATGATTGACAAAAAGGGGGAGAATTATTTGAGAAGTTTTATATATGCATGTTTATGTTTTGCATATATTAAGTTTAATTTAGTTTAATTTTAATTGGTATCTAGAGCATGTTTTGTTTTTAAACATTTCATTGGTATCTAGAGCCATTTATTGTTTATGCATGATTATGCATTGTCATTCATTGCATATTTATGTTTATTTGTTTTATGCATGAGTTAAGGGGGAGCTTCTTTGAAGCTTAACTATGATCCATGCATATATAACTCCATGAGTTTGTCATCATCAAAAAGGGGGAGATTGTTGGCCCAGAGGCCTTCCACTCTAGTTTTGATGATGATTAACTCATGTAGTTATGTGTATTTGCATATATTAAGTTTAATTTAGTTTAATTTTAATTGGTATCTAGAGCATGTTTTGTTTTTAAACATTTCATTGGTATCTAGAGCCATTTATTGTTTATGCATGATTATGCATTGTCATTCATTGCATATTTATGTTTATTTGTTTTATGCATGAGTTAAGGGGGAGCTTCTTTGAAGCTTAACTTTGATCCATGCATATATAACTCCATGAGTTTTGTCATCATCAAAAAGGGGAGATTGTTGGCCCAGAGGCCTTCCACTCTAGTTTTGATGATGATTAACTCATGTAGTTATGTGTACTAATAATCTTGTGATATTTAGTTTCAGATCATTAATTAAGATATTAGTAGATGATTAGCTTCAACAAGATAGTTTGGAAGCTTTCACATGGTGATTCAAGAGCCCGAGCGTCAAAGATCATTTATAGCACTCGTTGGAGTCAAGCTCGGTGGATCACGAAGTTTTGGATCGTGTCGGCTTGGAGACGGCGCTCTACAAGAAGACATCGGTACCTAGTTTAGTTTTGTGTTTAGATCCATTTGTAAAGATTAGAATAGTATGATATGCTCAAGTTCTCAAAACACACACGTTTCATGTTTTGGTTTTGGTTTTCGGTTTTAGGTTTAACCGATCTTGGTTTTTCATGAATAGATAGATTCAAAACAAGTTTACATGGTTTAAAGTATATTAGATTTGTCTATATACATGCATGCTTCAACTTCCTAGACAAACTTAGTTTTGACTTACTTATTCATGTGTTTTATGTTTTGATATTTTTAACAAAACATATTTTGGATTTAAAGTCAAAAACTATGATATGTATATGTTTCATGTATATTGGATTTCTATCAATATGCATCATGCTTCAATGTGTTTAAATATCATGTTTTTGTATTTGGATGAGTTTGGACAAAACGTATTTTCTATTCAAAATTCAAGTTTTAGAAAATACAGTTTTTGGTTTTTGGCAAAATTTCTATAACACAAAAATAGTCTAATATGTTTGTGATTTGTATTAAACTTTTTAACACAAGTTTGTATTTCAATGAAAAATGATAAAACTATTTTTGTGAAATTTTAGAGATTTTATGGGAATTTTTAAGACATTAAAAACCAAGTTTTTCCCTGAACTACATCTGCCAGGCTAGGTCGGTCGACCGTAGCGGTCGACCGACGTGCACGGATACGTGCACACTGGCTGCCCCATGAGCCAGTCGACCGCACGGTCGACCGACTGAGAGCAGTTTGCTCTCGGGTTGCCTCCGGCCGACCGAGCGGTCGACCGGACAGAGAGCGTTGCTCTCTGTATCTGGGACGGTCGACCGCCCGGTCTACCGGTTGCTGCCAGCGGTCAAAATAGGACCGTTGGCCGGTCGACCGCTCGGTCGACCGGTAGTTCATTTTTGGCAGGATCTGCTGCCAACGGCTAGTTTTTTAAATGAGCTATAAATACCCCATTTGTGACCAGTTTTCACCAAGAATTTTTGGACGAATTTTCTGATCTTTCTCTAGTGTTTTCACAGCAATCAAAAGAAAATTTTGGGCTTTAATTGAATAATCTATTTGGTGTTTTTGCTAGGGTTTGGAAAATCAAAGAAAAGGGTTTTTGGGAAAAGTGTTTGATTAAACTTCTTCATCTTGGTTTCTAGTTTTTCCCAAGGATTTTCTTTGAGATTTTGATTTCCATTCCTTTGGTTTTCTCCACACTTGAGCTACATCTACTATCTCATTCTATAGGATCCTTGTGTGGGAAAGAAATTGTTTATGGTTGTTTGTTAAACCACCAAGTTGTAAACCCTAAAATTTGCTTGGCTTTGTGCCTTTCCCTCATTGTGTTGAGGAGGTTGTGTAAGTGGGTTGTATCCCTCAAGTTGTGAGGTGATCCTTGTATTGTTTTGTGCTAATCCCTCAAGTTGTGAGGTGATTGTTTGTTGGCTTGGAGTTGTGCCTCAAGGAGGAGGTTGTGTTTGTAAGGAGAGGAGTTGGGTACTCCTTGTAATTGTTATTGCCCCAAATCCTCGGTGGAGGTTCCCTTTGTGGGAGTCCTTTGTGGACAAGCTAGTGGACTTGAAATCCTTCTCTGTGAAGGCGGGGATGTAGAGCTGGGTGCTCGAACCTCGAAACATATCGTGTTGTTTGCGCTTGATCCCTTGACTCTTACTCTATCTCTCTCTCTCTTTACTTTGTGCCTTGCATCATTTCACATTGATCATTCATACTTATTTGCTTGTCTTGGTTGTGTGTGCATCTCTAGTTGGTTGCATTTGTGTAATTGCAATTAGTTTTTTAAATTCCGCATTAAGTTCTCTAGATTAGCATTATCACCTATTCACCCCCCCTCTAGGTGATTTCAAAAGGCCGTAGACTCTTGTAAATTATCAGAAAATATAAAAATAAGCTTAGAAATTTAGGTTTTAATTTCTCTCTTTCTTATATAAAATTTTGGCTTTTAGAGAAGAAATTCTGGCGCTTTAGAAGAAGAAAATCAGAGGAGAAGTGATGATTAAAAATTAAATGTGACCCCCAAATTGGTGCTATGCTTTTTTTGGTCTTTTAATTTACTATATGCAGATAGAAATCATGTTTATTATTTTGTTTTGTAGGTACTTTATCATAAACTAAATCTCCATAGTTAGGGCATTGATGTAGGCAATTTTATATGAAGATTTAAAATTATTGCTTTGTGTTAGTTCTATTTTACTACTTTGTTCTTCATGTTAGATTCTTATCATGTTAAGTTTCTATTTTCCTTTCTCAAGTAATTAGTTGATGTACACAACTATCTTGATGGCTAGGTTTGAGACCGAGAGGAGATGATCTAGTATAGAATCATTGAAATAGGAACCATAAAAATTAGCACATTGAGATGGAGAAGTTGTGCAATATATTAGAAAGATCCATCGTACTTAATGCTTCCTCTAACTTGTAAATGTATTAAATCGAGAGATTGTAGGTTCTTGTATTAGAGGTTAAAACTAATATTACTTGAGAGAGAATATTAGTTAAGATATGATTTTTTGATTGCTAATATGAGTAGTATGTAGTTACTAGCACAATCAACTTGTTAATTCAGATTATTAATTATTGAATCAATTGCCTTAATGTTTTTCCTGTACAAAACCAACATCTTTTTTGTTAATTCACTTCCAAATTTATATCTTTCTTTCAAATAAAACATTGAGTCAATACAATTTGGTACTTAATAAAATAATAATTCTCGTGGGTTCGACAATCTATACTGTTACTTTATTACTTGTAAACGATTGGTGCACTTGTCATTCGCAAATCAGTTTCAGTGAAGCCTTATGTTCCACCTGTTCCTTTCTCCCAGAGGCTAAGAAAACAGAACAATGATAAGTAATTCTCTCAATTCATGAACATGTTTAAGAAATCACATATTAACATACCTTTTGCACATGCTTTAGCACATATACTGAAATATGAAAGTCCAAGAAAGATATCCTGAGAAACAAAAAAAAGTTGGAGGATCATGAGAAAGTGATACTTAATAAGGAGTGTAGCGTAATTCTATTGAATAAACTACCTCCAAGGTAAAGGATCCACGGAGTTTTTCTATACCCTGTACAATAGAAAATAATCATTTTGGAAAAGCTTTATGTGATCCCGGAGCTACGTTAATCTCAGGCCTTAATTTGTTTTCAGGAAACTTGACTTAGGAGAGGTAACACTTACGACGGTGTCACTCCAACTGCCAGACATATCCATCAAATATTCACATGGAGTGATTGAAGACAAATTCGTGAAAGTAGAAAAGCTCTATTTACTGGCAGTTTTCATTATCCTTGACCTAGAGGAAGACATGAAAGTACCAATTATCTTAGGAAGATCTTTCTTAGCTACATGTAACCCATTGATTGACGTCCCAAAAGGGCAAATTGACACTTCGTGTGTAGGATGATGAACTTTCAACATCTTCGAACTAATGAAGTACCAAATAGATAATGAAGATTGCTACTATATTGATACTGTGGATAAGTTAGCAATGGAGACATTTAGAGAAGAACATCCTACATTACCACTAAAGACATGCATCGTCCACTCTGGCACAAACACAAATGAAAACATGCCAGGAGAGAGTGTTTGAAATGAAAGAGCAAGCTACACTACCATAGAAATGGATATCCATCACCATAAGCCATAACAACACTTGCAAGGGCAAGGCAACTTCGAGGCTATCAGAGTCATTTGGATTCACAAGCACAGAAAAGGGAAGCAAACAAAAGTAAGAGTAAAGAAGAAAAAGAAATCTTCGATTCGATTCAAATAACAATGAAAGAAAAGATTACTTACACCGGTGTCACCTTCAGTACCAGCTCGCTCTTATTCCTCCATGAAACTCTCCTCTCCTCTTAGTTACATAAATAAAATAAAAATTACATAAAAGAAAATAAAAAATCTAAGTTACAAACTACAATATAGCCTAAGGTCTACTCTCTGCTTTGTCGTTCCCCTTTGCCTTTGAGATTGCAGGTATTTATATGAGAAATGCAGAGGTTAGAGAAGTATGAAAATAGGTGAAGCTGGATATTTTGAATTTGAATCCTCCCCTTATCTTCAAAATTGATTTGATGTGGATATTCAGTTCTGATCTGTAGCTTGTTGGCGTGTTGATTGCTGAATATAACTTAACAAATGACCAAATTAGTAATAGTGATCAACTTAAGAGTTGTACCCCTTTAAGTTTTCTTACTGGATCATCTTAAATCATTAAATTTGAATTTTGGTAGCGAAAGGTATGATTTAAATACCAAAATATATCCAGTCAGAATCTGAGTCAAATTTGCTTCATCTCATCCGTTGATCTTCTCTCTATCCATTTATCCCTTTGGATTTGGACTCTGTATTTGACGTTATCCTTTGTTGATATTTAGATTTAACTACTTGATTCACCAAAAACTGAATTTAACCAATTGGAATTGGGATCATCCTCCTTTAACCAAATAGATCTAGTTAAATCTAAATTCCCATGATTATCTTCTATAAAGTAGACATTTAAGATAAGGAATTTAGCAGACTTATTATATGATAAATGTGAAAATGTAATAAAGAATAATGCAATAAATGTGTGCAATCACCTAATTGCTAGTTTTTGAATCTGTATTGTTTTTAGTAGATTTAACTGGCATTTTTTATTTTCAAGTGTCTAAACTCACCCCAAATGACTTGGCATGATTTATAAATAATATTTATTCATTGCCTATATATATGGGTCATTTGTTTTGATTTTAGACAAGAAAAACACACAACTTTACAAGTTTTCAAGTTTGTTTCAAAAGAGAGAAGTTTTTTTAGCTTGCAATCCTCAAGTTCTTTCTTTTATTTTCAGTTGATTTTCAAGTTCCTCTATATTTTCTAACTAAATTTCATCTCTCACTTAACTTCTTAAGTAACACTTCAGATTCTACTCTATAGGAAGTTGTAAGAGAGAGTGTTTGTGATCTTGTTAGATCACAAAGTGTTTGTAACCTCAATTGGCTTTGTTCTACCTCTTGTGTAGAGGGTTGAGTTGGTGGAGTTGTGTACTCTAGTCTTATTATGTAGACCAAGTTGTAATTCCTTTGTGTAAAGTCCCTTTGCGAAAGATCCCTTAGAGGATAGTGAAATCCTTCATAGTGATGAAGATGGGGACGTTGAGCGATGGCTCGAATCTCGGAATGAATTCCTTTGTGTTTGCGATTGCTTGTATCTTGCTCTCTATTGTTTTTCATTTTTTATACTTGTGTAATTGTTCATTTTGCATTCTATAATTGCTTTCTTTCTATCACTTTCATTGCCTTTCTATACTTATCTCAACAAGGAGGCATTGAGCACGTCAATACGTCAACTCATTATCTAGAGGAATCAAAGAGGAGAAGCTCTAGAGCCTTTCAGGGGGAATTTAGCTTCAATTCTTATTTTGAGTGACCGTTTGCATAACTCATTATAAGTAGTTTTAAAATTGCATTTGATTAGCAAAATACCTATTTACCCCCCTCTAGGTGTATTTCAATAATGGAAGTACGAGAAAGCTAAAGCACAAACTTTAATTTCTGATTTCAAAATGACATATTTCGTGCACGATTTTCCTCATCTCAACAAGAAGGCAATTGAGCACCTCAACTCATTATCTAAAGGAATCAAAGAGGAGAAGCTCTAGAGCCCTTCAAAGGGGATTCAGCTTCAATTCTTATTTCGAGTGACCGTTTGTATAATTCATCATAAGTAGTATTAAAATTGCATTTGATTAGAAAAATACCTATTTACCCCCTCTAGGTGTATTTCAATAATGGAATATCGAGAAAGCCAAAGCACATACTTTAATTTTTGATTTCAAAACGACATATTTCGCGCACGATTTGCCTCCGATCAGCAATCTGAGCATAGAAAAAAATCATTTATTAGTATTAGCAAATAATAGATTAATTAGTCATCATGTGCCTTCAAGAACATTAGCTTATTATAGAATAAATCATGCAAATGATTCATTCGGTCATTTAACTTAAAAGTAGTGATGGGTAGAGATTAATAAGCCATAAACTAACTTAGCTATGCATGATGGAAACTAAAGAAAGCTTGGTAGAAAAGAAGAGATACAAGTAATCGAAGCAAGTAAATGATAATAAAAAAGAAATTAGAAAGAAGAATAGAAAAACCAGCTATTAATGCTGTCACTTTCAATTACAAAAGTCTCCTCCTTTACAAACTTGAAGTAAACTAAACTCTAAAAATTACAAAATACAATTTGAAAGAAAAGAAACTAAAGAAGACCCTAAGCTTTGATCTCTCATTTGGAGATAATTAATTATGAGAGATTTTATCTCTTTAAATTGGCCTCAGAGCTAATCACAATAATATACAAATTAGGAGTTTTAATTCAATCTCAATTAATTATGAGAAATTCAATTTTGAACTGACATGCAGCAAGTTGACATGTTTATTACTGAATCTGACTCATCAAACTACTGAGTTGGACATAATGATCACCATAATAATTGTAACCCTTTAAATCTTCTTTCTGTAGCATCTTAAATCATCAGATTTAAATTTCTATAGCGAAAGGTAGGATCAAAATACTAAATGGTGTCCAGTTTGAATCCGAGTTTGAATTGATTTTGAACTCCGAATTTAAATTGAATTATCCTCTTTATCTCTAATTAGGATTAGTTTTATCCAATTCATCTTCTAGAAATAAATCCTCTAAATTTTAAATTTGAATTATGAAAATGATGATATATCCTTTCTTTCTCTTGATTTCAAATTGATTTAAATTAAAATCCGAATTTAAATAGGATTAGAGATAAAGTAGAAGTGATTGGTCACCTATATTGCATATATAATGTCACATTCCCATATTTATTATCTAATAAATCATGTATTTAGTCTAATTTTTGTGTAATAAAATGCAGGCCCATTACCAATAGAGATGGAAAGGAAATGAGCCGAAAAGCCCACTTTAATTCTGATTTAATTAAATTTAAATCTTAATTAAAGATGGAGATAAATATTCGGAGGATAGGGGCGATTCCAGCTGGAGATCAATGCATATCAGGGAGGATCACATCAAATAAAATCAGTTAATTCGGATTTATATGAATCCAAATCGGTTAGCTTGAGGATCACCGAAGATCAGATCAAAATCAGAGATCAAATAAGAAATCCAGTTGGATAAAAGGGGATGAAATCAAATGAGAATCAGTCGCTCCCTGGATGTGACCATTTGGCCATATCCAAGCCGCTTAAACGCGGCCAAAGGCACATTTCTGTGGCTATTTGGTTAAGATACGGGGAGCATTTTGTTCCCCTATTTTCTCACATTCTTCCCTTTAGTTTTTGCCTATAAAAACTAAGATTTCTCATTATACAGAAGACAATTAGGCAGAGAATAGAATAAATTCTATACAGGTTTAACTTAGGTTTTCTTTCACTTTTTAATGTAACTTTTTTTATGAAATAGAAATCGAAGAAGAGTTTCATTGGAGAATGTTGGTCCCGAGATGATGCTAATTGTGGATCTAATATACACGTCAACACTCACACAAAGATACTAGCAATAAAGAAATAAAGTACTTGCAATTAAAAGGAATAAATCACAAAAAATGATAACAAACGCAAACACGAGTGATTTATCCTGGTTCGGTCCTCGTGACCTACATCCAGTCCCCAAGCCTCCCGCTTGAGATTTTCCTTTATCCTTGACTTTGTACACCAAAATCAACACCTTGCACCCCACTTGACAAATCCCTTTTGCCAAATGTGTACAACTCTTCTTGCAAACTAAGAAGACAAGCACCTTGTACAACCTCTCTTCTACACCAAGAAGACGCTCTTGTACAATGATTCCTTTGAGTGATTATAACCTTTCCTATAAGCCTTGATTTAGTATGTGACGTGGACAAGGGCTATTATAGGTGAACTTTCAGAAATCTTCACTTAGGAGTAGGAATTGGTGAAGAACTAGAAGTAGGAACAGTTTTCAGAGAACCAGAATATTTTTCAGGATTTTTGGTCAGAAAATTTATATTTTAATTGGTATTTTTGCCTAAGATTAACAACCCTATTTATAGCTGCACTCTAGGGTTAGTTAGGGTAGTTATTAGGTCCATTTTGAACATTCAAACGTTTGATAACGTTGAAGAAAATACTAGAAAATAGAAACTGTCCAATAGTCAGAAACTGCCATTAGTCGACTTGAGATATGAGTTAGTCGACTAGGGTAGGCAAATTTCTCAAGGTTAGTCGACTATAGACAAGACCAAGTCGACTAGGTCATGATAAATTCAAATGACAAGTTTCTGGAAACTGAACCAAGTCGACCACAACTAGATTATAAGTCGACTAGGCCAGGTATTAGTCGACTAGGGGAAAGGGTCAAGTCGACTACAAAAGTATATTAGTCGACTAGGTATTCTGTTAAGTCGGCTAATAGAGACAAACAGAGAGTTGGGATCTTTTAGGACAAAAAACTAGTCGACTAGGAAAAAGGTCAAATCGACTATACCATGTATAAGTCGACTTGACAATAGTATAAGTCGACTAATATACTAAGATATGTGTGTGTACATCAAGGCTTTTAACATGCTATTTAACCATTACAATACACATCAATAGCAACTCACTTTCGGAAGTCTTGATCATGAAGAACTCTTGAATAGGCTTGTGATAGAGCTCCAAATGACATGGCTTCACAAATGTCTCATCAAAAGCAAGTTCCAACATTCTCCCCCTTTTTGATGAAGACACTTTGTGTGCACGAATGCTCCCCCTGCAGAAAATAAGTTATATGTTCTCTCCTGGGAAAAAATGGGTTATAACAGATATAGAAACACTTGTGTTCTCCCCCTGCAACAAATATATCATAACATTATAGATATGATAAATATTTGAAGTAATGTCCTTATCAAACTTCTTATATGATACCTGAAAGATAAACATTAGATGGTACCTATCATAAGAGTAAAACATTAACCTTTAGGAGACCAAACCCAATTTGAATTTGGTTTTCATCTGTTAGTATACACATAATTGCATGAATTACATATATCATGTATGTATGATGCAATATAAGTATTTTTGTCAAAAATGCTTAAGTTTTTAGGAATCCATATAAACTTATTCTTAATTCTTTTTGAAACAATATCAGACTTTCTTTTCACAAAAGAATTATATAGATTACTAATATATGAAGATTTTTTAAAAATCCAAGACCATAATGATTATGTGACATCTTTTGATATGATAACAAATCATTTAATTTTTCTTTTCCTTGATTAAACTTAGTCACATTTTTCAAAATCTCTTCATATTTCATTTTGAAAACTGATATGTCTTTATCTAAACTGAAATCCTTTCATTTAAAGACAAAGTTTCCTTTTTAAGCAAAATATTTTCTTTTATAAAACTCTCATTATCCTTTTTCAATGATGATATTACTATTTCAAAATCATCTTTTTGAGAATTTATAGAAGAAACATAACATGAATTTTCTTTGAAAAGTTTTTCATTTTCTTTTAATAAAACTTTATTCTTCATTTTTTCATTCTTTAGATCATTAAATAATTCATGGAATGCATCTAAAAGTTCAGTATATTGTACCTCATCTTCTTCTAGCGCCATGTAACAGATATTGGCATGTTCAGTGGTTTCTTCTTCATCAGAGGAAGAGGAATCACTGTTTTCCCATGATGCTTGGTAGTGTTTCTTCTTTCTGAACTTTTTGCTCTTTAATTTAACTTTTTTTTTAGCAATAGACAATCCTTTCATATGACCTATTTTATTGCAATTAAAACATTTAAAATTACCTTGCTTTAAGAATCTTCTGAATTTTCTTGAAAGCATTGCCATCTCCTCTTCATCGTCATCTGAATTGTCCGTGTCTGAGGATGCATGGAAGGCAAGTTCTTTCTTCTTTGAGAGAGATTGTTGTTCATTTCTTTCTTTCTTTCTTCGAGTTGCACTTCATATGCCATTATTACCAATAAGGTTTTCTAATGACATTGTTGAGAGATCATTCGCTTCTTCAATTGTGGTTGTCTTCTTCTCCCAATCTGATGTCAGTGCACGAAGGATCTTGCGAACTTTTTTGACCTGGGTGTATTCCTTTCCAAGGGATGCTAAGGAATTGGTTATGTCGGTGAATCTTGTAACCATTTCTGATATGGTTTCATTCTCCTTCATTTTGAAAAGTTCAAACCTGTGAACAAGAATAGAAATATTAGATTCTTTAACTTTATTTGTGCCTTCATGTGTTACCTGAAGAGTGTGCCATATTTGATTTACAGAAGTGGCTGTTGACACACGATTAAATTCTTCTTTAGTTAAGGCACAGAATAAAGCATTCATCGCTTTGGCGTAAGGTTCGCATTCCTCTTTTGATCATCACTCCAAGCGTTGTAGTGGGTAGTCGGCTTGGTGTATGGTGCTTCTACGATGTTCCAAAGTTCGTAGTTGAGCGATTGCAAGTAGATCTTCATTCTACACTTCCAATAGTTGTAGTTGGATCCGTCAAATAGCGGTGGACATTGTGTAGAATGTCCTTCTTTGAATTGTGATGAAGGGAACTCCGTTGCCATACTTGTAGATTGTTGACTAGGTATGCAGGGCTCTGATACCAAATGTAGGACCTCGCTCTGATACCAAATGTAGGACCTCGCTCTGATACCAAATGTTGGTCCCGAGATGATGCCAATTGTGGATCTAATATACACGTCAACACTCACACAAAGATATTAGCAATAAAGAAATAAAGTACTTGCAATTAAAAGGAAATAAATCACAAAAAATGATAACAAACGCAAACACGAGTGATTTATCCTGGTTCGGTCCTCGTGACCTACATCCAGTCCCCAAGCCTCCCGCTTGAGATTTTCCTTTATCCTTGACTTTGTACACACAAAATTAACACCTTGAACCCCACTTGACAAATCCCCTTGCCAAATGTGTACAACTCTTCTTACAAATTAAGAAGACAAACACCTTGTACAACCTCTCTTCTACACCAAGAAGACGCTCTTGTACAATGATTCCTTTGAGTGATTACAACCTTTCCTATAAGCCTTGATTCAGTATGTGATCGTGGACAAGGGCTATTATAGGTGAACTTTCAGAAATCTTCACTTTAGAGTAGGAATTGGTGAAGAACTGGAAGTGGGAACAGTTTTCAGAGAACCAGAATATTTTTCAGGATTTTTGGTCAGAAAACTATATATTTTAATTGGTATTTTGGCCTAAGATTAACAACCCTATTTATAGCTGCACTCTAGGGTTAGTTAGGGTAGTAATTAGGTCCATTTTGAACATTCAAACGTTTGATAACGTTGAAGAAAATACCAGAAAACAGAAACTGTCCAACAGTCAGAAACTACCATTAGTCGACTTGAGATATGGGTTAGTCGACTAGGGTAGGCAAATTTCTCAAGGTTAGTCGACTAAAGACAAGACCAAGTCGACTAGGTCATGATAAATTCAAATGATAAGTTTTTGAAAACTGAACCAAGTCGACCACAACTAGATTATAAGTCGACTAGGCCAGGTGTTAGTCGACTAGGGGAAAGGGTCAAGTCGACTACAAAAGTATATTAGTCGACTAGGTATTCTGTTAAGTCGACTAATAGAGACAAACAGAGAGTTGGGATCTTTTAGGACAAAAATCTAGTCGACTAGGAAAAAGGTCAAGTCGACTATACCATGTATAAGTCGACTTGACAATAGTATAAGTCGACTAATATACTAAGATATGTGTGTGTGCATCAAGGCTTTTAACATGCTATTTAACCATTACAATACACATCAATAGCAACTCTCTTTGGGAAGTCTTGATCATGAAGAACTCTTGAATAGGCTTGTGATAGAGCTTCAAATGACATGGCTTCACAAATGTCTCATCAAAAGCAAGTTCCAACAGAGAACAAGAGTGATGCTTGTACTGAGAGTGACTCCAGTGTAAGTATTCTTTCTTTCTTTCATTGTTATTCAATTCAATCAAAATTTATTTTTCTATTCTTATTTTTGTTGCTTTTCTCTTCTGTTTTTGTGAAGCCAAACGACTCCAATAGCTTCGAAGTTGCCTCGCCCTTGTTAGTGTCGTTGATGGCCTATGGTGATGAACAACTATTTTTATGGTAGTATAGCTTGCACCTTCATTTTATAGTATAGATTGGGAATGGGAAAGATCTCATCTGTCATGCTTCGTTCGCCTTCAAGTAGAGGTACACCATTTATAAGGATTTCAGGTAAATCATTAACTGTGGAAGAGGTAGATAAGTTCTATAGTTTCTTTTTTCTTTTAATCCTTTAGTTTAGATCACCACAATCTCCTAACTCTTTTATTCACTCTTTTTATTTTTTTATTTAAAATAATTTCCTATTTTCTCCACCTTCTCAATATACCACTTTCTTCACAATTAACATAACTTATTTTCCTTTTCTTTTAAAGAAGAAGGGAAGAACTTTAACCATTTCAAGTAAACTGTAGAGAACTTACTGAACACTTTCAACGTTAGTCCCTCCTCGTGGATCACGACCCACATAGCCACTTGCTATAGCGGTAGTATTGAGTACTTGCAGACTTCTATTATAAAGTTTTGAAATTCTGTATTTTCTGTGTGGAGGTTGAAACTCAATCAAATTTTGGCGCTGTTACTGGGGAGGGACGATAAGTAACTCTTTTTTGTTTAGTTTATTGATTAACTTTCTTCTCTGTTCTTGGTGTACAGGTTTAACAACAAGGAAATTTTTGCTACAGCGGACATATAAGTGGCCCTGGACTCTGCTCAAGAAAGCAGAGCCCTGAAGCCCTCAGATTTGCTACATTGCCGTAGCAATCTGAGTGAATTACTAACCTCTATTTTTTACAGGTTGACTAAATTGCAAAGTTTAAATATCTGTAGCTTTTTATTCTCTTGTTTGACTCATTGTACATACATCTCTAACTCAACAGTAAAAGGTTGATTGTAAATGCTAAAAACGGCTTAGACTTTGCATTTTGGCACGTATCTATTTTATTACATTTTCTATTTACTATTAAAGAGTATGGAGTCAAGATATGTGTGCATAGTATTTAGTATAAGGTTCATTCTTGTATAAAATATTTCTTGAGTGTTACTTTTTCTATATACTTGTACACTGCACTAAACTGAACTAAGGGCTTGTCCTATAAACAAGATAAGGTGAGGAAGTCATTACCCTCCCATAGCCCACAAATAATTTTCTAATTCACTAACCCATGCCTAACTAAAACTTAGTTGATGTTTGCCCTAGGGATATCTCGGACAAAAATAGGAGACTGACCTAAGGGAAAAGTTGATTAGAATTTGACTATTGCCAAATCGATGTCAAAGGTTAGGGATTGACAGGGCGAAACCTCAAAGAACAATGGTTTGGCATAATTAGGCCCGTTGCTTAGGTACAGATACCTCCCACTGATCTTACCCCTACCTGGCCGATTAACTTGTGGTCAGATTCTGCAATGTACCCCCTGTGGACAGTATAACTAGTTTGGAGTTGTTTAGGTCTAAGGTTTACTCTAACTTAGGTTAGATTTTTTCTTTTCATTTATTTGTTTATTTGTTTGTTTTTCTTTTTTTGTTTTGATATTTATTATGTGATATGACTTATAACAACAATTTTTTAATTTTAATGGTAATCCATCTTACACCCCGACCTCTTTTGACTCAGATATTACCAACCCGGTATATCTTAACTTTAACCAACCAAATGTGACGCATTGGTCTTATCCGAATCAATATACACCCCAGTCCCAATACTATGAACAAAACTGGAATAATCATTACTACTCTTCACATAGTCAATGGGGATATAACTCCCCCGACTTATATTGTCAACCACCATTCCAACATTCATCCTAAAAATTTTCTCGTCATGATCAACCATTAGAAGAAAATCTAAGACTATGAAAAGTATAGAAGCCATGATTGAATCCCAAGAACAAAAAATGATGGACTCACAATTCCCACAAGACACCCAAATCCAAGATCCTTACGCTATGTTCCAAGTCCCAAAATAAGAAGAAGAATCTATGGACTCAGATAGGAGTATGAAAAACCTAATTCAGTCTAAAATAATTTTTTTCCAATCTACCGATAGGCTATAAGCACAGATGAGTCATTATATCAACATAGTGAAAGATAGTAATGAGAAAATTCTACCTAACACATATTCGACAATTCCAGATTGCCCTATCCATATTGATAAGAACCAAAAATCTTGGCATCTTGGAGACTTGATCAAGACACACTTTCATCACATAAATTTGAACTTAACCAATTTCAAACCTTAGACAAATTGGTAAGTTTTTCATTCAATGAGATTGATCTTAAATGTGAATGTGACTCTGATCTCCAACCTTGTGATTCAATTTTCATTTTCGACTTTATGTTGACTTCGGCATCTTTACCCATGTGGACTAATTTTTGAAGCCAATATTTATTCTCGTACCCATAGATCTAGAAATTGAATCAGCAAATTTAGATAGTCACATTCCTTTGATGGGAGAAGAATGTGGTTTCAATTCTTTGATTTGGACTCAATTCTTAAATCAAAATAGGCTCTCGAACCCAAAGTTGATTTTTCTGAGTTAGTAATGGTTTTTAAACTTATCACTCTTGAATCCAAGTCAATTATTCCACCAAGTCACATTCTTTTGTTGGACATAGGTATTGACCATAATGACTCGGTAATGATTTTCCCAGACTGAAAATGTAAAGGGAATAAGTTTTCTAATAGGATCTTTCATGATCCTATTCATATTAGGGATTGTAATTATGTATATAGAAAAGAAGTCAATAAAGGTGGGTTCCAGAACCACCACATTACTTTGATTTGGTAGCAATGCTTGACCCAATCTGACCACCACCAGAACCAACACCTTAAGATAATTTTTTCCTTCCCTTTATTTTTTTTCATGCATCTATGCATTCATTCATACATTAAGGATAATGCATGAGATAGGTGTGGGCGAGGGTTCTAACATAACATAGGTTTTCTTTTTATTTAAAATAAATAAATTTTAACATTTTTCTTTCTTAAAAAACTTTTTGAAAAGAGAGCAATATTTTGACATATTTTTTGTGAGAAATTAAGTCAATTTTAAGAAATAGGAGAATAATAATTATGATTTCTTATACTTGGTCAAAATAAAATTATTTGTTTAATTTCGATAGCTAGGAAGAAAATTTAAAAAAGTAATTTAGTCTTGATTTTTTACCATGATGAAATATGCATGCTTTATACACTTACACGCTTAGGGTTCAAAAACAAAGATTCTTATGCCTTATATAAAAAAAAAAAAAAATATATATTTATATCAAAAATCTATTGATTAAGTTGGGTAATTATGCCTCATACAGCATAGGTATTCATGCTTAAAAGTGGTCTATATAATAAAATTCTTAGTTTTATGGCCTTATTTGCTCGAGTCTTTAAGTCCTTGGGTGTTTTCTCACCCGGCTCCTTAAGA
The DNA here is from genome assembly GCA_038442645.1 of Agave tequilana. NCBI lineage: Eukaryota > Viridiplantae > Streptophyta > Magnoliopsida > Asparagales > Asparagaceae > Agave > Agave tequilana. The sequence continues at coordinate 19,599 of JAVJIF010030343.1, read as the reverse complement.
CTGTCCAGTTTGGGAGTCATCAAATAAAGGCTTATTACATGGGCAGATTAGAAGGCTTAATAGAACTAAGGAATAATAGCACTAAAAATATAAAAAATAAATAAAGTAAGGCATAAGAGTGAGTGAAAGAACCCTTAGTCAATATTTCACGGTCACGAAGGTGCATGTGACTTAGGATAAAGTAAAAGACTAGATGAAAAATACAGTTTGACTCCTTACCTTGATTGATAACAAGTTTTTGAATAGAGACTGACTTTAGGAATGAAAATTTTGATTTTTTTACAACTTATAGATTACTTGAACTCTTACAATAATACTTCAAATATTTTCTCTCTTTTCAAAATAATTTTCGAAAATACTAATACTTTTCTCTTTCTTTATAGATTTTGTGGTTCTAATCCACTGAAAACCCTCACGAGATAAAACTCATCCTCTAGGGGTAACTTAGAGGTTTAACGGCTTGTTGCACATGCTCAGTGCAATTGAGCGACCTACGAAAGTAGTCTAATAATTTCTTAGAATTAGTTTTGATGTTTTACTGAAGGGCGAGCAAAAAATAAGTATGGGGGTGTGATTGTTCACCTATATTGCATATATAATGTCACATTCCCATATTTCTTGTCTAATAAATCATGTATTTAGTCTAATTTTTGTTTAATAAATGCAGGACCATGACCAATGGAGATGGAAAAGAAATAATCCCAAAAGCCCACTTTAATTCTGATTTAATTAAATTTAAATCTTAATTAAAGATGGAGATAAATATTCAGGAGGATAGAGGTGATTTCAGCTGAAGATCAATGCATATCAGGGAGGACACATCAAATAAAACCAGTTAATTCGAATTTATATGAATCAAAATTGGTTAGCTTGAGGATCACTGAAGATCAGATCAAAATCAAAGATCAAATTGGAAATCCAGTTGGATAAAAGGGGATGAAATCAAATGAGAATCAGTCGCCCCTAGATGTGGCCATTTGGCCACATCCAAGGGACGAAAACGCGTGGTTATTTGGTTAAGATACGGGGATCATTTTCTTCCCTATCTTCTCACACTCTCACTTTTTGGTTTTTGCCTATTACTGAGATTTCTCAGTTACACAGGACGATCAAGCAGAGAATAGAATAGATTTCTGTATAGGTTTAACTTAGGATTTTCTTTCTCTTGTTAATGTAATTTTTTTATGAAATTGAGATCGAAGAAGAGTTTCATGGGAGAACAAGAGTGATGCTTGTCCTGAGAGTGACACCGGTGTAAGTATTCTTCCTTTCTTTCATTGTTATTCAATTCAATCAAAGTTTCTTTTTCTATTCTTGTTTTTGTTGCTTCTCTCTTCTATTTTTTTGAATCCAAATGTCTTCAATAGCTTCAATGTTGCCTCTCCCTTGTAAGTGTCGTTGATGGTCTATGGTGATGAACAACCATTTATATGGTAGTATAGCTTGCACCTTAATTTCATAGTATAGATTGGGAATGGGGAAGATCTCATCTGTCATGCTTCGCTCATCTTCAAACAAAGGTACACCGTTGACAAGAATTCCAGGTAAATCATCAACCGAAGAGGTAGGTAAGTTCTTTAGTTTTCTTTTAATCCTTTGGTTTAGATCACCACCATCTCCTGACTCTTTTATTCACTCTTTTTAATTTATTTGTATAAGATCATTTCCTATTTTCTCCACCTTCTCAATCTACTAATTTCTTCACAATTAACATAACTTATTTCCTTTTTCTTTTAAAGAATAAGAGAAGAACTTTAACCATTTAAGTGAACTAAAAAGAACTTACTAAATGCTTCCAACGCTAGTTCCTCCTTGTTGATTAAGACTCGCATAGCCATTGCTATAGCGGTAGTATTAAGTAATTGCACACTTCTATTATAAAATTTTGAAATTTTGTATTTTCTGTGTGCAGGTTGAAACTCAATCAAATTTTGGTACCGTTGTCAGGGATGGACGGTAAGTAACTCTTTTTTATTTACTTTTTTGATTAACTTTTTTCTTTGTTCTTAGTATATAGGTTTAACAACAAGAAAATTTTTGTTGCAGTGGACATATAAGTGGCCCTGGACTCTACTCAAGAAAGCAGAGCCCAGAAGCCCTTAGATTTGCTACATTCTCGTAGCAATCTGAGTGAACTCTAACCTGTATTTTTTGCAGACTGGTTAAATTGCAAAGTGTAAATATCTGTAGATATTTATTTTCATGTTTGACTCACTGTACATACATTTCTAACTCAACAGTAAAAAGTTGATTGTAAATGTTATAAACGGTTTAGACTTTGTATTTAGGAACATGTCTATTTTGTTACATTTTATATTTACTATTGAAAAGTGCTAGAGCCAATTTATGTGTGCATAAAATTTAGTAAAGATCATTCTTTTATGAATTGCAGTGTTATTTTCTATATATGTACACTGTACTAAACTGAATAAGAGCTGTCTTTAAACGATAGTGAAGTCATTATCCTCTTTTCTACTTATACTTGCTACTATACTACACTACTCATAAACGTGTTAGATAAACAAATAAGGTGGGGAAGTCTCATATACTTACCTATAAACACAGCTCCTCATCTCACTCTAACACTAACTATTAACTTTAGTTTACTTTACCTCTTAAGGTGTACTGTTGTTTTGTTCACCTTCCGTGTTGTTTTTAGCCTTGCTTGTGGATATTGCCGTGCTTGTGATGTTACCTGATTGTTGTTCGATTAACTTTGTCTTGTATCTGTTACTAATTAGAAGTCATCTAGGTCTAAGGTTTACCATAATTTAGGTCAGATTTTTTTCTTTTTTCTTTTCTTGTTTTTGACATTTATTATGTGATATGGCTTACAATAACAAATTTTCCAATTTTAATTGTAATCCATATCACACACCGACCTTTTTTGACTCGGATATTACCAATCTAGTATAATATAACTTTAACCAACTAAATGTGTCGGATTGGTCTTATCTGAATCAATACACGCCTCAGTCCCAATACTATGAACAATACTGGAATAATCATTACTACTCTTCAAAGAGTTAATAGGAATACAACTCCCCCAAGTCATATTGTCAACCACTATTCTAACATTCAGCCTATAATTTTCCTAGTCATGATCAACCATTGGCAGAAAAATCTGAGGCTATGAAAAGTATAGAAGCATGATTGAGTCCTAAGAACAAAAGCTAAAAATAATGGACTCACAATTCCCACAAGACTCCCAAATCTAAGATTCTTACTCCATATTCCAAATCCCACAATAAGAAGAAGAACCTATGAACTCGGATAGGAGTATGAAAAACCTGATTCATTTTGAAAAATCTTAGCGTCTTGGAGGCTTTGATCAAGACTCAGTTTCATCACACAAATTTGACTTAATCAATTCCAAACCTAAACAAATTGGCAAGCTTTCAATTCAATGAGATTGAACTTGAATGTGAATGTGACCCTGATCCCTAACCTTGTGATTCAATTTCTATTTTTGACTTTATGTTGACTCTAGTATCATTACCCAATTTGGACCAATTCCGGAGCCAACATTTATTCCCTTACCCATAAATCTAGAAATTGAACCACCAAATTTTGATAATCACATTCCATTGACGGGAGAAGAATATAAATTTTTCTTCTTTAATTTGAACTCAACTCTTAAACCAAAACAGACTCTCAAACTCAAAGTTGATTTTCTGAGTTAGTAATGGTTCCCGAACCTATCACACTTGAATCTAAGTCAATTATTCTATCAAGTCACATTCTTTTGTTGGATATATGATTGATTTAGAACCTGCACACAAATACAGAATTTCAGAACTAAGAATGAAAAGTGCAAGTTACTCAATTCTACCGCAATAGCAAGTGGCTATGCTGGTTGTGATCCACAAGGAGGGACTAGCGATGGAAGCTTTTTAGTAAGTTCACTTTTAGGCTACAAAGTATGGTTAAAGTTCTTCTTTAGTTCATTTAAAAGGAAAATGAAAAATTGAGTTAAAGTCAAGTTAGAAAGAAAGTAGTAGAATAAGGAGATGGAGAAAATAGAAGTGATATATACAAAGAAAATGAAAGAATGACAGAGATTTGGGTGATTATGGTATTGGTAGTCTACACTAAAAGTTACAAGAAAAGAAAGAAAAACTAAAACCTAAAAAAAATACTTACCTCTTCGGCGCCTGTTTATCTTTCACCGTATCGATGATGTATCTTTCTTTGAAGGCGAGCGAAGCATGGCAGATGAGATCTTCCTCATTCCGATTTACACTATGAAATGAAGGGGCGAGCTATACTACCATAGAAATGGATGTCCATCACCATAAGCCATTAATGGCACTTGCAAAGAGAAGGCAACTTCGAGGCTATCGGTTTCATTTGGATCCACAAACACAAAAGAGGAAAGTGAACAAAAACAAGAATAAAGGAAACCTCGATTCAATTTAAATAACAATGGAAGAAAAGATCACTTACACTGGTGTCACCTTCAGTACAAGCTTGCTCTCATTCCTCCATGAAAGTCTCCTCTCCTCTCAGTTACATAAATAAAATAAAAATTATATGAAAGAAAATAAAAACCTAAGTTACAAACTACAAATTAGCTTAAGTTCTACTCTCTGCTTGGTCTTCTTTTCCTTTTGCCTTTGAGATTGTAGGTATTTATAGGAGAAATGCAGAGGTTAGAGGAGTATGAAGATAAGGGAAGCCGGCTATTTCTGAATTTGAATCCTCCTCTTATCTCCAAACACGATTTGATGTGGATATTCAGTTCTGATCTGCAGCTTATTGGCATATTATTTGCTAAATATAGCTTATCAAATGATGATAGAATTAGAAATAATAATCAACTTAAGAGTTGTAACCCTTTAGTGCTCTTTTTGGATCATCTTGAATCATCAGATTTGAGTTCTGGTAGCGAAAGTTATGATTCAAATACCGAAATGTATCCAGCCAGAATCTGAGTCAAAATTGCTTCATCTCATCTGTTGATCTTCTCTCTATCCATTTATTCCTTTAGATTTGGACTCTGTATTTGACGTTATCCTTGGTTGATCTTTAGCTTTAACCACTTGATCCACCAAAACTGAATTTAACCAACTGGCTTTGGGATCATCCTCCTCTAACCAAATAGATCTAGTTAAATCTGAATATAACTGATATTCATTTAATTTTATCCTCTTTCTCCCCATGATTATCTTCTGCAAAATAAACATTTAAGACAAGGAATTTAACAGATTTATTATATGATAAATGTGGATATGTAATAAAGAATAATGCAAAAAATGTGCGCAATCACACCCCCACACCTATCTTTTGCTCGTCCTCGAGCAAAATAACAAAAATAAACTAAAGATTATTAGACCACTTTTGCAGGTTACATGATTGCATTGAGCTTGTGCAACAAGCCGTTAAACCTCTAGGTTACCCCTAGAGGACGAGTTTTGTCTCGTGAGGGTTTTCAGTGGATAGCACCCACAAAATCTATAAAGAAAGAGAAACAAAGAGTTAGTATTTTCGAAAAGCATTTTGAAAGAGAAAAATATTTGAAATATTATTGTAAGATTTAAGTAATATATAAGTTTATAGGACAATCGAATTTTTCATTCCTAAACTTAGTCTCTTTTTAAAATTTGTTATCAATCAAAGTAAGGAGTCAAATTGTACTTCTCATCTAGTCTATTACTTTACCCTAAGTCATATGCACCTTGTGACCGTGAAAATTTTGACTAAGGGTTCTTTAACTCTAACTCTTATCCCTTATTAATTTATATATATATATATATATTATATATATATATATATATATATATATATATATATATATATATATTATATATATATATATATATATTGTGTTATATTCCTTAGTTCTATTAGGCTTTCTAATGCCAATGTAACGAGCCTTTAATCGATGACTCTCAAACCAAATGGTCTTAGGACACCGGGTGAGAAAATACCCCAAGGACTTAAGGACTCAAGCAAATAAGGCCACAAAACTAAGAATTTTATTATATGAACCGCTTTTAGGCGTGAATACTTATGCTTTATTAGGCACAAATACCCAGCTTAATCCGAGGATTTTTATATATATTTTTTTCTCAAACTTATCTAATCATCTTTCACATAAATAGTAAGGATTGCTTAGGCCAAAACACCTAGCTAATCAATAATTAGATTTGTTTATCTTTTATATTTTTTCTTTTTTTATTTTTTAAGGCATAAGAAACTTTATTTTTAAACCCTAAGTGTGTAAGTGTATGAAATATGCATATTTCATGACGGTAAAGATCAAGACTAAATTACTTTTACAAATTATCTTCCTACCCCTAAAAATAAAACAAATAATCTTATTTTGACCAAGTATAAGAAATCCTAATTTTGATTTTCCTATTCCATAAAATTGACTTAATTTCTTACAAAAATATGTCAAAATATTGTTCTATTTTCAAAAAGTTTTTAAAAGTAAAGAAAATGTTAAAAAATTTTTTTATTTTTTTAATAAAAAGAAAAACCTAAGTTATGTTAGTACCCTCCCCCACATCTATCTCATGCATTGTCCTCAATGTATGAATTAATGCATGGATGCATGAAAAAGAAGAAAGGGAAGGAAAATACTACCTTAAGGTGGTGATTCTGGTGGTGGTCTAATTGGTCCATGAAATGCGGCCCAATCAACTTTTCGTAGAGTTCGGAGGAACCCACCAGAAATGTATCTTATATAACCCACTAAAATGATGTATATATGAACGATTTTTATTAAAAATTTAACCCCATCTAATTTCCAAATTCCATAATTAATTTCAGAGTCAATTTTGTCAACCGCCTTGTCCCAAAATGGAGTGTGAAAAGATAGAATGATTGACTTGGACTTAGGAAGTACGGGAACTAATACCGACTTAGGAAAGTGATTTAAGTCAAGTAAAGGTTCAGGAGTCGAGATTGGTTCATGAAGTGGGTCTAAATCAAGAAGTTGAAACTCAAGTCCACATTCATTTTCCCACAATAGAATGTGACTTAATCTTGGTGATTCAAGTTCAAGAATGACATGTGTGGGAATCAAAATTGACTCTAAAATATTACTCAAGTCGGGTAACAAAACAGGAGTTAATATTTATTCGGGAATCTGAGCTGGATCACAAAATTGAGAATCTAGGTCACATTTCTCATTGAGTTCAATTTCATAAAAATGAGAACTTGCCAATTTGTCAATGAAACTTTTAAAATTATGAAATTGGTCAAGTTCAATATGATGATCATCAAAGATGGGCAATTCAATTTCATTATGAATTGGCATAGGATCCAATAATGACTCGGGAAAAAGATTGAAATCAGGTGAAGACACCGGAGTCATAATTGAATCAGGAAGTAGAATTGAATCACTCAGTTGAGGTTCATGATCATATTCATTCTCACGTTCAATTTCAGGAAAGGGGTAACTTGCCAAACTGTCAATGTCACTTTAAAATTTAGAGTTTGGGCAAGTTCGAATGATTGTGCTGAAATGTAACCTTCTTTCCCAAAACAACATGACTCTTCGGCTCTAACAGAATGGTTAGTAACATCAGAACTGGCCAAATGGTGAGAACGTAGAGTTTGGACCATCATATCTATGTCATGATTACGAGCGTTTTTTAGCCTGAGTCATGGCTTCAAGCATCTTTTCATAGTTGATTGTTCATCATTTTGTTGCGATTGGTCTTAAAAAGATGAAGTGTCGTTTGAAATTGGTGGTGAAATTGTGAGTCCATCAAATTTTTGTAATTGTTGTTTGGACTCACGCATACTCATTTTCAAAATTTATGGTTTTCTATTTTGGGCTAGTGGAACTGAGTATGAATCTTGGAAATATTGTGGACAAGGTGGATAAGGAGGACAAGTTGGTTGAAAATTGGACTTAGGGGAGGTGAATCCCCATTGACTCTGTGAAGAGTTGAAATTATTTTGGAAACTATGGTTATATGATTGGGGGCATGGGTTATATTGATTCGGATAAGACCAATCCAGCATACTAGGTTGGTTAAAGTTATGATATGCCGGATTTGTAATATCCGAAAAAGAGGTGTAATATGGATTACAATTAAAAATAAAAAAATTATTGTTATAAGCCATATCACACAATAAAACACAAACAAATAAGCAAACAAAGAAAAAAAAGTTCTAAACTAAGTTAGGGTAGAGCTTTGACCTAGACGACTCCTAACTAGTTAGACTGTCCACGGGAGGTATAATGCCGACTTTGACCACAAGCTAATCAGCCAGGTCAAGGCAAGATTGGTGGGAGGTATCCGCGCAAAAGCAATGGGCCTAATTAAGCCAAATCACCAGCCTTCGGGGTTTCGCCCCTCAATCCCTTTCCTTAGACACGATTTGGCTGGAGTCAAATTCTAACACATTCCCCCTTAGGATAATCTCCTAATTGAGTCCGAGATGTCCCTAGGGCCAACGTCTACTCATTTTTAGTTAGGCTTGAGTTAGTGAGTGAGGAGATTATTTGTGGGCTAAGGGAGGGTAATGACTTCCCCACCTTATCTTGTTTATAGGACATGCCCTTAAGATTGATTGTACAAAGTGTGCAGGATAATGAAAAGTAACATTCAACAAGCAAATAATCACTCAAGAATGTTCCTAAACTATATGCCACGCAAACGTACCTTTTGCCCCAGCACTCTTCAACAGTACTGTAAAATGTAAACGAATTAGACACGTGCTTAAATGCAAAGTCTAAACCGTTTTAGCATCCAACAAACATCATTTTACTGTTGAGGTTAGAAAGGAAGTACAATAAGACAAATAAGGAAATAAATAGTTACAGATATTAAACTTTGCACTACAGCCAACCTGAAAAAAATATAGGTTAGTAGTTCACTAAGATTGCCACATGAATGTAGCAAATCTGAGGGCTTCTTGGCTCTACTTTCTTGAGCAGAGTCCAAGGCCACTTATATGTCCACTACAGCAAAAATTCCTTGTTGTCAAACCTATACACCAAGAACAAAAAAAAAAAGAAAGTTAACTAAAAATGTAAATCTAAAAAGAGAATAACTTACCGTCCCATCCCGGCAACGGCGCCAAAATTTGATTGAGTTAGAACCTGAATATAAATATAGAATTTCAGAACTAAAAATGAAAAGTGCAAGTTACTCAATTCTACCGCAATAGCAAGTGGCTATGCGGGTCGTGATCCACAAGGAGGGACTAGTGATGGAAGCTTTTTAGTAAGTTCACATTTAGGCTACAAAGTATGGTTAAAGTTCTTCTTTAGTTCTTTTAAAAGAAAAATGAAAAATATAGTTAAAGTCAAGTTAGGAAGAAAGTGGCAGAATAAGGAGATGGAGAAAATAGAAGTGATATGTATAAAGAAAATGAAAGAGTTAAAGAGATTTGGGAGATTATGGTGTTGGTAGTCTACACTAAAAGTTACAAGAAAAGAAAGAAAACCTAAAATCTAAAAAAAAAATACTTACCTCTTTGGCGCTTGTTTACCTTTCACCCATATCGACGATGTACCTTTCTTTGAAAGGCGAGCGAAGCATGGTGGATAAGATCTTCCCCAGTCCCGATTTATACTATGAAATGAAGGGGCGAGCTATACTACCATAGAAATGGATGTCCATCGCCATAAGCTATCAACGATACTTACTAGGAGAAGGCAACTTCGAGGCTATTAGTTTCATTTGGATCCACAAACACAAAAGAGGAAAGCGAAAAAAAAAATAAGAATAGAAGGAGACCTCGATTCGATTGAAATAACAATGGAAGAAAAGATCACTTACACTGGTGTCACCTTCAGTACAAGCTTGCTCTCATTCCTCCATGAAAGTCTTCTCTCCTCTCAGTTACATAAATAAAATAAAAATTGCATGAAAGAAAATAAAAACCTAAGTTACAAACTACAAATTAGCCTAAGTTCTACTCTTTGCTTGGTCGTCTTTTCCTTTTGCCTTTGAGATTACAGGTATTTTGTAGGAGAAATGCCGAGGTTAGAGGAGTACGAAGATAAGAGAAGCCGGTTATTTCTAAATTTGAATCCTCCTCTTATCTCCAAACTTGATTTGATGTGGATACTCAGTTCTGATCTATAGCTTATTGAAGTATTATTTGCTAAATATAGCTTATCAAATGACAGAATTAGAAATAATAATCAACTTAAGAGTTGTAGCCCTTTAGTGCTCTTTCTGGATCATCTTGAATCATCAGATTTGAGTTCTGGTAGCGAAAGCTATGATTCAAATACTGAAATGTATCCAGCCAGAATCTGAGTCAAAATTGCTTCATCTCATCTGTTGATTTCTCTCTATCTGTTTATTCATTTAGATTTGGACTCTGTATTTGACGTTATCCTTGGTTGATCTTTAACTTTAACCACTTGATTCACCAAAAACTGAATTTAACCAACTGGCTTTGGGATCATCCTCATCTAACCAAAAAGATCTAGTTAAATCTGAATTTAACTGATATTCATTTAATTTTATCCTCTTTCTCCCCATGATTATCTTCTACAAAAAAACATTTAAGACAAGAAATTTAACAGATTTATTACATGATAAATGTGGATATGTAATAAAGAATAATGCAATAAATGTGTGCAATCAATATAGGTATTGACCATAATGATTCAGTGATAATTTTCTAAGACTGAAAATGTAAAGGGAATAAGTTTCATGATAGGATCTTTCATGATCCTATTCATATTAGAGATTGTAATTATGTACATAAAAAAGAAGTCAATAAATGTGGGTTCCGTGAACCATCACATTATCTTGATTAGGTAGCAACGCTTAACCCAATCTGACCACCATCGAAACCACCACCTTAAGGTAATTTTTTCCTTCCCTTTTTCTTTTCATGCATCTATGCATTCATTCATACATTGAGAACAATGCATGAGATAGGTGTGGGGGAGGGTTCTAACATAACATAGGTTTTCTTTTTATTTAAAATAAATTTTTTAACATTTTCCTTTCTTAAAATACTTTTTGAAAAAAGAAAACAATATTTTGACATATTTTTTATAAGAAATTAAGTCAATTTTAAGAGATAGGAAAATCATAATTAGGATTTTTTATAGTTGGTCAAAATAAGATTATTGTTTAATTTCTTTAGTTAGAAAGAAAATTTGGAAAATAATTTAGTCTTGATTTTTTACCTTGATAAAATATGTATGCTTTATACACTTACACACTTAGGTTTAAAAAATAAAGATTCTTATGTATTATATAAAAAAATAATATATATATTATATCAAAAATTCTCTGATTAAGCTGGATATTTGTACCTCATAAAGCATAGGAATTCACGCCTAAAAGTGGTCCATATAATAAAATTCTTAGTTTTATGGCCTTATTTGCTCGAGTCCTTAAGTCCTTGGGTGTTTTCTCATCCGGTGTCGTAAGATCGACAGGTTTGGGAGTCACCGATTAAAGGCTCGTTACATGGGCAGATTAGAAGGCTTAATAAAACTAAGGAAAAATAGCATAAAAATATAAATAAATAAGTAAATAAAATAAGGCATAAGAGTTAGAGTGAAAGAACCCTTAGTCAAAATTTCATGGTCACGAAGGTGCATATGACTTAGTAAAGTAATAGACTAGATTAAAAATACAGTTTAACTCGTTACTTTAATTGATAACAAGTTTTTAAATAGAGACTAAGTTTAGGAATGAAAAATTCGGTTTTTTTATAACTTATATATTACTTAAACTCTTACAATAATACTTCAAATATTTTCTCTCTTTTCAAAATACTTTTCAAAAATACTAATTCTTTTCTCTTTCTTTGAATTTTGTGGGTGTAATCCACTGAAAACTCTCACAAGACAAAACTCTTCCACTAGAGGTAACCTAGAGGTTTAATGGCTTGTTGCACATGCTTAGTGCAATCGAGTGACCTGCAAAAGTGGTTTAATAATTTTTTAGGATTAGTTTTGATGTTTTGCTCGAGGGAAAGCAAAAGATAAGTGTGGGGTGTGATTGGTCGCCTATATAGCATATGTAATGTTACATTCCCATGTTTATTATCTAATAAATCATGTATTTAGTCTTATTTTTGTTTAATAAAATGCAGGCCCAGTACGAATGGAGATGGAAAGGAAGTGAGCCCAAAAGCCCACTTTAATTCTAATTTAATTAAATTTAAATTTTAATTAAAGATGGAGATAAATATTCAGGAGAATAAAGGCGATTCCAGCTGAAGATCAATGTATGATGGAGAGGATCATATTAAATGAAACCAGTTAACTCAGATTTATATGAACCTAAATCGGTTAGCTTGAGGATCATCGATGATCAGATCAAAATTAGAGATCAAACAGGAAATCCAATGGGACAAAAGGGGATGAAATCGAATGAGAATCAGTCACTTCCTGGATGTGGCCATGAGAATCAGTCGCTCCCTGGATGTGGGCATTTCATCCAAGCCATGGAAAGTCGCGTTTTCGCGGCTATTTGGTTAAGATATGGGGAGCATTTTGCTCCCTTATCTTCCCACGCTCTCCCCTTTTGATTTTTGCCTATAAATACTGAAATTTCTCAGTGTATAGAAGACAATAAAGTAGAGAATAGAATAAATTTCCGTATAGATTTAACTTAGGTTTTTCTTTCTCTTTTTCATGTAATTTTTTTATGAAACTGAGATCAAAGAAGAGTTTCATGGAAGAACAAGAGTGATACTTGTACTGAGAGTGACACTGGTGTAAGTATTCTTCCTTTCTTTCATTGTTATTTAATTCAATTGAAGTTTCTTTTTTTATTCTTATTTTTGTTACTCTCTCTTCTATGTTTGTGAATCCAATCGACTCCAATAGCTTCGAAATTGCCTTACCATTGTAAGTGTCGTTGATGGCCTATGGTAATGAACAACTTACTATGGTAATATAACTTGTGCCTTCATTTTGCAGTATAGATCGGGAATGAGAAAGATGTCATCTGTCATGCTTCGTTTGCCTTCAAGCAAAGGTACACCGTTGATAAGGATTCCAGGTAAATTATCAACCGGAAGAGGTAGGTAAGTTCTTTAGTTTTCTTTTAATCCTTTAGTTTAGATCACCACCATCTCAACTCTTTTATTCACTCTTTTAATTTTTTTTGTATAAAATCATTTCCTATTTTCTCCACTTCCTCAATTTATCAGTTTCTTCACAATTAAAATAACTTATTTTCTTCTTTTAAGGAACAAGGGAAAAACTTTAACCATTTCAATTGAACTAAAGAGAACTTACTAAACGCTTCCAATGTTAGTCCCTCCTTGTGGATCACGACCCGCATAGCCACTTGCTATAGCGGTAGTAGTATTGAGTACTTGCACACTTCTATTATAAAGTTCTGAAATTCTATATTTTTTGTATCTTCTCATTTAAGTAACTACATATCATTATCAAAAAGTGGGTTAAATAGCAAAGCTAAATAAAGATTAATCAAGGATAAATGTGCAAATATGACAATAGTAATGCAATATTAAGATGCAATTACACCCCACATCGATCTTTTGATCGTCCTCGAGCAAAATAAAATTAAAATTAATCTAACGTTACTCACTTTCATAGAAATCATGATTGCACTTAACATGTGCAACAAGCCATTAAACCTCTAGGTTACCCCTAGAGGACGAGTTTTTTCTCGTAAGGGTTTTCGTTGAATTACACCCACAAATCCATAAACGAAAGAAAAACAAAATATTAGTATTTTCAAAAATTCATTTTTGAAAAAGAGAAAATATTTGAAATTTTTTTGTAGAAATCAAGTAATTTATAAGTCTAAGGATCATCTAATTAATCATTCCTATACTTAGTCCCTATGTAATTATTTATTATCTATCTAGATAAGGGTGAATTACTCATCTAGTTTATTATTTTACCCTAAGTCATATGCACCTTTATGATCGTGAATTTTGACTCGAATTCTTCAACTTTGACTCTTATGCCTTTTATTTTACAGCGAAGATTTGAAATATTACTACTTCGTTGTCCTTTAAGCACTCTTTTAAATATGTATAGCTCATCTAATTTAATTTGTGTAAATATCAAAGCTTCTGAATGTCCTAATACCTAACTAATTGATTATTAGATGTGCTAATACAATATTATATATATATATATTTTCCTCAAACTTACCTAATTATCTTTCACTTAAATACCAAGGCTTGCTTAGGCCAAAGCACCTAGCTAATCAATAATTAGATTTGTTTATTTTTCACACACACACACACACACACACACACACACACACACACACATATTCCTAAGGCACAAGAGTCTTCATTTTGAATCAAAAGTGTGTCAGTGTATGAAGAATGCATATTTCATCAAGGTAAAAATCAAGACTAAATTAATTTTCCAATTTTTCCTCCTAATCTTAAAATAAAACAAATAATTTTATTTGACTAAGTATTAAGAAATCCTAAATATGATTTTTCTATTCCTAAATATAATTCAGTTACTTACAAAAATAGTTAAACATATTGTTTTTTTATCCAAAAAGTTTTAAGCAAAGGAAAAAGTATGTTAGTAAAAAACCTATAAAAATCTATGTCAGTATATTAGTGAACCCTCTCCCACACCTATCTCATTCACTGTCCTTAATGTATGAATTGTTAGTCTGAAGGCCTTCACCCTAGTTTTGATGATGGACTAACTTATGAAGTTTTGTTACTAATGATCTTATGTTTATTAAGTTTCAGATATTGATCAAGATCATAATTGATGTTTTAGCTTCAACAAAAGACTCGAAGTCAAGATTTGAAAAGCTATCACGTGTCAATTTAAAAGCTCATTTAAAGATCGCATCAGGTACTCGAGATGAAGTCAAGCTCATTTGGATCGTGTCTTGAATCAAGTCGACTTGGAGAAGAAGATCGACAAGAAGACTTTGGTTTGGTTCGTTTATTAGTTTAGATCTTGTGTAAGGATAGAATAATATTGAATTGCTCAAATTCACACACACACAAGTTTATTTATCGCTTTCATGATAAATAGTTTTGGTTTTTGTTTAACCCTTTCGTTTTAAGGTTTATGTTTACATGATTTACATCTCAATAGAATAAGTTTTATGATTTATATATGTGCTGAATTCTATCTACCATATTAGAGCTTCAATAGTTTATAGAAACTTATTTCTATGAGTTTTGTGTTTCAGTTTAACATGTATACGTTTTGTGTTTTGATTATCAAGTATACATATATCGGTTTTATAAATAGATTTCATCAAAGAAGTTTACATTGGTTTATATATGTTTTGGATTTCATCCATATACAGTGTTACTTCATATATGTTTAAATAACTTATTTTGATGAATTTAGTTAATGTGACTAAGTTTAATTTTTATCAAAACTTATTTTGGTATATTTTGTCAAAAAAAAGTCTATGTTCATTTACTATGTATATTGAATTCTATCCATATACATTATGCTTCAAATGTGTTTTAATAACTGTTTTTGTATTTATGCAAGTTTGAGAAAAATCTGATTTCTATTTAGAAGTTTGTGTTTGGAAAATACCATATTTGTTTTATGGTTTAATTTTCATGCCTAAAAAATAGTTCACATGTTTGTAATATGTGTTAATTTTTATCACACATATCTGTACCTCAATAGATTTATATGAACATATTTTTTAGAATTTATTGAGATTCATTGGGATTTATATAAATTTATTAAGTTAGTGTTAATCCCTGAAAATCCTGTTTTAGGCTGCATGCGGTCGACCGAAGGCTTGCTTGGTCGACCAGGCAGTCGACTGATGTGGACAAGTGCACAGGCCCGACGAGCGAATGACCAACTGGTCGACCAACTAGCACAACCATACTTTTGGTTGGAGGCCGGTCGACCGACCCAGAGAGACTTGCTCTTTGGTTCTGGCGTTAGTCGACCAATCGACCAAGCAGAGAAGGTTCCTCTCTAGTTTTGGGGCTGTCGTTGGCAACCTCAACGGTCATAAAAATGATCGTTGGTCGATTAACTGGGCGGCAGACAGACAGGCCATTTGGCCTGGGCTCTGAGGCCAACGACTATATTCTGTCTAGCCTACATAATGGGTTTTTTGGACCAAATTTTAAGAAAATTTTAAAGTGCTAATATATCCCTTCTTCAACTGAGTTTTCAATAAGTTTTTAAAACAAGTTTTTGAGCTTCAAATCAAAATCTTTATTTTGTTTCAAAATTTTGAAAAATCAAAAGAAAACAAGTTTTGAGAGTCTAGTTCCTTGTCTTTATTTCTTATATCATTTAATGAATTTTCCCAATTGTTTCTCTTTGTGTTTCTTTTCAAAAATCTTTGTTCACTTACATACTTGAACTCTGTTGGAACTTGTTCTGATGAAGACTTTGCGAAGCATTTTATTTGGAGCTCTAACACACGAAGAATAAGAGTTCTACATGATCAAGATGTCCCAAAGAGAGTTGATATGATGTGGTTTGTAATTATGAAATAGCATGTAAAAAGCCTTGACACACACACACACACACATATCATAGTCCTGTTAGTCGACTTACAGTCCCTTATAGTCGACTAATAACATGTGTAGTCGACTTGATCCAAACCCTAGTCGACTAAGTCTTGTGTCCAAAACTGACCCAACTCTCTGTTTGTGCATTATTCGACTTGACAATAAAATGTAGTCGACTAATAGCATTTGTAGTCGACTAATCCCTTGCCCCTTGTCGACTAATATCTGGTCCAGTCGACTTATAGGAAGTTGCAGTCGACTTGATTCAGTTAACTAGAAAACTGTCACTCGAACTTAACCTTACTTAGTTGACTTATAGTCAAACCTAGTTGACTTATCTTTGGAAAATTGCCTAGTCTAGTCGACTAACTCTATAGGCAAGTCGACTATAGGCAGTTTTCTGACTGTTGGACAGTTTCTGACTGTTGGTCTTTTGTGCAACGTTTCCAACATTTGAACATTCAAAAGGCACCTATTAACTACCCTAACTTACCCTAGTCTTCAGCTATATAAAGGGTGGTTAGTCCAAAGGCCAAATACTAAGAAAAATCTTCAGTTTTCCAAAGCCAAAATTCTGTCAAAATCTGAAAACTGTTTTTTCAACTTCTGTTCTTCACCAAAAGTCATTTCCATTGTGAAGTTCTCTAAAGTTTCTCCTATACTAGACCTTGTCCACGTTCATACACAATACCAAGGCTTATAGGAAAGTTGTAATACTCAAAGCAAGCATTGTACACGGGTCTTCTTGGTGTAGAGGCAGTTGTACAAGGTGAAGTTTGTTCTCTTGGTGGAAGAGAAGGTGTTCTCTTGGTGGAAGAGAAGGTGTACACATTTGGCAAAGGGGATTTGTCAAGTGGTGTGGATGGTTGTGATTTTGGGTGTACAAAATCAAGGATAAAGGAAAATCACAAAGCGGGTGGCTTGGGGACTGGATGTAGGTCACAAGGACCGAACCAGGATAAATCTCTCTTATTTGCATTTGACTATTTCTGAGATTTACTTTCTTTTTGCAAGTTTATTTATTTTCTTAACGTTAATCCTTCTTGTTTTAGTTTTGTGTTGACTTGGGTATTTTTAGATCCATAATTGCCAACAGAGATAGTTCCGCATTTGATATTATCTCGGGACCAATAATTGGTATCAGAGCGAGTACAAGTCAACAACAAAGATGGCAACGGAGGAGTTCTCATCATCACAATTCAAAGAAGGACATTCTATACAACGTCCACTGCTATTTGACGGATCCAACTATAACTATTGGAAGTGTAGAATGAAGATCTACTTGCAATCACTGAACTATGACCTTTGGAACATCGTAGAAGCATCGTACACCAAGCCAACAACCAACTACAACGCTTGGAGTGAAGATCAAAAGAAGAACGCGAACCTTGACGCCAAAGCAATGAATGCCTTATTCTGTGCCTTAACCAAAGAAGAGTTCAACCGTGTGTCAACAGCCACTTCTGCACATCAAATATGGCATACTCTTCAGGTAACACACGAAGGCACAAATAAAGTTAAGGAATCTAAAATATCTGTTCTTGTCCACAGGTTTGAATTATTCAAAATGGAGGAGAATGAAACCATATCTGAAATGGTTATAAGATTCACCGACATTACTAATTCATTAGCATCTCTTGGAAAGGACTACACCCAAGTTGAAAGAGTTCGTAAGATCCTTCGTGCACTCACACCAAAATGGGAGAAGAAGACAACTACTATTGAAGAGGCGAATGATCTCTCAACTATGATATTAGAAAATCTAATCGGTAATCTAATGGCATATGAAGTGCAGTTAGAAGAAAGAAAGAAGGACGAACGACAACACCGCTCAAAGAAGAATGAAATTGTCTTCCATGCATCTTCCGACACGGATGATTCCAATGACGATGAAAAGGAGATGGCAATGCTTTCAAAGAAATTCAGGAGATTTCTAAAGAAAGGTAAATTCAAATGTTTTAATTGTAATAAACCAGGTCATATGAAGATGGATTGCCCTTTGCTCAAGAAGAAAGAAAAATACAAGAGCAAAAAGTTCAGAAAGAAGAAAAACTACGAAGCATCATCAGAATACAGTGATTCATCTTCCTCGGATGAAGAAGAAACCACTGAACGTGTCAACCTATGTTACATGGCACTAGAAGATGATGAGGTATCATTTCTGAACTTTCTGATGCATTTCATGAATTGTTTATTGATCTGAAAAATGAAAAATTGAAAAATAAAGTTTTATCAAAAGAAAATGAAAAACTTTTAAAGGAAAATTCATGTTATGCTTTACAATATTCTTCTATAAATTCTCAACAAGATGAGTTTGAAAAAGTCATATCATCTTTGAAAAATGAAAATGAGAAGTTTATAAACGAGAACATTTTTCTGAAAAAGGAAACTGTATCTTTGAATAAAAGGATTTCTATTTTAGATAAAGATATTTTAGTTTTCAAAAATAAATTTGAAGATCTTTTGCAAATGTGACTAAGTTCAATAAATGAAAAGAAAAATGAATGATTTATTATCTTTTCAGAAGTTGTCACATGATAATCATTATGGTATTGGATATAATGAAAGTCTTCATATGTTAGTAATCCATATGTGAAAAGAAAGTCTAATCATATTTCAAAAAGAATTAAGACAAAGTTTATATGGATTCCTAAGAATTTAAGTTTTCATGATAAAAATGCCTATATTACATCATACATTCATGATATATGTAATTCATGCAATTATGTGTATACTAACAGGTGAAAACCAAATTCTAATTGGGTTTGGTCTCCTAAAGGTTAATATGTTCTTTCTGTGTTTGGTACCATTTAACGTTTATCTTGCAGGTACCATGTAAAAATTGATAAGAACATATATATATATATATATTTATAATATATTTGTTGCAGGGGGAGAAACAAAGTCTTTTCAAATTTGTTATAACCCAATTTCTGTAGGGGGAGGAAAATATAACATATTTTCTGCAGGGGGAGCACTTGTGCACACAAAGCGTCATCATCAAAAAGGGGGATAATGTTGGAACTTGTTTTGATGAAGACTTTGTGCAGCATTTTATTTGGAGCTCTAACACACGAAGAATTAAGAGTTACATGATCAAGATGTCCAAAGAGAGTTGATATGATGTGGTTTGTAATTATGAAATAGCATGTTAAAAAGTCTTGACACACACACATATCATAGTCCTGT